>OZ012666.1:0-600000 GCA_963942505.1 Lordithon lunulatus
CCTAACCTAACCTAACCTAACCTAACCTAACCTAACCTAACCTAACCTAACCTAACCTAACCTAACCTAACCTAACCTAACCTAACCTAACCTAACCTAACCTAACCTAACCTAACCTAACCTAACCTAACCTAACCTAACCTAACCTAACCTAACCTAACCTAACCTAACCTAACCTAACCTAACCTAACCTAACCTAACCTAACCTAACCTAACCTAACCTAACCTAACCTAACCTAACCTAACCTAACCTAACCTAACCTAACCTAACCTAACCTAACCTAACCTAACCTAACCTAACCTAACCTAACCTAACCTAACCTAACCTAACCTAACCTAACCTAACCTAACCTAACCTAACCTAACCTAACCTAACCTAACCTAACCTAACCTAACCTAACCTAACCTAACCTAACCTAACCTAACCTAACCTAACCTAACCTAACCTAACCTAACCTAACCTAACCTAACCTAACCTAACCTAACCTAACCTAACCTAACCTAACCTAACCTAACCTAACCTAACCTAACCTAACCTAACCTAACCTAACCTAACCTAACCTAACCTAACCTAACCTAACCTAACCTAACCTAACCTAACCTAACCTAACCTAACCTAACCTAACCTAACCTAACCTAACCTAACCTAACCTAACCTAACCTAACCTAACCTAACCTAACCTAACCTAACCTAACCTAACCTAACCTAACCTAACCTAACCTAACCTAACCTAACCTAACCTAACCTAACCTAACCTAACCTAACCTAACCTAACCTAACCTAACCTAACCTAACCTAACCTAACCTAACCTAACCTAACCTAACCTAACCTAACCTAACCTAACCTAACCTAACCTAACCTAACCTAACCTAACCTAACCTAACCTAACCTAACCTAACCTAACCTAACCTAACCTAACCTAACCTAACCTAACCTAACCTAACCTAACCTAACCTAACCTAACCTAACCTAACCTAACCTAACCTAACCTAACCTAACCTAACCTAACCTAACCTAACCTAACCTAACCTAACCTAACCTAACCTAACCTAACCTAACCTAACCTAACCTAACCTAACCTAACCTAACCTAACCTAACCTAACCTAACCTAACCTAACCTAACCTAACCTAACCTAACCTAACCTAACCTAACCTAACCTAACCTAACCTAACCTAACCTAACCTAACCTAACCTAACCTAACCTAACCTAACCTAACCTAACCTAACCTAACCTAACCTAACCTAACCTAACCTAACCTAACCTAACCTAACCTAACCTAACCTAACCTAACCTAACCTAACCTAACCTAACCTAACCTAACCTAACCTAACCTAACCTAACCTAACCTAACCTAACCTAACCTAACCTAACCTAACCTAACCTAACCTAACCTAACCTAACCTAACCTAACCTAACCTAACCTAACCTAACCTAACCTAACCTAACCTAACCTAACCTAACCTAACCTAACCTAACCTAACCTAACCTAACCTAACCTAACCTAACCTAACCTAACCTAACCTAACCTAACCTAACCTAACCTAACCTAACCTAACCTAACCTAACCTAACCTAACCTAACCTAACCTAACCTAACCTAACCTAACCTAACCTAACCTAACCTAACCTAACCTAACCTAACCTAACCTAACCTAACCTAACCTAACCTAACCTAACCTAACCTAACCTAACCTAACCTAACCTAACCTAACCTAACCTAACCTAACCTAACCTAACCTAACCTAACCTAACCTAACCTAACCTAACCTAACCTAACCTAACCTAACCTAACCTAACCTAACCTAACCTAACCTAACCTAACCTAACCTAACCTAACCTAACCTAACCTAACCTAACCTAACCTAACCTAACCTAACCTAACCTAACCTAACCTAACCTAACCTAACCTAACCTAACCTAACCTAACCTAACCTAACCTAACCTAACCTAACCTAACCTAACCTAACCTAACCTAACCTAACCTAACCTAACCTAACCTAACCTAACCTAACCTAACCTAACCTAACCTAACCTAACCTAACCTAACCTAACCTAACCTAACCTAACCTAACCTAACCTAACCTAACCTAACCTAACCTAACCTAACCTAACCTAACCTAACCTAACCTAACCTAACCTAACCTAACCTAACCTAACCTAACCTAACCTAACCTAACCTAACCTAACCTAACCTAACCTAACCTAACCTAACCTAACCTAACCTAACCTAACCTAACCTAACCTAACCTAACCTAACCTAACCTAACCTAACCTAACCTAACCTAACCTAACCTAACCTAACCTAACCTAACCTAACCTAACCTAACCTAACCTAACCTAACCTAACCTAACCTAACCTAACCTAACCTAACCTAACCTAACCTAACCTAACCTAACCTAACCTAACCTAACCTAACCTAACCTAACCTAACCTAACCTAACCTAACCTAACCTAACCTAACCTAACCTAACCTAACCTAACCTAACCTAACCTAACCTAACCTAACCTAACCTAACCTAACCTAACCTAACCTAACCTAACCTAACCTAACCTAACCTAACCTAACCTAACCTAACCTAACCTAACCTAACCTAACCTAACCTAACCTAACCTAACCTAACCTAACCTAACCTAACCTAACCTAACCTAACCTAACCTAACCTAACCTAACCTAACCTAACCTAACCTAACCTAACCTAACCTAACCTAACCTAACCTAACCTAACCTAACCTAACCTAACCTAACCTAACCTAACCTAACCTAACCTAACCTAACCTAACCTAACCTAACCTAACCTAACCTAACCTAACCTAACCTAACCTAACCTAACCTAACCTAACCTAACCTAACCTAACCTAACCTAACCTAACCTAACCTAACCTAACCTAACCTAACCTAACCTAACCTAACCTAACCTAACCTAACCTAACCTAACCTAACCTAACCTAACCTAACCTAACCTAACCTAACCTAACCTAACCTAACCTAACCTAACCTAACCTAACCTAACCTAACCTAACCTAACCTAACCTAACCTAACCTAACCTAACCTAACCTAACCTAACCTAACCTAACCTAACCTAACCTAACCTAACCTAACCTAACCTAACCTAACCTAACCTAACCTAACCTAACCTAACCTAACCTAACCTAACCTAACCTAACCTAACCTAACCTAACCTAACCTAACCTAACCTAACCTAACCTAACCTAACCTAACCTAACCTAACCTAACCTAACCTAACCTAACCTAACCTAACCTAACCTAACCTAACCTAACCTAACCTAACCTAACCTAACCTAACCTAACCTAACCTAACCTAACCTAACCTAACCTAACCTAACCTAACCTAACCTAACCTAACCTAACCTAACCTAACCTAACCTAACCTAACCTAACCTAACCTAACCTAACCTAACCTAACCTAACCTAACCTAACCTAACCTAACCTAACCTAACCTAACCTAACCTAACCTAACCTAACCTAACCTAACCTAACCTAACCTAACCTAACCTAACCTAACCTAACCTAACCTAACCTAACCTAACCTAACCTAACCTAACCTAACCTAACCTAACCTAACCTAACCTAACCTAACCTAACCTAACCTAACCTAACCTAACCTAACCTAACCTAACCTAACCTAACCTAACCTAACCTAACCTAACCTAACCTAACCTAACCTAACCTAACCTAACCTAACCTAACCTAACCTAACCTAACCTAACCTAACCTAACCTAACCTAACCTAACCTAACCTAACCTAACCTAACCTAACCTAACCTAACCTAACCTAACCTAACCTAACCTAACCTAACCTAACCTAACCTAACCTAACCTAACCTAACCTAACCTAACCTAACCTAACCCAATCTATACTTGCTCTTGGGTTGGGTTAGGTTAGGTTAGGTCAGAAAAGGTTGGGTTAGGTTAGGTCAGAAAGGTTGGGTTAGATCAAATATTAGGTTAGGTTAGCTCCAAAGTTAGGTTAGGTTAGCTCCAAAATAAGAAAAAATGGGAAAAGAAGTTAAATACACGCGCGCTTCGCGCCCGAATTTTGGTTATACTACCCCCCCACGCGCGCTACGCGCACGTATTATACACCCGCACACACGACGCGAGCGAATTATACAATTATATACACTATTTAATTGATATACAGATGGTTAGGATGTTAGGTAGGCATTAGAATCCTTAACTCATATACAGATGGTTAGGATGTTAGGTAGGCATTAGAATCCTTAACTCATAACTCTTTATATATGCGGGCCGTAGGCCCGCTCATAGACTGGGCGAAGCCCAGGATGTGTAATAAAAAAATGCGGGCCGAAGGCCCGCTCATAGACTGGGCGAAGCCCAGGATGTGTAACAAAAGAATGCGGGCCGAAGGCCCGCTCATAGACTGGGCGAAGCCCAGGATGTGTAACAAAAGAATGCGGGCCGAAGGCCCGCTCATAGACTGGGCGAAGCCCAGGATGTGTAATAATACGCGCCCGCGACGCGCGCGTGATTATATATATGGGGGGGGGGGGGGGGGTTCCTCCCTACCCCACCCCCCAGGACCGCCCCACCACCTGCTCCGCCCTACACCACCCACCGTGGCTTCCCGGCTCCTCCTAGGGCTCCTCCCGGCTCCACCCCCTTCCTGCTTCCTACCCCCTCCACTTCCATTAATATTACGCGCCCGCGACGCACGCCTAATTATATCTATATTTAGGGGGGGAAGCGGTACCACCCCCCAGGACCGCCCCACCTCCTGCTCCGCCCTACAACACCCACCGTGGCTTCCCGGCTCCTCCCAGGGCTCCTCCCGGCTCCACCCCCTTCCTGCTTCCTACCCCCTCCACTTCCAGCAATATTACGCGCCCGCGACGCACGCATAATTATATCTATATTTATAAGGGGGGCGGTACCACCCTACCCCACCCCCTACTCCGCCCTACACCATCCACCGTGGCTTCTCGGCTCCTCCCAGGGCTCCTCCCGGCTCCACCCCCTTCCTGCTTCCTCCCCCACCACTTCCAGAACCCCCGGCATACCCCTGGATTGCTGGGGGGAACCCCCGGCATACCCCTGGATTGCTGGGGGGAACCCCCGGCATACCCCTGGATTGCTGGGGGGAACCCCCGGCATACCCCTGGATTGCTGGGGGGAACCCCCGGCATACCCCTGGATTGCTGGGGGGAACCCCCGGCATACCCCTGGATTGCTGGGGGGAACCCCCGGCATACCCCTGGATTGCTGGGGGGAACCCCCGGCATACCCCTGGATTGCTGGGGGGAACCCCCGGCATACCCCTGGATTGCTGGGGGGAACCCCCGGCATACCCCTGGATTGCTGGGGGGAACCCCCGGCATACCCCTGGATTGCTGGGGGGAACCCCCGGCATACCCCTGGATTGCTGGGGGGAACCCCCGGCATACCCCTGGATTTTGCTGGGGGGAACGCGACGCGAGGGGGACCCATACCCGCCCCCCACAAAGCGGGGGGCAGCAAAACTGGCCCGCAAGATTCCCTAACGCAGCCCCAAATACTGGGAGAACCCATTGCTGCACGCCCCCATTGCCGGGGGGAACCCCTACCAGACCCCCGCGACGCGGGGGGGGACGCATTCCAGGCCCCCGCGTCGCGAGGCGACCACAAACCACATACCCATATTGCTACGCTGCTCCTACACCACTCTACCACACCTACAAATCCTTTTCCGCACCCTTTTCAACCCCCGGGGGTACGTACGCGCGTTTGTACTTATATATACCCTGCGAGCTGTAGGTAGGCAACCCAAATGACACACACATTTTCGGCGATCTACGTTTTACAATTCTATTATGCACATTGACATTTGGCGCGCGCAGCGCTAACTTGACAGCGCCGCGCGCATTTCTTACACTTGACATCTGAAAGTGAGGTTATCAATAATAATACATGTTATTGTTACTATTTATATACGATCGCGGTGTTTATAACATATTACGGCGACACAGTTATCATTTACAGAGCATCCCATGCCATTTTCATATTGAGGTTATGTTATGTGCACTTGTTATTGTGTTATTTATTTCCAACAGACCCGACGTACAGCTGCCAAGTGTTGCAGCCGCACCAGACACCAACGCCAGTGTCCCTTACCAATGACGCTTTATCACCCCTTTAATATGATGGCTCATTTGCAACATCAGTACTAAAACAAATTTATTTATGGACCGAGCGAGTGAGCACAACTTTCACCATTGTATATTGAAGGACTTTCTTGTCTAGGGTCTTAACATACAGCTGTCAAGTATTGCAGCTAAACCACCCACCATTGACAACACCAATTGTTCATGCCCCCCATGATGGCCAATGCACCCTTAACACCACCCATCTGTATGCCTCATTTGTACTGGCAGCACCCAAACCCCAACTAATTAGGGACTGAGTACTAGTTGGCACAACCCGATACACTTTAATCAACCCCAGAGGTATGCATTTGACCACACATTTTAATACAACTGTTTATAATTCTTGTTATTTCATATATTATACTCTCTCATTCCTTGTCTAGGGTCTGAACGTACAGCTGACAAGTGTTGAAGCTGTACCACCCACTATTGACAACACCAACTGTTCTTGGCCCCTACGATTGCAACTCCACCCTTTTATATGACAACTTAGCAGTGCCAGCACCCAACCCCTAACTAATTAGGGATTGAGTACTTGTGCCTGCAACCACAACACACTTCATTCAAACTCAGAGGTATGAATCGGACACATATTTACAAATGTTATGTATATTTCATGTTTAATACACAATTAGTACTATGCATGATGTGATATTATGTATTTTATAGGATCTGAATGTAGAGCTGCCTTCTTTATGACAGCCCCACCACTGACACACAACTTATGATGCCCCAATTTATTATGGACTGATAAATGACTAAATTCTTTTTGCCAAAAGCCAGATACTCTTACATCAATCTCAGAGGTATGAATTGCTCACACATGTATACATGTAACTGTTTATATTTCATTACTGATACAGCTAGCAACATTTGCATGTTGTTAACCAGATTACTTATTTACTCACAATTTAATTCATGCACACATGTACACTCATACTTATATAATTAACACATTTTTCAGGTTATAGTCATGGTGGAAACAAGCAGCGATGGAAGCATTTACAGCCATCACAATACCAACACCACACCCCCACGATATTTAGAAATGTACACAAATACAAGGTTGGACTGTAAACCATTCACTCTCTTCATACATTATACTTTGCTTTAGATTAATAAATTACTTAATTCACACAACTGAATTGGGTTTCATTAGTATCATTGTATTTCACAACCTATTCACTTGTATTATTTATTATGTGTATTGCCATTTTATACATATCATTCAATTCATTTAGAAATAATATATGGAATACATTGTCACTGACTCTAACACACTCCCCAGTTTGCTGGCAAGCCCACACACTACAGACCCCAACACACACTTGCCACTTTGCTGGCGAGCTGACACACTGCCCATGTCACTACAGACCCCAAAACACACTACACAGATTGCTGGTAACCCCAAAGCATGCTCCCCAAGAGTTAGCGAGCCCAAATCACACTCCTACTTACATAGGCTATTCATTTTCTTTATAAAATTAATATATGTTCAATTGATACATGTATTAATTGATATCATTGTTAGTTAACGTAGGTTATATTCGTGTTTATAACCTATTTACTTATATTTATAGTATATTACTTTCATTAATTATTATATTCATTTCTAATTCATTTATTGAAACAGCTGCTCTGGTTATAATATGTTATATTTCAGTTGCATTTAAATATGCATGGTCAATCCATACCTCTGATACTATCATAGTTATTGCAAATGGAATGTATACCATATATATATATTAGCACCATGTATTATTTATTGGATATTAATTTCCTATCCTTTACTCTACTTTATCCCCCACATGTTTTGTTTTTCAGTTAGATGAAATATCAATAGTGAAATATATTCAATGTTAGGTGAAATGACCACCTTGCAATGGAGATATATACTTAATACTTTAAATCAAATGACAGGTAAGTCGGCTTCAAAACCATTTGTTCATTTTTATATTATTAATGTATGTACATCACAAATGTTTCAGTTGTAAAAAGCACTTGGCTACTAATTATTAACATGTAATTGACAACAAATTCACTCTCCGAGTATCCACCAAACAACCATTTAGTTTATCTCATTTATAATCATTACAGTTGTGTCTACGACAATTGTATACAGAAAAACTCACCCCAAAACCCCAACTCTGATGTCTGTAGATATCATATTTATGCAAAGTGTCTTCACAGGGTACACACTTGTCTCTTGTCTGTCTATGGGTACACAATTAACACGCACACACTAATTTAATTTCACTTCACGTGGAATGTTATATTCCGTCAATTTTTCATATCGCCGTCGATATCATATTTATCCATATGTGTGTGATGATTGTTCGAACGCTTCACTGGCTACACACGCACACACCTAATACCGAACAGCTAATTTTATTACACTTCACTTAATATTTTATGACTTTCATTTTTAATGCTTTGTGCAAAATTATTAATAAAATGTCTTCAGTAACTGTATGCAACCCAAATAACACCATTCGCACGACCATAGAATTATATAAAAAATAGATGGCTCACGAAAGGCAGTATTATATGCACCCTCTGCCATGTCAATTACGCACTCACGCACCCCCGGGGGACAGCTCAACCTTCCCTTGTCAAGGTGGAGAGAACTGGTGGGAATTTGAGCAAAGTCTCATTTCTAACTTCAAAGTTATTTGCATTTCTAATTTTGTTTCGCGTATAACTTTGTAATGCTTCGTTAGTTCGAATTTATTTTATCGATTGATATATGAACGATTTTTGTGACTCTTCAACTAAGGGAGATACAGTTTTTGAATCTGTCATAGTCGGTCAATGAGAGTTTTCAGTTATTTCCGCGTATCGCAAAAACGGCAACATTATTCCAAAATTTTATTTGCTCGATATGTTGGCATTGGCATCCTCTATCTATTTGGTATAGGTACCTATTCTCTATCTCTTCAAATATGGCCGCTACAGTTTTTGGCCAATTTGGCCAAAATGGCAACGAATTTTTCAAATTTTATAGTTTCAGATTACTGGACTTATTCTCCTCTATCGATTGATATATGAACCATTTTTGTGGGTCTTCAACTAAGGGAGATACAATTTTTGAATCTGTCAAAGTCGGGCAATGGAAGTTTTTAGTTATTTCCGCGTATCGCAAAAACGGCTACACTTTTCCAAAATTTTATTTGCTCGATATGTTGGCATTGGCATCCTCTATCTACTTGGTATAGGTACCAATTCTCTATCTCTTCAAATATGGCCGCTACAGTTTTTGGCCATTTGGGCCAAAATGGCCACGAATTTTTGAAATTTTATAGTTTCACATTACTGGACTTATTCTCCTCTATCGATTGATATATGAACCATTTTTGTGGCTCTTCAACTAAGGGAGATACAATTTTTGAATCTGTCAAAGTTGGTCAATGAGAGTTTTCAGTTATTTCCGCGTATCGCAAAAACGGCTACACTTTTCCAAAATTTTATTTGCTCGATATGTTGGCATTGGCATCCTCTATCTATTTGGTATAGGTACCAATTCTCTATCTCTTCAAATATGGCCGCTACAGTTTTTGGCCATTTGGGCCAAAATGGCCACGAATTTTTGAAATTTTATAGTTTCACATTACTGGACTTATTCTCCTCTATCGATTGATATATGAATCATTTCTGTGGCTCTTCAACTAAGGGAGATACAATTTTTGAATCTGTCAAAGTCGGTCAATGAGAGTTTTCAGTTATTTCCGCGTATCGCAAAAACGGCTACACTTTTCCAAAATTTTATTTGCTCGATATGTTGGCATAGGCATCCTCCATCTATTTGGTATAGGTACCAATTCTCTATCTCTTCAAATATGGCCGCTACAGTTTTTGGCCAATTTGGCCAAAATGGCCACGAATTTTTCAAATTTTATAGTTTCACATTACTGGACTTATTCTCCTCTATCGATTGATATATGAACCATTTTTGTGGCTCTTCAACTAAGGGAGATACAATTTTTTAATCTGTCATAGTCCGTCAATGGGAGTTTTCAGTTATTTCCGCGTATCGCAAAAACGGCTACACTTTTCCAAAATTTTATTTGCTCGATATGTTGGCATAGGCATCCTCTATCTATTTGGTATAGGTACCAATTCTCTATCTCTTCAAATATGGCCGCTATAGTTTTTGGCCATTTTGGCCAAAATGGCCACGAATTTTTGAAATTTTATAGTTTCACATTACTGGACTTATTCTCCTCTATCGATTGATATATGAACCATTTTTGTGGCTCTTTAACTAAGGGAGATACAATTTTTGAATCTGTCAAAGTCGGTCAATGGGAGTTTTCAGTTATTTCCGCGTATCGCAAAAACGGCTACACTTTTCCAAAATTTTATTTGCTCGATATGTTGGCATTTGCATCCTCTATCTATTTGGTATAGGTACCAATTCTCTATCTCTTCAAATATGGCCGCTACAGTTTTTGGCCAATTTGGCCAAAATGGTCACGAATTTTTGAAATTTTATAGTTTCACATTACTGGACTTATTCTCCTCTATCGATTGATATATGAACCATTTTTGTGGCTCTTCAACTAAGGGAGATACAATGTTTTAATCTGTCATAGTCCGTCAATGGGAGTTTTCAGTTATTTCCGCGTATCGCAAAAACGGCAACATTTTTACAAAATTTTATTTGCTCGATATGTTGGCATTGGCATCCTCTATCTATTTGGTATAGGTACCAATTCTCTATCTCTTCAAATATGGCCGCTACAGTTTTTGGCCATTTTGGCCAAAATGGCCACGAATTTTTGAAATTTTATAGTTTCAGATTACTGGACTTATTCTCCTCTATCGATTGATATATGAACCATTTTTGTGGCTCTTCAACTAAGGGAGATACAATTTTTTAATCTGTCAAAGTCGGTCAATGAGCGTTTTCAGTTATTTCCGCGTATCGCAAAAACGGCAACACTTTTCCAAAATTTTATTTTCTCGGTATGTTGGCATTGGCATCCTCTATCTATTTGATATAGGTACCAATTCTCTATCTCTTCAAATATGGCCGCTACAGTTTTTGGCCATTTTGGCCAAAATGGCCACGAATTTTTGAAATTTTATAGTTTCACATTACTGGACTTATTCTCCTCTATCGATTGATATATGAACCATTTTTGTGGCTCTTCAACTAAGGGAGATACAATTTTTGAATCTGTCAAAGTCGGTCAATGGGAGTTTTCAGTTATTTCCGCGTATCGCAAAAACGGCTACACTTTTCCAAAATTTTATTTGCTCGATATGTTGGCATAGGCATCCTCTATCTATTTGGTATAGGTACCAATTCTCTATCTCTTCAAATATGGCTGCAACAGTTTTTGGCCAATTTGGCCAAAATGGCCACGAATTTTTCAAATTTTATAGTTTCAGATTACTGGACTTATTCTCCTCTATCGATTGATATATGAACCATTTTTGTGGGTCTTCAACTAAGGGAGATACAATTTTTGAATCTGTCAAAGTCGGGCAATGGAAGTTTTTAGTTATTTCCGCGTATCGCAAAAACGGCTACACTTTTCCAAAATTTTATTTGCTCGATATGTTGGCATTGGCATCCTCTATCTACTTGGTATAGGTACCAATTCTCTATCTCTTCAAATATGGCCGCTACAGTTTTTGGCCATTTGGGCCAAAATGGCCACGAATTTTTGAAATTTTATAGTTTCACATTACTGGACTTATTCTCCTCTATCGATTGATATATGAACCATTTTTGTGGCTCTTCAACTAAGGGAGATACAATTTTTGAATCTGTCAAAGTTGGTCAATGAGAGTTTTCAGTTATTTCCGCGTATCGCAAAAACGGCTACACTTTTCCAAAATTTTATTTGCTCGATATGTTGGCATTGGCATCCTCTATCTATTTGGTATAGGTACCAATTCTCTATCTCTTCAAATATGGCCGCTACAGTTTTTGGCCATTTGGGCCAAAATGGCCACGAATTTTTGAAATTTTATAGTTTCACATTACTGGACTTATTCTCCTCTATCGATTGATATATGAATCATTTCTGTGGCTCTTCAACTAAGGGAGATACAATTTTTGAATCTGTCAAAGTCGGTCAATGAGCGTTTTCAGTTATTTCCGCGTATCGCAAAAACGGCAACACTTTTCCAAAATTTTATTTTCTCGGTATGTTGGCATTGGCATCCTCTATCTATTTGATATAGGTACCAATTCTCTATCTCTTCAAATATGGCCGCTACAGTTTTTGGCCATTTTGGCCAAAATGGCCACGAATTTTTGAAATTTTATAGTTTCACATTACTGGACTTATTCTCCTCTATCGATTGATATATGAACCATTTTTGTGGCTCTTCAACTAAGGGAGATACAATTTTTGAATCTGTCAAAGTCGGTCAATGGGAGTTTTCAGTTATTTCCGCGTATCGCAAAAACGGCTACACTTTTCCAAAATTTTATTTGCTCGATATGTTGGCATAGGCATCCTCTATCTATTTGGTATAGGTACCAATTCTCTATCTCTTCAAATATGGCTGCAACAGTTTTTGGCCTATTTGGCCAAAATGGCCACGAATTTTTCAAATTTTATAGTTTCAGATTACTGGACTTATTCTCCTCTATCGATTGATATATGAACCATTTTTGTGGGTCTTCAACTAAGGGAGATACAATTTTTGAATCTGTCAAAGTCGGGCAATGGAAGTTTTTAGTTATTTCCGCGTATCGCAAAAACGGCTACACTTTTCCAAAATTTTATTTGCTCGATATGTTGGCATTGGCATCCTCTATCTACTTGGTATAGGTACCAATTCTCTATCTCTTCAAATATGGCCGCTACAGTTTTTGGCCATTTGGGCCAAAATGGCCACGAATTTTTGAAATTTTATAGTTTCACATTACTGGACTTATTCTCCTCTATCGATTGATATATGAACCATTTTTGTGGCTCTTCAACTAAGGGAGATACAATTTTTGAATCTGTCAAAGTTGGTCAATGAGAGTTTTCAGTTATTTCCGCGTATCGCAAAAACGGCTACACTTTTCCAAAATTTTATTTGCTCGATATGTTGGCATTGGCATCCTCTATCTATTTGGTATAGGTACCAATTCTCTATCTCTTCAAATATGGCCGCTACAGTTTTTGGCCATTTGGGCCAAAATGGCCACGAATTTTTGAAATTTTATAGTTTCACATTACTGGACTTATTCTCCTCTATCGATTGATATATGAACCATTTCTGTGGCTCTTCAACTAAGGGAGATACAATTTTTGAATCTGTCAAAGTCGGTCAATGAGAGTTTTCAGTTATTTCCGCGTATCGCAAAAACGGCTACACTTTTCCAAAATTTTATTTGCTCGATATGTTGGCATAGGCATCCTCCATCTATTTGGTATAGGTACCAATTCTCTATCTCTTCAAATATGGCCGCTACAGTTTTTGGCCAATTTGGCCAAAATGGCCACGAATTTTTCAAATTTTATAGTTTCACATTACTGGACTTATTCTCCTCTATCGATTGATATATGAACCATTTTTGTGGCTCTTCAACTAAGGGAGGTACAATTTTTGAATCTGTCAAAGTCGGTCAATGAGAGTTTTCAGTTATTTCCGCGTATCGCAAAAACGGCTACACTTTTCCAAAATTTTATTTGCTCGATATGTTGGCATTGGCATCCTCTATCTATTTGGTATAGGTACCAATTCTCTATCTCTTCAAATATGGCCGCTATAGTTTTTGGCCATTTTGGCCAAAATGGCCACGAATTTTTGAAATTTTATAGTTTCAGATTACTGGACTTATTCTCCTCTATCGATTGATATATGAACCATTTTTGTGGCTCTTCAACTAAGGGAGATACAATTTTTTAATCTGTCATAGTCCGTCAATGGGAGTTTTCAGTTATTTCCGCGTATCGCAAAAACGGCTACACTTTTCCAAAATTTTATTTGCTCGATATGTTGGCATAGGCATCCTCTATCTATTTGGTATAGGTACCAATTCTCTATCTCTTCAAATATGGCCGCTATAGTTTTTGGCCATTTTGGCCAAAATGGCCACGAATTTTTGAAATTTTATAGTTTCACATTACTGGACTTATTCTCCTCTATCGATTGATATATGAACCATTTTTGTGGCTCTTTAACTAAGGGAGATACAATTTTTGAATCTGTCAAAGTCGGTCAATGGGAGTTTTCAGTTATTTCCGCGTATCGCAAAAACGGCTACACTTTTCCAAAATTTTATTTGCTCGATATGTTGGCATTTGCATCCTCTATCTATTTGGTATAGGTACCAATTCTCTATCTCTTCAAATATGGCCGCTACAGTTTTTGGCCAATTTGGCCAAAATGGTCACGAATTTTTGAAATTTTATAGTTTCACATTACTGGACTTATTCTCCTCTATCGATTGATATATGAACCATTTTTGTGGCTCTTCAACTAAGGGAGATACAATGTTTTAATCTGTCATAGTCCGTCAATGGGAGTTTTCAGTTATTTCCGCGTATCGCAAAAACGGCAACATTTTTACAAAATTTTATTTGCTCGATATGTTGGCATTGGCATCCTCTATCTATTTGGTAAAGGTACCAATTCTCTATCTCTTCAAATATGGCCGCTACAGTTTTTGGCCAATTTGGCCAAAATGGCAACGAATTTTTCAAATTTTATAGTTTCAGATTACTGGACTTATTCTCCTCTATCGATTGATATATGAACCATTTTTGTGGGTCTTCAACTAAGGGAGATACAATTTTTGAATCTGTCAAAGTCGGGCAATGGAAGTTTTTAGTTATTTCCGCGTATCGCAAAAACGGCTACACTTTTCCAAAATTTTATTTGCTCGATATGTTGGCATTGGCATCCTCTATCTACTTGGTATAGGTACCAATTCTCTATCTCTTCAAATATGGCCGCTACAGTTTTTGGCCATTTGGGCCAAAATGGCCACGAATTTTTGAAATTTTATAGTTTCACATTACTGGACTTATTCTCCTCTATCGATTGATATATGAACCATTTTTGTGGCTCTTCAACTAAGGGAGATACAATTTTTGAATCTGTCAAAGTTGGTCAATGAGAGTTTTCAGTTATTTCCGCGTATCGCAAAAACGGCTACACTTTTCCAAAATTTTATTTGCTCGATATGTTGGCATTGGCATCCTCTATCTATTTGGTATAGGTACCAATTCTCTATCTCTTCAAATATGGCCGCTACAGTTTTTGGCCATTTGGGCCAAAATGGCCACGAATTTTTGAAATTTTATAGTTTCACATTACTGGACTTATTCTCCTCTATCGATTGATATATGAATCATTTCTGTGGCTCTTCAACTAAGGGAGATACAATTTTTGAATCTGTCAAAGTCGGTCAATGAGAGTTTTCAGTTATTTCCGCGTATCGCAAAAACGGCTACACTTTTCCAAAATTTTATTTGCTCGATATGTTGGCATAGGCATCCTCCATCTATTTGGTATAGGTACCAATTCTCTATCTCTTCAAATATGGCCGCTACAGTTTTTGGCCAATTTGGCCAAAATGGCCACGAATTTTTGAAATTTTATAGTTTCACATTACTGGACTTATTCTCCTCTATCGATTGATATATGAACCATTTTTGTGGCTCTTCAACTAAGGGAGATACAATGTTTTAATCTGTCATAGTCCGTCAATGGGAGTTTTCAGTTATTTCCGCGTATCGCAAAAACGGCAACATTTTTACAAAATTTTATTTGCTCGATATGTTGGCATTGGCATCCTCTATCTATTTGGTATAGGTACCAATTCTCTATCTCTTCAAATATGGCCGCTACAGTTTTTGGCCATTTTGGCCAAAATGGCCACGAATTTTTGAAATTTTATAGTTTCAGATTACTGGACTTATTCTCCTCTATCGATTGATATATGAACCATTTTTGTGGCTCTTCAACTAAGGGAGATACAATTTTTTAATCTGTCAAAGTCGGTCAATGAGCGTTTTCAGTTATTTCCGCGTATCGCAAAAACGGCAACACTTTTCCAAAATTTTATTTTCTCGGTATGTTGGCATTGGCATCCTCTATCTATTTGATATAGGTACCAATTCTCTATCTCTTCAAATATGGCCGCTACAGTTTTTGGCCATTTTGGCCAAAATGGCCACGAATTTTTGAAATTTTATAGTTTCACATTACTGGACTTATTCTCCTCTATCGATTGATATATGAACCATTTTTGTGGCTCTTCAACTAAGGGAGATACAATTTTTGAATCTGTCAAAGTCGGTCAATGGGAGTTTTCAGTTATTTCCGCGTATCGCAAAAACGGCTACACTTTTCCAAAATTTTATTTGCTCGATATGTTGGCATAGGCATCCTCTATCTATTTGGTATAGGTACCAATTCTCTATCTCTTCAAATGTGGCTGCAACAGTTTTTGGCCAATTTGGCCAAAATGGCCACGAATTTTTCAAATTTTATAGTTTCAGATTACTGGACTTATTCTCCTCTATCGATTGATATATGAACCATTTCTGTGGCTCTTCAACTAAGGGAGATACAATTTTTGAATCTGTCAAAGTCGGTCAATGAGAGTTTTCAGTTATTTCCGCGTATCGCAAAAACGGCTACACTTTTCCAAAATTTTATTTGCTCGATATGTTGGCATAGGCATCCTCCATCTATTTGGTATAGGTACCAATTCTCTATCTCTTCAAATATGGCCGCTACAGTTTTTGGCCAATTTGGCCAAAATGGCCACGAATTTTTCAAATTTTATAGTTTCACATTACTGGACTTATTCTCCTCTATCGATTGATATATGAACCATTTTTGTGGCTCTTCAACTAAGGGAGGTACAATTTTTGAATCTGTCAAAGTCGGTCAATGAGAGTTTTCAGTTATTTCCGCGTATCGCAAAAACGGCTACACTTTTCCAAAATTTTATTTGCTCGATATGTTGGCATTGGCATCCTCTATCTATTTGGTATAGGTACCAATTCTCTATCTCTTCAAATATGGCCGCTATAGTTTTTGGCCATTTTGGCCAAAATGGCCACGAATTTTTGAAATTTTATAGTTTCAGATTACTGGACTTATTCTCCTCTATCGATTGATATATGAACCATTTTTGTGGCTCTTCAACTAAGGGAGATACAATTTTTTAATCTGTCATAGTCCGTCAATGGGAGTTTTCAGTTATTTCCGCGTATCGCAAAAACGGCTACACTTTTCCAAAATTTTATTTGCTCGATATGTTGGCATAGGCATCCTCTATCTATTTGGTATAGGTACCAATTCTCTATCTCTTCAAATATGGCCGCTATAGTTTTTGGCCATTTTGGCCAAAATGGCCACGAATTTTTGAAATTTTATAGTTTCACATTACTGGACTTATTCTCCTCTATCGATTGATATATGAACCATTTTTGTGGCTCTTTAACTAAGGGAGATACAATTTTTGAATCTGTCAAAGTCGGTCAATGGGAGTTTTCAGTTATTTCCGCGTATCGCAAAAACGGCTACACTTTTCCAAAATTTTATTTGCTCGATATGTTGGCATTTGCATCCTCTATCTATTTGGTATAGGTACCAATTCTCTATCTCTTCAAATATGGCCGCTACAGTTTTTGGCCAATTTGGCCAAAATGGTCACGAATTTTTGAAATTTTATAGTTTCACATTACTGGACTTATTCTCCTCTATCGATTGATATATGAACCATTTTTGTGGCTCTTCAACTAAGGGAGATACAATGTTTTAATCTGTCATAGTCCGTCAATGGGAGTTTTCAGTTATTTCCGCGTATCGCAAAAACGGCAACATTTTTACAAAATTTTATTTGCTCGATATGTTGGCATTGGCATCCTCTATCTATTTGGTAAAGGTACCAATTCTCTATCTCTTCAAATATGGCCGCTACAGTTTTTGGCCAATTTGGCCAAAATGGCAACGAATTTTTCAAATTTTATAGTTTCAGATTACTGGACTTATTCTCCTCTATCGATTGATATATGAACCATTTTTGTGGGTCTTCAACTAAGGGAGATACAATTTTTGAATCTGTCAAAGTCGGGCAATGGAAGTTTTTAGTTATTTCCGCGTATCGCAAAAACGGCTACACTTTTCCAAAATTTTATTTGCTCGATATGTTGGCATTGGCATCCTCTATCTACTTGGTATAGGTACCAATTCTCTATCTCTTCAAATATGGCCGCTACAGTTTTTGGCCATTTGGGCCAAAATGGCCACGAATTTTTGAAATTTTATAGTTTCACATTACTGGACTTATTCTCCTCTATCGATTGATATATGAACCATTTTTGTGGCTCTTCAACTAAGGGAGATACAATTTTTGAATCTGTCAAAGTTGGTCAATGAGAGTTTTCAGTTATTTCCGCGTATCGCAAAAACGGCTACACTTTTCCAAAATTTTATTTGCTCGATATGTTGGCATTGGCATCCTCTATCTATTTGGTATAGGTACCAATTCTCTATCTCTTCAAATATGGCCGCTACAGTTTTTGGCCATTTGGGCCAAAATGGCCACGAATTTTTGAAATTTTATAGTTTCACATTACTGGACTTATTCTCCTCTATCGATTGATATATGAATCATTTCTGTGGCTCTTCAACTAAGGGAGATACAATTTTTGAATCTGTCAAAGTCGGTCAATGAGAGTTTTCAGTTATTTCCGCGTATCGCAAAAACGGCTACACTTTTCCAAAATTTTATTTGCTCGATATGTTGGCATAGGCATCCTCCATCTATTTGGTATAGGTACCAATTCTCTATCTCTTCAAATATGGCCGCTACAGTTTTTGGCCAATTTGGCCAAAATGGCCACGAATTTTTGAAATTTTATAGTTTCACATTACTGGACTTATTCTCCTCTATCGATTGATATATGAACCATTTTTGTGGCTCTTCAACTAAGGGAGATACAATGTTTTAATCTGTCATAGTCCGTCAATGGGAGTTTTCAGTTATTTCCGCGTATCGCAAAAACGGCAACATTTTTACAAAATTTTATTTGCTCGATATGTTGGCATTGGCATCCTCTATCTATTTGGTATAGGTACCAATTCTCTATCTCTTCAAATATGGCCGCTACAGTTTTTGGCCATTTTGGCCAAAATGGCCACGAATTTTTGAAATTTTATAGTTTCAGATTACTGGACTTATTCTCCTCTATCGATTGATATATGAACCATTTTTGTGGCTCTTCAACTAAGGGAGATACAATTTTTTAATCTGTCAAAGTCGGTCAATGAGCGTTTTCAGTTATTTCCGCGTATCGCAAAAACGGCAACACTTTTCCAAAATTTTATTTTCTCGGTATGTTGGCATTGGCATCCTCTATCTATTTGATATAGGTACCAATTCTCTATCTCTTCAAATATGGCCGCTACAGTTTTTGGCCATTTTGGCCAAAATGGCCACGAATTTTTGAAATTTTATAGTTTCACATTACTGGACTTATTCTCCTCTATCGATTGATATATGAACCATTTTTGTGGCTCTTCAACTAAGGGAGATACAATTTTTGAATCTGTCAAAGTCGGTCAATGGGAGTTTTCAGTTATTTCCGCGTATCGCAAAAACGGCTACACTTTTCCAAAATTTTATTTGCTCGATATGTTGGCATAGGCATCCTCTATCTATTTGGTATAGGTACCAATTCTCTATCTCTTCAAATATGGCTGCAACAGTTTTTGGCCAATTTGGCCAAAATGGCCACGAATTTTTCAAATTTTATAGTTTCAGATTACTGGACTTATTCTCCTCTATCGATTGATATATGAACCATTTTTGTGGGTCTTCAACTAAGGGAGATACAATTTTTGAATCTGTCAAAGTCGGGCAATGGAAGTTTTTAGTTATTTCCGCGTATCGCAAAAACGGCTACACTTTTCCAAAATTTTATTTGCTCGATATGTTGGCATTGGCATCCTCTATCTACTTGGTATAGGTACCAATTCTCTATCTCTTCAAATATGGCCGCTACAGTTTTTGGCCATTTGGGCCAAAATGGCCACGAATTTTTGAAATTTTATAGTTTCACATTACTGGACTTATTCTCCTCTATCGATTGATATATGAACCATTTTTGTGGCTCTTCAACTAAGGGAGATACAATTTTTGAATCTGTCAAAGTTGGTCAATGAGAGTTTTCAGTTATTTCCGCGTATCGCAAAAACGGCTACACTTTTCCAAAATTTTATTTGCTCGATATGTTGGCATTGGCATCCTCTATCTATTTGGTATAGGTACCAATTCTCTATCTCTTCAAATATGGCCGCTACAGTTTTTGGCCATTTGGGCCAAAATGGCCACGAATTTTTGAAATTTTATAGTTTCACATTACTGGACTTATTCTCCTCTATCGATTGATATATGAATCATTTCTTTGGCTCTTCAACTAAGGGAGATACAATTTTTGAATCTGTCAAAGTCGGTCAATGAGCGTTTTCAGTTATTTCCGCGTATCGCAAAAACGGCAACACTTTTCCAAAATTTTATTTTCTCGGTATGTTGGCATTGGCATCCTCTATCTATTTGATATAGGTACCAATTCTCTATCTCTTCAAATATGGCCGCTACAGTTTTTGGCCATTTTGGCCAAAATGGCCACGAATTTTTGAAATTTTATAGTTTCACATTACTGGACTTATTCTCCTCTATCGATTGATATATGAACCATTTTTGTGGCTCTTCAACTAAGGGAGATACAATTTTTGAATCTGTCAAAGTCGGTCAATGGGAGTTTTCAGTTATTTCCGCGTATCGCAAAAACGGCTACACTTTTCCAAAATTTTATTTGCTCGATATGTTGGCATAGGCATCCTCTATCTATTTGGTATAGGTACCAATTCTCTATCTCTTCAAATATGGCTGCAACAGTTTTTGGCCTATTTGGCCAAAATGGCCACGAATTTTTCAAATTTTATAGTTTCAGATTACTGGACTTATTCTCCTCTATCGATTGATATATGAACCATTTTTGTGGGTCTTCAACTAAGGGAGATACAATTTTTGAATCTGTCAAAGTCGGGCAATGGAAGTTTTTAGTTATTTCCGCGTATCGCAAAAACGGCTACACTTTTCCAAAATTTTATTTGCTCGATATGTTGGCATTGGCATCCTCTATCTACTTGGTATAGGTACCAATTCTCTATCTCTTCAAATATGGCCGCTACAGTTTTTGGCCATTTGGGCCAAAATGGCCACGAATTTTTGAAATTTTATAGTTTCACATTACTGGACTTATTCTCCTCTATCGATTGATATATGAACCATTTTTGTGGCTCTTCAACTAAGGGAGATACAATTTTTGAATCTGTCAAAGTTGGTCAATGAGAGTTTTCAGTTATTTCCGCGTATCGCAAAAACGGCTACACTTTTCCAAAATTTTATTTGCTCGATATGTTGGCATTGGCATCCTCTATCTATTTGGTATAGGTACCAATTCTCTATCTCTTCAAATATGGCCGCTACAGTTTTTGGCCATTTGGGCCAAAATGGCCACGAATTTTTGAAATTTTATAGTTTCACATTACTGGACTTATTCTCCTCTATCGATTGATATATGAACCATTTCTGTGGCTCTTCAACTAAGGGAGATACAATTTTTGAATCTGTCAAAGTCGGTCAATGAGAGTTTTCAGTTATTTCCGCGTATCGCAAAAACGGCTACACTTTTCCAAAATTTTATTTGCTCGATATGTTGGCATAGGCATCCTCCATCTATTTGGTATAGGTACCAATTCTCTATCTCTTCAAATATGGCCGCTACAGTTTTTGGCCAATTTGGCCAAAATGGCCACGAATTTTTCAAATTTTATAGTTTCACATTACTGGACTTATTCTCCTCTATCGATTGATATATGAACCATTTTTGTGGCTCTTCAACTAAGGGAGGTACAATTTTTGAATCTGTCAAAGTCGGTCAATGAGAGTTTTCAGTTATTTCCGCGTATCGCAAAAACGGCTACACTTTTCCAAAATTTTATTTGCTCGATATGTTGGCATTGGCATCCTCTATCTATTTGGTATAGGTACCAATTCTCTATCTCTTCAAATATGGCCGCTATAGTTTTTGGCCATTTTGGCCAAAATGGCCACGAATTTTTGAAATTTTATAGTTTCAGATTACTGGACTTATTCTCCTCTATCGATTGATATATGAACCATTTTTGTGGCTCTTCAACTAAGGGAGATACAATTTTTTAATCTGTCATAGTCCGTCAATGGGAGTTTTCAGTTATTTCCGCGTATCGCAAAAACGGCTACACTTTTCCAAAATTTTATTTGCTCGATATGTTGGCATAGGCATCCTCTATCTATTTGGTATAGGTACCAATTCTCTATCTCTTCAAATATGGCCGCTATAGTTTTTGGCCATTTTGGCCAAAATGGCCACGAATTTTTGAAATTTTATAGTTTCACATTACTGGACTTATTCTCCTCTATCGATTGATATATGAACCATTTTTGTGGCTCTTTAACTAAGGGAGATACAATTTTTGAATCTGTCAAAGTCGGTCAATGGGAGTTTTCAGTTATTTCCGCGTATCGCAAAAACGGCTACACTTTTCCAAAATTTTATTTGCTCGATATGTTGGCATTTGCATCCTCTATCTATTTGGTATAGGTACCAATTCTCTATCTCTTCAAATATGGCCGCTACAGTTTTTGGCCAATTTGGCCAAAATGGTCACGAATTTTTGAAATTTTATAGTTTCACATTACTGGACTTATTCTCCTCTATCGATTGATATATGAACCATTTTTGTGGCTCTTCAACTAAGGGAGATACAATGTTTTAATCTGTCATAGTCCGTCAATGGGAGTTTTCAGTTATTTCCGCGTATCGCAAAAACGGCAACATTTTTACAAAATTTTATTTGCTCGATATGTTGGCATTGGCATCCTCTATCTATTTGGTAAAGGTACCAATTCTCTATCTCTTCAAATATGGCCGCTACAGTTTTTGGCCAATTTGGCCAAAATGGCAACGAATTTTTCAAATTTTATAGTTTCAGATTACTGGACTTATTCTCCTCTATCGATTGATATATGAACCATTTTTGTGGGTCTTCAACTAAGGGAGATACAATTTTTGAATCTGTCAAAGTCGGGCAATGGAAGTTTTTAGTTATTTCCGCGTATCGCAAAAACGGCTACACTTTTCCAAAATTTTATTTGCTCGATATGTTGGCATTGGCATCCTCTATCTACTTGGTATAGGTACCAATTCTCTATCTCTTCAAATATGGCCGCTACAGTTTTTGGCCATTTGGGCCAAAATGGCCACGAATTTTTGAAATTTTATAGTTTCACATTACTGGACTTATTCTCCTCTATCGATTGATATATGAACCATTTTTGTGGCTCTTCAACTAAGGGAGATACAATTTTTGAATCTGTCAAAGTTGGTCAATGAGAGTTTTCAGTTATTTCCGCGTATCGCAAAAACGGCTACACTTTTCCAAAATTTTATTTGCTCGATATGTTGGCATTGGCATCCTCTATCTATTTGGTATAGGTACCAATTCTCTATCTCTTCAAATATGGCCGCTACAGTTTTTGGCCATTTGGGCCAAAATGGCCACGAATTTTTGAAATTTTATAGTTTCACATTACTGGACTTATTCTCCTCTATCGATTGATATATGAATCATTTCTGTGGCTCTTCAACTAAGGGAGATACAATTTTTGAATCTGTCAAAGTCGGTCAATGAGAGTTTTCAGTTATTTCCGCGTATCGCAAAAACGGCTACACTTTTCCAAAATTTTATTTGCTCGATATGTTGGCATTGGCATCCTCTATCTATTTGGTATAGGTACCAATTCTCTATCTCTTCAAATATGGCCGCTACAGTTTTTGGCCATTTGGGCCAAAATGGCCACGAATTTTTGAAATTTTATAGTTTCACATTACTGGACTTATTCTCCTCTATCGATTGATATATGAATCATTTCTTTGGCTCTTCAACTAAGGGAGATACAATTTTTGAATCTGTCAAAGTCGGTCAATGAGCGTTTTCAGTTATTTCCGCGTATCGCAAAAACGGCAACACTTTTCCAAAATTTTATTTTCTCGGTATGTTGGCATTGGCATCCTCTATCTATTTGATATAGGTACCAATTCTCTATCTCTTCAAATATGGCCGCTACAGTTTTTGGCCATTTTGGCCAAAATGGCCACGAATTTTTGAAATTTTATAGTTTCACATTACTGGACTTATTCTCCTCTATCGATTGATATATGAACCATTTTTGTGGCTCTTCAACTAAGGGAGATACAATTTTTGAATCTGTCAAAGTCGGTCAATGGGAGTTTTCAGTTATTTCCGCGTATCGCAAAAACGGCTACACTTTTCCAAAATTTTATTTGCTCGATATGTTGGCATAGGCATCCTCTATCTATTTGGTATAGGTACCAATTCTCTATCTCTTCAAATATGGCTGCAACAGTTTTTGGCCTATTTGGCCAAAATGGCCACGAATTTTTCAAATTTTATAGTTTCAGATTACTGGACTTATTCTCCTCTATCGATTGATATATGAACCATTTTTGTGGGTCTTCAACTAAGGGAGATACAATTTTTGAATCTGTCAAAGTCGGGCAATGGAAGTTTTTAGTTATTTCCGCGTATCGCAAAAACGGCTACACTTTTCCAAAATTTTATTTGCTCGATATGTTGGCATTGGCATCCTCTATCTACTTGGTATAGGTACCAATTCTCTATCTCTTCAAATATGGCCGCTACAGTTTTTGGCCATTTGGGCCAAAATGGCCACGAATTTTTGAAATTTTATAGTTTCACATTACTGGACTTATTCTCCTCTATCGATTGATATATGAACCATTTTTGTGGCTCTTCAACTAAGGGAGATACAATTTTTGAATCTGTCAAAGTTGGTCAATGAGAGTTTTCAGTTATTTCCGCGTATCGCAAAAACGGCTACACTTTTCCAAAATTTTATTTGCTCGATATGTTGGCATTGGCATCCTCTATCTATTTGGTATAGGTACCAATTCTCTATCTCTTCAAATATGGCCGCTACAGTTTTTGGCCATTTGGGCCAAAATGGCCACGAATTTTTGAAATTTTATAGTTTCACATTACTGGACTTATTCTCCTCTATCGATTGATATATGAACCATTTCTGTGGCTCTTCAACTAAGGGAGATACAATTTTTGAATCTGTCAAAGTCGGTCAATGAGAGTTTTCAGTTATTTCCGCGTATCGCAAAAACGGCTACACTTTTCCAAAATTTTATTTGCTCGATATGTTGGCATAGGCATCCTCCATCTATTTGGTATAGGTACCAATTCTCTATCTCTTCAAATATGGCCGCTACAGTTTTTGGCCAATTTGGCCAAAATGGCCACGAATTTTTCAAATTTTATAGTTTCACATTACTGGACTTATTCTCCTCTATCGATTGATATATGAACCATTTTTGTGGCTCTTCAACTAAGGGAGGTACAATTTTTGAATCTGTCAAAGTCGGTCAATGAGAGTTTTCAGTTATTTCCGCGTATCGCAAAAACGGCTACACTTTTCCAAAATTTTATTTGCTCGATATGTTGGCATTGGCATCCTCTATCTATTTGGTATAGGTACCAATTCTCTATCTCTTCAAATATGGCCGCTATAGTTTTTGGCCATTTTGGCCAAAATGGCCACGAATTTTTGAAATTTTATAGTTTCAGATTACTGGACTTATTCTCCTCTATCGATTGATATATGAACCATTTTTGTGGCTCTTCAACTAAGGGAGATACAATTTTTTAATCTGTCATAGTCCGTCAATGGGAGTTTTCAGTTATTTCCGCGTATCGCAAAAACGGCTACACTTTTCCAAAATTTTATTTGCTCGATATGTTGGCATAGGCATCCTCTATCTATTTGGTATAGGTACCAATTCTCTATCTCTTCAAATATGGCCGCTATAGTTTTTGGCCATTTTGGCCAAAATGGCCACGAATTTTTGAAATTTTATAGTTTCACATTACTGGACTTATTCTCCTCTATCGATTGATATATGAACCATTTTTGTGGCTCTTTAACTAAGGGAGATACAATTTTTGAATCTGTCAAAGTCGGTCAATGGGAGTTTTCAGTTATTTCCGCGTATCGCAAAAACGGCTACACTTTTCCAAAATTTTATTTGCTCGATATGTTGGCATTTGCATCCTCTATCTATTTGGTATAGGTACCAATTCTCTATCTCTTCAAATATGGCCGCTACAGTTTTTGGCCAATTTGGCCAAAATGGTCACGAATTTTTGAAATTTTATAGTTTCACATTACTGGACTTATTCTCCTCTATCGATTGATATATGAACCATTTTTGTGGCTCTTCAACTAAGGGAGATACAATGTTTTAATCTGTCATAGTCCGTCAATGGGAGTTTTCAGTTATTTCCGCGTATCGCAAAAACGGCAACATTTTTACAAAATTTTATTTGCTCGATATGTTGGCATTGGCATCCTCTATCTATTTGGTAAAGGTACCAATTCTCTATCTCTTCAAATATGGCCGCTACAGTTTTTGGCCAATTTGGCCAAAATGGCAACGAATTTTTCAAATTTTATAGTTTCAGATTACTGGACTTATTCTCCTCTATCGATTGATATATGAACCATTTTTGTGGGTCTTCAACTAAGGGAGATACAATTTTTGAATCTGTCAAAGTCGGGCAATGGAAGTTTTTAGTTATTTCCGCGTATCGCAAAAACGGCTACACTTTTCCAAAATTTTATTTGCTCGATATGTTGGCATTGGCATCCTCTATCTACTTGGTATAGGTACCAATTCTCTATCTCTTCAAATATGGCCGCTACAGTTTTTGGCCATTTGGGCCAAAATGGCCACGAATTTTTGAAATTTTATAGTTTCACATTACTGGACTTATTCTCCTCTATCGATTGATATATGAACCATTTTTGTGGCTCTTCAACTAAGGGAGATACAATTTTTGAATCTGTCAAAGTTGGTCAATGAGAGTTTTCAGTTATTTCCGCGTATCGCAAAAACGGCTACACTTTTCCAAAATTTTATTTGCTCGATATGTTGGCATTGGCATCCTCTATCTATTTGGTATAGGTACCAATTCTCTATCTCTTCAAATATGGCCGCTACAGTTTTTGGCCATTTGGGCCAAAATGGCCACGAATTTTTGAAATTTTATAGTTTCACATTACTGGACTTATTCTCCTCTATCGATTGATATATGAATCATTTCTGTGGCTCTTCAACTAAGGGAGATACAATTTTTGAATCTGTCAAAGTCGGTCAATGAGAGTTTTCAGTTATTTCCGCGTATCGCAAAAACGGCTACACTTTTCCAAAATTTTATTTGCTCGATATGTTGGCATAGGCATCCTCCATCTATTTGGTATAGGTACCAATTCTCTATCTCTTCAAATATGGCCGCTACAGTTTTTGGCCAATTTGGCCAAAATGGCCACGAATTTTTCAAATTTTATAGTTTCACATTACTGGACTTATTCTCCTCTATCGATTGATATATGAACCATTTTTGTGGCTCTTCAACTAAGGGAGGTACAATTTTTGAATCTGTCAAAGTCGGTCAATGAGAGTTTTCAGTTATTTCCGCGTATCGCAAAAACGGCTACACTTTTCCAAAATTTTATTTGCTCGATATGTTGGCATTGGCATCCTCTATCTATTTGGTATAGGTACCAATTCTCTATCTCTTCAAATATGGCCGCTATAGTTTTTGGCCATTTTGGCCAAAATGGCCACGAATTTTTGAAATTTTATAGTTTCAGATTACTGGACTTATTCTCCTCTATCGATTGATATATGAACCATTTTTGTGGCTCTTCAACTAAGGGAGATACAATTTTTTAATCTGTCATAGTCCGTCAATGGGAGTTTTCAGTTATTTCCGCGTATCGCAAAAACGGCTACACTTTTCCAAAATTTTATTTGCTCGATATGTTGGCATAGGCATCCTCTATCTATTTGGTATAGGTACCAATTCTCTATCTCTTCAAATATGGCCGCTATAGTTTTTGGCCATTTTGGCCAAAATGGCCACGAATTTTTGAAATTTTATAGTTTCACATTACTGGACTTATTCTCCTCTATCGATTGATATATGAACCATTTTTGTGGCTCTTCAACTAAGGGAGATACAATTTTTGAATCTGTCAAAGTCGGTCAATGGGAGTTTTCAGTTATTTCCGCGTATCGCAAAAACGGCTACACTTTTCCAAAATTTTATTTGCTCGATATGTTGGCATTTGCATCCTCTATCTATTTGGTATAGGTACCAATTCTCTATCTCTTCAAATATGGCCGCTACAGTTTTTGGCCAATTTGGCCAAAATGGTCACGAATTTTTGAAATTTTATAGTTTCACATTACTGGACTTATTCTCCTCTATCGATTGATATATGAACCATTTTTGTGGCTCTTCAACTAAGGGAGATACAATGTTTTAATCTGTCATAGTCCGTCAATGGGAGTTTTCAGTTATTTCCGCGTATCGCAAAAACGGCAACATTTTTACAAAATTTTATTTGCTCGATATGTTGGCATTGGCATCCTCTATCTATTTGGTATAGGTACCAATTCTCTATCTCTTCAAATATGGCCGCTACAGTTTTTGGCCATTTTGGCCAAAATGGCCACGAATTTTTGAAATTTTATAGTTTCAGATTACTGGACTTATTCTCCTCTATCGATTGATATATGAACCATTTTTGTGGCTCTTCAACTAAGGGAGATACAATTTTTTAATCTGTCATAGTCCGTCAATGGGAGTTTTCAGTTATTTCCGCGTATCGCAAAAACGGCTACACTTTTCCAAAATTTTATTTGCTCGATATGTTGGCATTTGCATCCTCTATCTATTTGGTATAGGTACCAATTCTCCATCTCTTCAAGTATGGCCGCTACAGTTTTTGGCCAATTTGGCCAAAATGGCCACGAATTTTTGAAATTTTATAGTTTCACATTACTGGACTTATTCTCCTCTATCGATTGATATATGAACCATTTTTGTGGCTCTTCAACTAAGGGAGATACAATTTTTGAATCTGTCAAAGTCGGTCAATGAGAGTTTTCAGTTATTTCCGCGTATCGCAAAAACGGAAACATTTTTCCAAAATTTTATTTGCTCGATATGTTGGCATTGGCATCCTCTATCTATTTGGTATAGGTACCAATTCTCTATCTCTTCAAATATGGCCGCTACAGTTTTTGGCTATTTTGGCCAAAATGGCCACAAATTTTTGAAATTTTATTGTTTCAGATTACTGGACTTATTCTCCTCTATCGATTGATATATGAACCATTTTTGTGGCTCTTCAACTAAGGGAGATACAATTTTTGAATCTGTCATAGTCGGTCAATGGGAGTTTTCAGTTATTTCCGCGTATCCCAAAAACAGCTACACTTTTCCAAAATT
Source organism: Lordithon lunulatus (assembly GCA_963942505.1). Lineage (NCBI taxonomy): Eukaryota > Metazoa > Arthropoda > Insecta > Coleoptera > Staphylinidae > Lordithon > Lordithon lunulatus. The sequence goes on from OZ012666.1 coordinate 29,600, forward strand.
TTATTTGCTCGATATGTTGGCATTGGCATCCTCTATCTATTTGGTATAGGTACCAATTCTCTATCTCTTCAAATATGGCCGCTACAGTTTTTGGCCAATTTGGCCAAAATGGTCACGAATTTTTGAAATTTTATAGTTTCACATTACTGGACTTATTCTCCTCTATCGATTGATATATGAACCATTTTTGTGGCTCTTCAACTAAGGGAGATACAATGTTTTAATCTGTCATAGTCCGTCAATGGGAGTTTTCAGTTATTTCCGCGTATCGCAAAAACGGCAACATTTTTACAAAATTTTATTTGCTCGATATGTTGGCATTGGCATCCTCTATCTATTTGGTATAGGTACCAATTCTCTATCTCTTCAAATATGGCCGCTACAGTTTTTGGCCATTTTGGCCAAAATGGCCACGAATTTTTGAAATTTTATAGTTTCAGATTACTGGACTTATTCTCCTCTATCGATTGATATATGAACCATTTTTGTGGCTCTTCAACTAAGGGAGATACAATTTTTTAATCTGTCATAGTCCGTCAATGGGAGTTTTCAGTTATTTCCGCGTATCGCAAAAACGGCTACACTTTTCCAAAATTTTATTTGCTCGATATGTTGGCATTTGCATCCTCTATCTATTTGGTATAGGTACCAATTCTCCATCTCTTCAAGTATGGCCGCTACAGTTTTTGGCCAATTTGGCCAAAATGGCCACGAATTTTTGAAATTTTATAGTTTCACATTACTGGACTTATTCTCCTCTATCGATTGATATATGAACCATTTTTGTGGCTCTTCAACTAAGGGAGATACAATTTTTGAATCTGTCAAAGTCGGTCAATGAGAGTTTTCAGTTATTTCCGCGTATCGCAAAAACGGAAACATTTTTCCAAAATTTTATTTGCTCGATATGTTGGCATTGGCATCCTCTATCTATTTGGTATAGGTACCAATTCTCTATCTCTTCAAATATGGCCGCTACAGTTTTTGGCTATTTTGGCCAAAATGGCCACAAATTTTTGAAATTTTATTGTTTCAGATTACTGGACTTATTCTCCTCTATCGATTGATATATGAACCATTTTTGTGGCTCTTCAACTAAGGGAGATACAATTTTTGAATCTGTCATAGTCGGTCAATGGGAGTTTTCAGTTATTTCCGCGTATCCCAAAAACAGCTACACTTTTCCAAAATTTTATTTGCTCGATATGTTGGCATTGGCATCCTCTATCTATTTGGTATAGGTACCAATTCTCTATCTCTTCAAATATGGCCGCTACAGTTTTTGGCCAATTTGGCCAAAATGGCCACGAATTTTTGAAATTTTATAGTTTCAGATTACTAGACTTATTCTCCTCTATCGATTGATATATGAACCATTTTTGTGGCTCTTCAACTAAGGGAGATACAATTTTTGAATCTGTCAAAGTCGGTCAATGAGAGTTTTCAGTTATTTCCGCGTATCGCAAAAACGGCTACACTTTTCCAAAATTTTATTTGCTCGATATGTTGGTACAGGCATCCTCTATCTATTTGGTATAGGTACCAATTCTCTATCTCTTCAAATATGGCCGCTACAGTTTTTGGCCAATTTGGCCAAAATGGCCACGAATTTTTGAAATTTTATAGTTTCAGATTACTAGACTTATTCTCCTCTATCGATTGATATATGAACCATTTTTGTGGCTCTTCAACTAAGGGAGATACAATTTTTGAATCTGTCAAAGTCGGTCAATGAGAGTTTTCAGTTATTTCCGCGTATCGCAAAAACGGCTACACTTTTCCAAAATTTTATTTGCTCGATATGTTGGCACAGGCATCCTCTATCTATTTGGTATAGGTACCAATTCTCTATCTCTTCAAATATGGCCGCTACAGTTTTTGGCCAATTTGGCCAAAATGGCCACGAATTTTTGAAATTTTATAGTTTCACATTACTGAACTTATTCTCCTCTATCGATTGATATATGAACCATTTTTGTGGCTCTTCAACTAAGGGAGATACAATTTTTGAATCTGTCAAAGTCGGTCAATGAGAGTTTTCAGTTATTTCCGCGTATCGCAAAAACGGCTACACTTTTCCAAAATTTTATTTGCTCGATATGTTGGCACAGGCATCCTCTATCTATTTGGTATAGGTACCAATTCTCTATCTCTTCAAATATGGCCGCAACAGTTTTTGGACAATTTGGACAAAATGGCCACGAATTTTTCAAATTTTATAGTTTCACATTACTGGACTTATTCTCCTCTATCGATTGATATATGAACCATTTTTGTGGCTCTTCAACTAAGGGAGATACAATTTTTTAATCTGTCAAAGTCGGGCAATGGAAGTTTTTAGTTATTTCCGCGTATTGCATAAACGGCCGTATATTTCGAAAATTTTATATGCTCGGTATGTTAGCATTGGCATCCTCTATCGATTTGGTATAAGAAGCAATTTTCTATCTCTTAAAATATGGCCGTTATTTAAAAATTTAAAAATTTAAAAATTTAAAAATTTAAAAATTTAAAAATTTAAAAATTTAAAAATTTAAAAATTTAAAAATTTAAAAATTTAAAAATTTAAAAATTTAAAAATTTAAAAATTTAAAAATTTAAAAATTTAAAAATTTAAAAATTTAAAAATTTAAAAATTTAAAAATTTAAAAATTTAAAAATTTAAAAATTTAAAAATTTAAAAATTTAAAAATTTAAAAATTTAAAAATTTAAAAATTTAAAAATTTAAAAATTTAAAAATTTAAAAATTTAAAAATTTAAAAATTTAAAAATTTAAAAATTTAAAAATTTAAAAATTTAAAAATTTAAAAACGTGTCATCAGTTAGAATAGACATTCAAAAGCAATACAGGAATAAAAATATATTTATAACATTGATAGATTGATAGAAAAAGGAATTCGATAACTTATCAAGAAAGAGAATATGGAAAATAAAGAAAACCAGAGGAAAGTAGCACAGACAATAGAACTTATAGAATGAAACGGATTTGAGAATTAGGATGGTGCACCAGATAATAAGAATACGGAGAGAAGACCAAGACAAACATTGGATAAAGTAATCCCATTTTACAAGAAAGGAAAAACTGGAATGAAGCAGAATGGAATAAATCCTAATATAGAACACAACCAGGAACATAGGAGGGTTAGGGGACGGCCATTTAGCAACTTATGAGCACAAATGTTTCATACATACATACAGTATAGAACAACACAAATTAACTGCAGTTAATTTAATTATTAACCAAATACCCATTAAATGAGCATTAAACTTATAGTTATAGTTAAACGTATCATATTCCACTGCTGTGCTATTATCATCCATGCCGACATTAAATATTTTGCGTTATTCACACATTTTGAGAATTATAATAATATATAATAATTTCCAATCTCTAATTCAAATCAGCATTTATTTTCCGTCGCACGGGTCAATGTGTACAACATTGACCCGGGTGACGTACAGCTTCGGGCCGTGATATATCATCGGGCGGCCAACTCTATCGCGTTTCGGACCCGGTAGCAACATCTATCGGCTGCCGGTGACATTACTTGTTGCTAACTGCGATGAGTCGCTTCATTATTATTTAATTTAAGACGATATTCACTTCAAATGCAATAATAATTAGTCATTTGATTTCTTTTCCGTCGTCCGGGTCAATGATGTACGCATCGGTCCGTGATATTGCATCGGGCGGCCGATTCGGACCTGGTAGCGACATCTATTGGCCACCGGTGACATCACTTGTTGGTAACTGCGATGAGTCGCATCATTTTTATTTTTTTTATAACGATATGAGTTTGAATTGCAATAATAATAAGTCATCTAATTTGATTTAAAGTTCATATATTATAATTTCTATATCGGTTACGGTTATGTTAACAAGTTACATTAATGTAGGCAACTAGATATATAGCACACATGTATGACGGGACATTCTGTCGGAATTAGATACATTAATTGAGACGTAGTGAAGAAGCTGTGTGAAGAAGGAAATATAGAGTTAGGGTAATTGATCGTGGGAATATAGTCTGGTGCTGTGTTGCTTCTAATTCCAGAAATGAAACCTATATGTTGTCAGGGGGGAATCCGTGAAGTTAGCAACTTCACCAAACTTCACGTTAATGTTTTGGCGCAAAGTCCTGCTAGTGCTGCGGTGCTGCTTGAGAAATGGAATTTTATTCTGTATTCATACCCCCCGCATACCAGAAGTGGGATATTTTTGTAACCAGAGGTCGGAGAACAATCGAGAGAAATTTTGAGAATTCAACATCCACGAGATCACAGAGCATTATAATATACGAGATCGCAAGGTGAATTATTTTGAGGTTAAAGATAGGCGACCACAAAGCGGCGGTTTTATTTCCTTTAAACAGATTAGTTAGCAAGAGGACATTGGGAAGAACGATGCAGACCCTTTTTCGCGTACTATGCCGTTAAATAGGTGAGTGGTCAAGAGTACACCATTGTACGACTTGTTACCAAATAATATTTGGTTGCCAAGAGCGTATCATGCCAGATAATAAATAATATATAACAAATATTTGGTGTGGGCACCACACGACTTTCTGAATAATGAGTTAATATTAATTTTTTTTAAATTAGCTATAGGTTTTTTTTTGCAAAAACATTACTGTTCTTATAAAGCAGTGCTGCATTCAGATAGTAATAATATTAATATGAATTCCAGATTTTAAAGGCAAACACAGATGAAACAGGCAAAACTATGGATGGAACGAGTTAATCTCACAGTGAAACTTCATAGCTGGACTGAAGAGTTTCTGCCAGAATCAGCCAATTGAAAGGAGTGGCGTGCAGATCACAGTCACATTTGTCATCACACCTTTGAGAACTTAACATGCAGCAAGTAATGGAACAGCATTGACAAGGAAAGGATGATGACAACATAACATATTTTCATCGAAATGTGTACTGTGTTGACAGTTCAGAAGACTACCTTTCTGGGAAGTGAAGAAAAAATTTGCAATTGGACTAAAATTACCCCTGGTGAGCAACTTTATTTTATCAAAAATTGAAATGAGTGGTGTGTAAATCACAGTATATGAGAGATTGACAGATGGGCAGATTTTGAAGAAGCATTTGTTGTCATCACACCTCAGAGAAACCTGGTGAGCGACTTTATTTTATCAAAAGCGTGAGGATGAGAATGAAGTCTACAGGGATATTATTAGATTTGAAGGAATTCAGTATGGCAAAAAGAGTGTTTAAAATGGTTATTAATCAATGGTCCAAGGGACTTGCATGATTCACTTGAGAGCTTTTCAACAATTCTGTCAGGATAATGTGCAGATATTTGGTTATTTCTCAACTCACTGTAAACCCCTCAAGCAAATGAGATAGTAGAACAAGTAGATCGTACAAAAATTCCAGTCAGACAGGCAAAAATAGGAGCAGCCTTCATGGGACAAATGCTTGAAGAAAGTTCAATTTGATTCGATTCACTTGACTAAAACTGCAAGAAGGAGTCATGCATGGATACTATCCAAATTTTGGATGTTATTGCAGAAATTCAGAATTATCAAGATCCAGGAGGAGATGGGTTAATTAGAGAAAACATTCTTAGGGAACAAACAAAATACAACACACAGTTTGATAGAGATTTGATGGACAGCAATGTGAGGAAGGGGAAATTGTTGTAGTTAGAGGGCCAACCAAGCTGACAGGTAAGAGCTGATAGTCCCAAGTTACAAGCAAAGTACAAGGGTACAAACAATATAATATTACAGAGGTATTGCCAGCCAACACCTATAGATAGGAGAAACTGCCAGAGAGGAGGTGAGCACTAAACCACTGCTCATGTGTCCCAGTTAAACGAGTCCTACAATCAAAAAGGTAGTGATGCTAGCGACAAGGAAAAAGACCAACAGGCCAAGATGTATGAGCACCAAGGAGTTTCAGACCAACAACAGCAGCTCCTGCCATCCAGTCCAGATGAATAGCCAGTAGTAGCTGCTGGCAATGAAGAGCTGAATCCCCAATGAGTGTGGAGGTCCCCAAAAAAATTTATGGACAATGTTAAATGTTAGCTTGTAAGATTTAGTTTTCATTGTTATCAAATGTTAGATTAATTTAGACTAGATATACACAGCACACAGGTATGACAGGAACGAGGCAAGTACATATTGATTGGCATGGTGTGAAGGTGATATAAAGGTAGGAGGGTCAATAACAAAAGGTGAGAAAAGTGTGAAAATTGCGAAAATGTGAGGAAATGTGTTAGAATGTGAGAAAAGTGTGAATCTTTGGGGAATATGAGAAAAGAAAACTTAAAATATGTATGAACATGGAAGAAATGTGTGGAATATAAGTAAATGTGAAGTTGTGGGAAAATGTGAGAATTTGGGGAATATGAGAAAATGTATGAATGTATGACAAGTGTGAATGTTCACTTTTCTCCTAGTTTGCACATTTCCTTTTTCACACATCTATCATCGTAACATTTTTCGTTTTCTCAGAATTTCTTTGTGATTTGAGGTTATTTATACAATAAATAAAACTTTTACCACATTTTCAATACTTGCTGATAGTTGAGATATTTGATAGTAGTTCAAGTAGTAACGACGCCAGCGTCATCCGACAGTAATTATGCGAAGCTTGTAGTTTAGGCATGCGCCGGTTTTCGGGCGCTGGCGTCCCTACTATATGAACTACTACTGTAATGGTCATTCGAACTACGGTGAAAACCCTAATGTGATTTGTTTTGTGCCAAGATTCAATAAGGAATGATGAATTGATGCTCATAGGAAATATAATTCTAGAAATTCAATCTATATGAACTACGCGGGTAACAAAAATCTGGTTGACGGGTGCGTGAAGTTGCGAACGAACAATTCATGTCTATCTTCACGTTACTGTTTTGGCGCAAAATTCTGCTAGTGCTGCTGGAGAAATGGCGTTTTATTCTGTGTTTTTCCCCATACTTTACATATCGGAAGTGGAATCTTTTCGAAAGTCGAATACAACCACGGGAGGAGAACAATCGAGAGATTTTTTTTAATTCAACATTTTCCACGAGGTGAATTTTTTTGGGGTTACAGATAGACGACCACCAAGCAGGCGGGATAGAATGAGCAAGTCCACCAAAACTGGCTGGCTGGATCATGGTATATGAGAAAAGAATTGGAGATTTATAGCTTGGCAGGCACATTTAAAGAAGCATTTCTCAGCACACCTTTGAGAACTAACCTGCATCGAGTAAAGGATGAGGGCATAAGTTTATATTTTCATGAAAAGGCAGTACTATGTCGACAGTTGAGACTACCCTTCTGGGAAGTTGAAGGAGCGAATTTGCAACATGGACTAAATAAATCACCCCAAGTAAGCAATTTTTTTTTATCAAAAGAGAGAGGTGGATGAAAATTAAAGATGGGTTTATGCTGACATATAACATAATAAATAAAAATTAAGTTGAAAGTGCTATTTTCTATGAAGTGTTTATAGTCACAAAATAATAATTAATAAATAAAATTAGGTATGTGACAAACTCCATTTAATAAATAACTTATGCAAGGTTGCTGCCTGTGTGTTTTGATGTCAAATGATTTGATATGTTTATTTTGTTGATAGCTGTATTTGTGGTTATTTGGTGCCTGAATCTTCTAAATATTTTGTATTTAAGCCATATATTGCTGCAGTGCAATAAACACAAATTCGGAACAAAGAGTGGTATGCGGAAAAACCTGTAAAATCTGCATGGCTGTAATACGGCAGCTGTTAATATGTACCACAAGTTCATCCCTGTTGGCCAAGATTGACACCCTTCCTATATTATGATCAAATCTAAATAACCAAGTATTATTTTTTGCATTTAGTAGTATGCATTATTATTTGTGACCATGAATGGTTTTAAATAATCCTTATTTATTTATTATTATTTTATTTCAGTTAAACCCACTCTGCACTGCAGGGATATTATTAAATTTGAGAGAATTGAGCATGGCCAAAAAAATTGAATCAGTGGAGTAGAGTGCACATGACAAGTAAGGATTGTTTAATATCACCAAGTAAATGTGGGTTCATACAGAAATAAGAATTACTTATTATTCATGGCTACAAATAATAATATGCACTACCAAATGTGAAAAGTATAACTTGTTTGTTTTATTTATTATTTACAGAGAAGTGTGGGTGGTGCCAATTTGGTGAATGGGGATGAACTAGTGGTACATAGTAACATCTCCCATAAAAAAGCCATGCAAATTTCACACATATTTCCCTCCAACCCATACTTTTTGTGCTGAATTTGTTTTTATTGCACCTCCTCAATAAAAGGCTTAAATGCAAAATATTTAGAAGATGTAGTCTCCAATTAGTATAGTAATCAACAAAATAAACATATTAAGTAAATTAATATTAAAACCTACATATCACACCTTGAGACAACAACTGTTGTAACTTCCAAAACAGTTTTATTATGCATTTTAAATATTGCAATTAATTTGATTTATTTATTCTAAAGGCAAGAATTAGAGTGTTAGAATTCATTTGGAAGTTACAATTAACACTTGTCATCTCAAGATGCAATATGACCTTTTAAAGCTATTTATTAAATAAAGTTTGTCCAATATCATTTTATTTGTTAATGATTATTTGCAATTATGAACTTTATTTTTATTTATCATTTTGTTTCAGCATATCTCCACCTTAAGGAATCCAATACAAGCAAGCACATTGTAGAGATTGAGAGGAGATGCTATCACTGTGGCCAGATGGGTCATTTAGTCACTCCTTGTACAATGGCTGAGGGCCTATGAATTGCAAGAAGAAAAGACTGTTTAGTAGAGATTGCCCAGAAAGCACACATGAGAGATAGATTAAGATGATAAGAATGTCACTGAATGCAGGGAGGGTTTAAAATGGTTATTAATAAATGGATGAGGGACATGATTCACATTAACAGCTTATCAACAATTCTGTCAGGATAATGCATGTATTCAGTTCTTTCCCAACTCACTGAGAAACTGTCAAGCAAATGGGATGGTAAAATTCCAGTGATACAGGTATATACATGGTTAGTGAGCATTCATGGGACAAATGCTTGAGAAAAGTTCAATTTTCTGCTATAGCAGAAATTGAGAGTTATCAAGATCCAGGAGATCATAATAGATTAATTAGAGAAAACATTCTTAGGGGACAAAAGAAATACAAAGAACTGTTAATTTACATTGTACATGGGCAAGTAGTGATGATGATGAGAATGACACCAAGAGCAACAAGGAGTTTCAGACTAACAACAGTTTCTACCACCTACTCAAGATGAACATCCAGTATTAGCTGATGGCAATGATGAAGAGCTGAATCCCCAACAAATGTGGGAGAGACCCCCCCAAATAAATGTATGGTCTATGTTAAATGTTAGTTTGTAAGATTTAGTTTTCATTGTTAGCAAATGTTAAATTGATTTAGAGTCGATATACAGTACACACAGGTACGACAGGACATCATCAGGGGTACATATTGATTCACATGGAGTGAAAGAAATATGAAGGTAGGAGAAGTAATAACAAAAAAAGGTGAGAAGTGTGAACATTGTGAAAATGTACTAAGAAATTCTGATAGATATGTAATGTGAGAAAATATTTGTGAAGATGGGAGAAATTTGTGTGGAATATGAGTAAATGTGAAGTGTGGGAAATGTTTGAGAATTTGGGGAATATGAGAAAATGTGCAAACATAGAAGTAAAGTAGAAAATGTGAGAAGTGGGGAGTATGATCAAGTGTGAATGTTCTCACTTTTCTTGTATGTTTGCACATTTTCTCGTATTCTTCACATTTCCTAAGATGTTCACACATCCGCACTCTCGTATTCTTCACGATTTTCTCAAAATTTTATATAGTTGTATCTCGTATTCACAAAATTTTCTAATTTGGGGTTTCTTAGGGTATACAATAAATATTTTGAACTATTTTCAGTGCCTAGACCTGCTTTACCAACATTTTTCCTCGAATAGTTAGGTGTTAACTGTAGAAGCGGCCCTTAATAATTAAGCTCTAAAAAAACCGGTGGTTAAAATAACTTCAATTGTAGTAGTTCAAATAATATGGACGCCAGCACCCGAAAAACCGGCGTATAATAGCTGAACTACAAGTTTCGTGAAACTTCTGTTAGATGTGGCTGGAGTAGTCACTACACAGCGTCGTCTGTAAGTCGTGAAACAGTAGTTCAAGCTTTCTAGGACGGATGGTGCTGGCATCATGGCCCAGCGTCATCTAACAGTAATTTCGTGAAGTTTGTGTCCAAGCATACGCCATTTTCTTCGGGCGCTGGCATCGCCACTATATGATCTACAACTATCAAGACATTTGTACGGTTATTCGAACTACTGTTAAAAACATAATGTGTTTTGTGCCAAGAATAGATAAGAAATAATGTCTGGTCTGGTGCCGAGTTGCGCTGCTCATTGGAACTATAATTCCAGAAATGGACTACGCGGGCAACAAAAATCTGATGTCAGGGTGGTGGAAACGCGTGAAGTTGGCAACGAACAATTCATATCTATCTATCTTCACGTTGTAGTTTTGACGCAACAATTTGCTAGAGAAATGGCATTTTATTCTGTGTTTTTTCCATATTTCACATCAGAAGTGGTTACCGGACCACTACGAATAGAGAAGAATCGAGAGAAATTTTGAGAATTCAACATCTATCACGAGATTTGAGGTTAAAGATGGACGTCCACCAACCAGGCGGTTTTACTTCCTGCATTGTTAAGCAGGTTAGTTAGCAATAGCACATTACCCGTTACAAACTAATAAGTCGTCACAAAGAGTGTACATTATTATTATTATGCCACATAATAAATATATATGGTGTGGGTGGTACCAGAGGACTTGACAAATAAATGAATTAATATTACATTTTTCAAAAGCGATTCGAATGTTTGTGTGAAAAGAATACTTTCCTTATACAGCAGTGCTGTAGTTGGATAGTAATTATATCAATATTAATTCCAGATTTTAAAGGCACAGAGTTCAGAGTGAGGCAAAATCACTTGCTGCTGCAAGTTTGTAGCATATTCTTTATGCATGTATACTTGTAAATGTATTTATAATTGTTTGTATTCATGATTATTATTTACAGCCTGTGGATGGTCCCAGTAACACACATGATGAAACTTGCAACTTAGGATCAACTATTTCCAAACCTTGCCAAATGTAAGAAGTCGTGGATTCATTCCTTCAGGAAAATGAATGGGTATTGGATTACTAAAGTCTTGAGTTTAATTGATTAATGACTCAGTGTTGTCAGTGGGAGGTGTATAAGTGTAAGTAATCAGTATAGAGTTGTGTCAGTTTGATATATATTATTATTTCTTTATGCTATGCTCCTTATAAGGATACATCACACCAAGTTGCATGCATAGTGACTGAGACATATTAAAAACATGTTTTTAACCATGTGAATTTTGCTTAAAATAATTTAATTAAGCTTCATGTATTGTGGCTTCAATTGTTCACAAGTTATAGGACCTGAAAAAAATAATGGAATGCTCATATTTTTCATATAAAGCAATTAGTGGTAGGAAATAAGAATGTACATAATAGAATTGTATGTTTGCGTGCATAACTAAACACCCTCTCTATCAAAATCTAAAAATATGTACAGGGTATTTCAGGAGGAATGTTGTCCAATTTCATTCGTATTTATTGAAAATTACTTTTTTCATAGTTGGTTTTATATCATTTAAATAATTATAAGCAGAATCTATAAACCAATTGCATTTTCTTATCAGCTTATGGTAGTCTGAGTAACATTCCAAACAGTTGTCATCTATCTTTAGACCCTTAATAACTGGACACATGTTTTTGTTTAAACATTTTAAAATATTGGACATTGAACCTTCTGAAACACCCTTTAATATGCCACCCGTAATTTAAAAAGCACTTACTACTTGTTGCGGGCTTAATTCACGTTAGGAAGTACACCCGTTGATGTCTTCAATTTTCTTGCGCGCCGCTCCTCCATTCCATCTCCAGCCCATGTAAAGCACTGATTTTAGCATTGGAAAAAAGTCCCCTATTTTTGAAATTACTGACACTCGCGATTCACTAACGGCACTTGGTTTTAAGATCAAAAGCTAAACACTGTGGTACACCTGAAACAAAAGAATTACTTTTCAGCGATTTGATTTTTTTTTAATTGCAAGCATACATATATAACTATGTCTCACTAGAAAATGTGTAATGGTCATGTTCACCAGTGTTCCTCCTTAAATGTAAGGATTACTTAGTAATTTACCATGGTTGCAAACGAATTAGTTGTTTTGCATAATTATGGGTAATTAAACTCAACTTTTAAGTGAAACTTGGATTTATGAAGCGTTTGCAAAAATGAACAAAGTTGAGCTTGATTATCTATAATTTGCAAAACAACTAATTAGTTTGCAACTATATTAAATTACTACTAAGTAACTCCTACATTTACGGAACGCTGGTAAAATGTTCATATAAGATTTCTAATTATAAGTTTATATAATAAAAAAAAGAATAAAATGGTAATATTAATTGTGATAGAAATTGTATTGTTTATATCACAATTTATAATATCATTTTATTAATATTAATATGTTTGCATATGGACAATACTTACATTGCCCCTTTAACGACTCGGCCTTTGTCTACCTTCCTTCATGGATTTGTTGGTATGGAACTCCATTCGTTTCAGGGCGCAAATCGCGAACGCGGTGGGTTTAAATTGCGTGACGCGGCCGAATACGCAAGGAAAACGCGAGACGAGGGTCGTCGGTGGAAATGTTGCTGTCTGTAAAAAAAAACCGTAATTAAAATATTTGCTGCTCAAAGTTGAACAAAATTCTATCAAAAACAGAAACAAATAGTTTACTATTTATGTTGATTATGAACTTTATTCCTTGTCAATAAAAGATGTAGACAAATGTAGTATAGATGGTATGCTCCAAACAATCCATTTAAAAATGTTTTAAAAGCTTGCAGCCTCAAAAGTTATTAGATGGCATTGAATGGAGCAGAATTAGTTTTTGTCTCACATATGTACATTCAGAAATCGGAATGAGAATTACACACAATTAATTGAATTGATTTATAAACTTTGAATACATATACTGTATAATTTGTTGTTAAACAATTTGTTTTTAAATATGGGAAAATTACACTTCTTCTTCTTCTCTTCTTTTTTAACCACAATTAATTAGTAGTATATGTGATAAAAGTTTTCATTTACATGCTTTGATTATGAAATAATACCATGTGTTAGCCAAGGATAGCCACAATATTTTTGATGAAATAAATTAAAATTCAATAAGTAATTGCAACTTGTATGTTCATATACACTGCCAATGATCATGAAATTTATAAAAAGCTACATCTTTAGAAACTGCCTACCCAGGCGAGTGTTGAATAAAAATTGATTATATCTTTCTATTTAAATAAATATTTCAATATAAAATTAATATGAGTATTGATTTTTGACATATATTGGTAGCAATTAAGGTTAATAAATTGTAGTGATTATAATTGATCATCATTGGCAGCACTATATTGTTGCATACAATTATTTATATTTTAAATTATAATGATATACTTGTGTATGTAGTAATGGATAATTGGAAGTATATCAAGCAAATAAAGGAAATTGCTCCTTTTCTTGATTAAGTAAGATTAAGAAAAACACACTTATAAATACAGGATTATAAATGTATTAATATATTCAATTTAATATTAAATTGCATGCAATAATAAACTTGTTGTAAAAACGCGTAAGAAACTTTATGTAATTACTACTACTACTACTCATGACTAAACCGATTACCAAATTGCGCTTGATTTGAAGTATTATATTTAAGTCGAATCAACGATAACAATTGTATTACAAATAAATTATCGCATGCTCAACCGATAATCGATAATAAATCCCACTAAATTCGAAAAAAAAAACCTTCACCAAAGTATCTCAAAATTCACTCACATAACTACTGTGCATACAGCACTACACAATTTCACTATTAATTACTGCACTACATAAACCACCACGCACAATTAAAACCAACGTGATAAAATTATAAGCAAAGGCAACCGCGCCGCACAATGAAAGCCGGACTCTGAATGTGCGCTGATAGCACTGATAGTGGCAGAAGTCACACAAAAAAAGAGTAATTTATCTCGGCGCTGGACCGACCACCCGACCGGCTGGCTATTTCTGGCGGCCGCAAAAAGAGGCGACCTCGAATTTGTTTACAACTTCTGCCCGCACAATGGAATATTCTACAAACAATTAATATTGCAAATTTAATATTAAATCCAATACCAATTTGTTTGGGTATTTAATTTAGAGCATTTAAGACTAGATGATTTTTAATTGCATTCACTTTGTGTGTATTAATTTCTAGAAGAGAATTAATTATCACCTTGGTTGTTGGTATTGTTCTGTGGTTATTATTTTTAATTTTGTTTTAATACATTACTTACAGCACTACAAAACTATATTGCAGTTTTTAAATTTTAATGGCTGCACAAATATTAAATGTATATTATAAGGCTTGGGCTGGAGAACTATAATATAAGTGTGACTTGATAGCTGAACAGCTGTGCATAAAAACATAAATGTTAGCAAATTTATTTTAACTAATTCTTAATGTAGAGCTCAACCAAAAATACAGAAACTATGATGCGAAATAAAAATAAATTCATTCCATGTTGTAACTATATTTGATAGTTACAACATGGAATTAATTTATTTTTATTTCACATTATTATTTCTGTACTTTTGGTTCTTGGCTCTACAGTAACATTCAAAGAGAAAATCTCATCTACATACTTATTATTATTATATTTTTTTTAGGAAAAAGCATAATATGTGGCACAGGGATGTTCATATCCAACAAGCTAGCATATAAAATAAGCAATATAATATACCACAGTGACAGTTGGATCCTCCACACAACACTCTTTAACAAGCAACTACAACTACAACTACAAGAAGTGAAATGAAAACGAATGGAAAAAGTGACAGATTAATAATAAGACAAAACATGAAGACAAACAAAGCAAAATGTGGATGACAGGAAAAAAATTTATCAAATTCTACAAGCAATAGCAGCTAATAGAAACCAACCTAAACACCGAACACAGGTACAAGGTGATAAAGACCATGAAAGAAAGAATAATTACAGGGATATTAGTGGGTTAGTGGTTGATACTGACAGAAATTTTTTATTTATTACTATTGAGGAATCAGTCTAATGGTAAAATTGTATTGCTCTTCAGTCAGTGTATTTGAGAATTTTCTTGTTATATAGTATGCCCGCCCTATTCCCTACTATTCTTTTGCAGACCTTTTATATATGCTACAACTCTTTTTATTTATTTCCATTAGTGTAGATTGAATTTAATTTGTTTTTTAAACTAAATATCAGAGTAGTACAAATAAAACTTAATCATACATATAATACTAATGAAGAAATACGAGCACTACAACTCATGTGATCACACAAAGTAAATTAAATTTTTGTAGCATTAATCCAAATTGCATTCTTCCATGCATCATATTCCATGTATCCTATATTATTTTAGTGGTGGTGTTGTGTGCACAATTACACATTTTAAATCCTCGGAAAATAAATTAACTTCATTATTATGATGTATGTATGATTTGAAAGTAATATGTAGTGGATGCTTCAGATTGTTCTATATTTAATGAAGGTAGTAATAGAGTACTTAAGAGAATTATGTGTCAACCATTTGTACAATAACACAGAAGCCATTATAGGTAATTAATAAGTGGTATTTCATAAATTAACTATATGATCTGATATGTGATTGGACATATGTTTGATGCATAATTCACTTAAACTGCTGCTCCTCAATTACTACTACCTTTATTTTCTGAAACTGGATATTACTTTTGAATCATACAATATATGTATGATAAACAAAGCAATTTATTTTCCAATTATTTTAGGTGTAATTTAACATCATTTTCATTACAGACAATACCACTAATTGTTCTTACTATTCAGACAATTATTACGTGAAATAGTCTTTAAGATATAGCAAATAAATAAAAATTACTCACGGTTATGTAATGACCGGCCGGCCGGCCAGCAACATATCTGCATGCTATCCGCCCGAAATTGTTGCAGCCTGCACGTTTTCATCGTAATCCATATTGTAGGCCACTTGTTCAATAACACCGAGTAACACTAACACCACTCACTGATTTTAATTCGTTAATTATTATTTGCAAAGTCACGACACACGCACACCGACAGACCGACCCGCACACGGTCTCGCGAACTACTGAGGCTGCTACGCCGCCGCGCCCGCTGCAGCATTGTACGCGGCGCGCCGAAATGATTCAGAAATTAATCATCACTGTTAAATTGTTGAATAATAATATTAATCATCAGATGACTTCACGCATTACTTTATGAGACATAACATGTCGTGTTTTTAATGTACTCTTTTGTGCCAGGTACAGTTAGCTATAAATAAGTAACGTCATTGGCGGCCGTGAGATGTCGCTGTAGTTCACGCATGATGGCCGTCTAACCTGCAACACTTTGAAGGAGCTGCATATATTTATTGCAATATTGTCGTATAAACAAGTGCCCCCCCGGTGGAGTGAGTGATTTTCAAACAACGCGGTGATTCTGGTTATGTGTTATTTGTGTTGGTTGTGCAAAACCAACGCGGGAGGTGAAAAACAAGTGCTGCATGTGTTACGAGGTTGGAATATAAAAAAGCCTGAGCCAGCTAGGATTATAGCAGCACGTCGTTATAAAAAGGTCAGTGCATTATGATTTTAAATATTTACACCTTTCATGCCTTACATTTATTGTAGTATTCAGTTAATAATTAATCAACTGCAGTTGCTTCATGTGTCTACTACTTATGTGTGCTGAATTATTTGTGCTAAATACCCTAAAGCCTATATATTCCTGGCATAATATAATCCACATATATTCTACATTTTTCATAATACCATAAACAACACACTGACATTGTACACTCAATTATGCACTGAATATTATTGTTCTACGATGAAAAGATAGAGATAGATATCTCCTCTCCTCTCCTCATTGATGCCTTTTGGTGAAAAAGTCTTCTTGTTCTTTATAATTTACTCTCCTCCTACCATCGGAGACCATTGGAAAGAATCATTATTATTTTAATCTTGTTGATTGCTGTGCCCTAAATAGCTCAATAGATGCGCATCTAAACCAGTCCCTTTAGGTTGCAATGCCACCACAATATGAATCACTTGTGATCTTGTTTCCTTAAATTATATTTGGATTATTAGTAAAAGGATAAGTACAACCTGTCTCCTCTCATGACATGACCAAAGTATTCCAGCTTTCTTCTCTGTGTTGTGATAGCAACTTCCCCCTGGTTTTACCCATTCAGTACATTATTGTATATACATTCAATACATTATTGTTAATTGATTATTTAATAATGATTATGCTTCCTCCTTCTCTAGCACCATATTTAAAATGCTTCCAGATTGTTGACGTTTTCTGTCTCTGACATGGTACAGACCTCTTTCCCAAAGAATAAAGTTGGAAATATGTATTTGCATTTGTATACTCTACTTCTCAGCTCTAGTTTTATACTATGATTACAGAGGATTTTTAATTTTTTTTTGTGAAGGTGCAGTTTTATAGCACAGCTGACACTACTCACCCTTGTGTGACTCCCCAACTTCTCTCTCTCTCTCAGATCTTTTCTGACTTGGATTGCTGTTTGTTGCTGGTCGAGTTCCATGGTACCTACACCTCTCTTCTCCACAGCTGATATGATGTCTTTATATTCTCTGAAAGGTATTCATTTGCACCAAATGCCCAGCCGCACCATGTAAACCATATTAAGAGGTTCTAATACACACACCACACCCATGCCTGGGTAGTTTCTTTTGGATTTCCAAAACAGTCAAACCTATAACAGTAACATAAACAGTGGGTCACAAAATTATTCATACTCTATAGTGTTTTATAGAAAATACTTTTATTTTTTTATATAAATAAAAGTATTTTCTATTATTTATTATTAAATGCACATATTTTTATATTTATACACATCCTTTTTAGTGTCGGAAAGAAAATTTAAATTGATATATGAAAAAATTAGATTACAATATATATTTTTAAAAGTTTGAAATAGTAGAACAAGATATCTAGGACACAAAAATATTCGTACACTACAAATACAAAATAGTTATAAATTATTTTCTATTAAATTAATACTTGGTGGGATAGCCCTTTGCATCTATAACAGCCTGTAAATGTCATTGTTTGCACTAGATTTTTTGTAGTGGATTCAGCTACCTTGCCCCATTCTTCCATTAGAACCGTTTTTTAAGATTTTTACTTGTTATGTGATGCTGTTTTATTTTGCTTTCCAATTCCTGCCATAAATTCTCAATTGGATTAAGATCTTGTGATTGGGGTGGGGTATGCAACTGTTTTCGAACATTATATAGCAGCCACTCTTGCACAATATGAGCAGTATGTTTCAGATCTTTATCCTGCTGGAATATGTACTTATTTTCTAGGCCATGTTCTTTAATACTTGGTTTTAAATGTTCTTTTAATATGTTTAAATAACCAAACTTGTCCATTGTAGTTTCTATAAATTATAACTTACCAACTCCATTTGCAGCCATGCAACCCCAAACCATCACATATTTTTCTTATTTAGTTCAGTGTTAGCTTTTCTCCACACTATTTGCACTATTGCCATCAGATCACTAAAAATAATAATTAATATATTTTCTTGCAAATACTAGCCTCTTTTGTTCATTTATTTTTGAAATAAATGTTTATTTACGAGCAACTCGGCCATTATAGCCTTCACTTCGAAAAACTCGGCGAACGGTTTCGGTAGAAATCGATTTATTTATAATAGTATATAAAACCTCAGCCTCAGCCTCCTTAATTTAGGGACACTTTTTTTTGTATTTAACTTTATTTGTCTAATTATAAAATTTCTGTTTTGTTGTTTCAAAATGGCCTTCCTTTCACATCCAGTCTTCAGATTCATAGGAGTGCCTTTATATTTATATTTATTAACAATGTTTTGTACTGTCCTACCAACTAATGTCGCCGTTTGCCGTAGTGACTTTCCTTGGGAAATTAATTTGACCATCAGTTTTCTTTCTTCAATGGTTGTTTCACTTTTTTTACCCGGCATTTTGTTCAAATGAGAGTTAAGCTTATTTTGAATGTACGTTTTGACGTTTTGACGTTTTGAAAGCAGTAACAATACTATTCACTACAGTTTTCTTTATTACCAAATAAAGAAATCGGTTGTATGAATAATTGTGTGACAATAAAATAGATTGTATATTGTCTTTTTTATCGCTAGTTTGATAACAACTATCAGTTATAATCTTTATCTTTTTTTGCCAATTTAATTTTATAATAAATGATAATTTAAACTATAAACGAAAAAAAAAAAATTGCATAATAAGAAATACATACATTTTTAAAGAACTATAGTGGAATTGCTGAAACAAGGTGTTCACGTCATAGATTACGGTGACGTCAGTTTTCGGCGTTGATGCCGGATGATATTTGTTGTGATAAACATAACCTACAACAATAAACTGTCAGTGGAGCCCAGCAATAAAATCGTGAATAATCTAGTAACGGCTATATTATAGGCGTCCTAAAATAAGACTGGTGATTTAAACATACCGCATCGCAAATTAAGCAAGTTAGACCCCATAAGAAATTAAGCATAGGATACATCAGCATCAGACATTTATGTGCAATAGTAGCAGAATTTAAACCTCTACCCACGATGCCCTTGTGATAATTGAGCAAGCTTTGTGAGTGCCTGTGGGAGTGATGATAAGTGAAAAAGTTATGTTAGGATTAACTACCTATTAAAAAATTAACAAATGCTGTTAATCTGTATTATCATTACTGAATTCTAAATAATAAAAATAATAGAAGGAAATACTAATTAGATAATTATATTAAAAAAAACAGCACAAAACTTTTATTACTAAAAATAAAATACAAAAAAATATTTATTTTATAATCCTAACGAATCAGTACTTGTGTCACTATCATCACACATGTTGATAATTATAGGATTAATAGGATCATCTTGGAGAATCTTTTCTCTTTCCCACCATTCCTCAATGAGTTTGTCTGTATGGTCTACAGTATTCGACCATACATGTGGAGTTACAGTCTCCATTGCTTCACTCCACATCTTTAAACATTTTTCCATCCCTCTTCCATCTCTTCCAATGTGGCGGGAGTAATAAGTTTTAGTAATACCCCAAATATTTTCAATCGGATTGAATATGCAATGGTATGGGGGCAATTGAAGAACAATATGTCCATATTGTTCAGCCAGTCTGTCTGCAGCATATGATTTTGGAGGCTTATTATCCTGTACCAACTGTAAAAGTTGTGGCCTCAACAATTCGTTGCCAAATTGAATTTTTTTTTCAATTAGCCAATTTATAATATTTGGTTTTGTCCAACTTGAATTAGGCGTTTTATCTTGTATGGTGCTATGGTAACTGGCATTATCCATAATTATCATGGAGGGCTCTTCCAAGTTTTTTAAGAGTTGGTTCTCAAACCACATTAAGAAATTTTCCTGATTCATTTCTCCATGATAATCAGGGTTTTTAGTTTTAGAGGAAAATATTAATGCTGCTCCAGGGACAAATCCATCGCTGGTGCCTGCATTTAGTACTATGTACCTCTTTCCATTGGTTTTTAGGGATTTTACACTCTTTGGGCTTGAATCTTGCCAAGATCTATTTACAGTACCATCTTCAAAAATCCAGGTTTCATCAATGTAGACAAATTTCCACAATTGTTTCTCTTTATTTTCCATATACTTTTGTAAGAAATTTGTTCTTGCAAATACAATATGAGCCAACTCCATTAAACCACGCCTAGGATCATTTATTTTCCAGGAAAAGCCAATTTTCTTGAGTACAATTGCCAGTGAAGAGATTTTGCCATCAAACATTTCTCTTTCTTTAACTCTGGTTAAAATTGATTTTAGGGTGACATGTTCCTTTTGTTTATACATGTCATAAACAGCGTCTCGTATTGCCAATTCTTGTGCCCTTGGAAGGTCAGTTATGACCTTAGTACGGATTTTTTTCCTTTTAGGACTGCGAATCGATTCTAGATTATTTGTTTGTGTAGATATTCTACTAACGGTGTTAAAGTGAATATTCAGAGCTGCAGCTACACGCTAAAAGAGGAATATATTATAAAAATGTTCAATAATAAACACGGCGTCTTACCTCATTAACCGAATTTAAAGGTAAAAAGGGGCCTTTGTTATCACGTTCTTCTTGAAAATATGTTATAAGGGACTTGATTAACCCTTTGGATTGTTTACATAATGCAGTCGGCATTTTGCAAGCAAATTGTTGCAAACACACTGGTTCAGAATAACAATCACAAAGCGATACGAAAGCCAGCACAGAACAAGTATTGAGCAGTATTGGAGGTTAGGTATAAATCACAATACAAAATTACTACAACAAATTGCAACGTTGCAATTTTAAAATGTTAAAGTTTTTATTGCCCATATTTAAATATTTATGCATAAATATAAACGTATATCGGTTTATTATAATAAAAAAACATTCTTACTTTCAGACGGCAGTAATAAATATTGAACAACTCGTTCAAATTATATAATTAAAAGTGCATCTTTTAAGCTTTGTATATTGGCAATATGACGTCACGGATGACGTAAACACTCTGTTTCAGCAATTCGACTATATAAGTATATTCAATATTGTACGAATAATTTTGTGACCCATTGTATGTACATATTGTGTAAAAATTGAAACAATATAAAAAGTTAATTTCTTTGTACATAAGGAACAATCAGAGCAGTAACTGTTTAACAAAAAAAAGCACTAACTCACCACCTGCTTTATTCCTGTGGCCCAGGGCAATGGGATGTGGTGGCATGGCACTGAAACTACTTCTCTGGGTGGTGGTAGTAGTATTCCAAGAAACAGCTTGATGATGATAAATAAATAAAAAGTCAAGCACCTTGCTTGCACAGGGTTTTTTGACCAGGTGCTGTCTCTCCAAATTTTAATTATTTTCCATGTGGTAAAATTTCCATAATTGTTGCCATGGCCACCAGATAATTTTATGTCAATCATTTTCCAAGGCTTCCTCCCATTAATTTTTTTTGTCATCAACCTCAATCCGTTTAATAGTGTTCAGCAACATATCAGAATCGCTAAGCTTGCAAAGTTCTACCCTTTGTTATATCCCAACATCTATGTTGATATATTTTAATTTCTATTACCATCTTGTACTCTCAACAGTACTCCAAGCAGTTGTAAGAGTTTACTACCCCTTAGCTAATGGCAGGTACAAGCCAAGTATAAAACACCTTGTAGAATTGATGTGTTCTCAGTGCACCTCCATAATTTGGTTTTTCATCCAGCTCATCAACTTTCCAACGTCCCATCCTGTCTCTTCTTCTATAAACTCATCATCCCTGAAACTTTAGTTAGTTTTTGCCCAAATACACACAAGCCCTTAACATGTTGATGTTACAATAGTAAAAAGAGTAGCTGCAGCCAGGACTGGCAGATGCCTGCAATTTGAAAATCGTAGAGTCTCTTGTACACTTGAAGTTTTCCAAAATCTGCATAGGTAGAAGATAACATAATAACATCACACACACACAAACAGTGTCTATTGATCTATTGATTTTTTAATGAATAAAATAGTAATTAATAAATCATAATAAATCATTGCATGTAGTAATTATAGGACTTAAGGTCATTAATAAATTAATATCATATGCCTCTAACGTATCACTCAACAACACTACTACAACTAATATTTATGGTTTAAATAAGCTTTGCTTTGATGTTAGAAGTGTACACTTGATGAATCAAAAGTATAACACTACATCAACAACCTGCAATCAGTTTTTTCATGGCACATGTTATTTGGATGGGATCACCCTATTAAATATAAGTATTTCACATTACATTACATCTGTATTTATTATCTCAAACACATCTCAGACTAGTTACTTTTTTGTGAGACCTTTGTTTTAATTTGAGGTTAGTTTATAGTGTGAAGGTATATAATACACATAACACTTCTTTTGAACTATTCTCAATACTTAGAACGTATTTTTCAACATTTTTAAACCACTCTTAAATACTTAAATAGTAAGTGCAACCAGTTATTAAAATAATAACACAGACAATTTATTGGTTTTATACGTATATAAGAGTGAATTAAAGAGTTGGAAAAACACGTTCTAGGTATTGCAAATAGTTCGAAAAAGCATCGCCATCGCAATTGAACTATTTCCATTAGATATAATCACAGATAATTAACACCTTTTACAAGTTATTACAGCAATTGTAAGGACAATCTAATCATCATTCTAGTATCATTTAAGGGTTGTTTCAAATTTGTGATAAACCCATTCTATGTATTGGGAATAGTTCACAAAAGAAGCTATATTTAATGTACGCCATTGAAGTAAATAACCTCATTTTACAACGACGTTTTCATTTAATTAAGTCGCTAATAGATGAACTTTTAGGTAACTTGGGTAAGAACGACGAACATGAAGGAGGAGGAGGATGATGAGATTGTGGGCAGGACAGGCTAGAAGGTGAGAAGACGGATATGAAAACGGACTTAAAGGTGTTATTGAGGTGCACTAAGAACATATCAATTCTATAAGCTGTTTTATATTTGGTTTGTACCTTCTGTAGCTAAGGCTAAGGTATCAAATTCTTTCTTTAATGTTCTATATTATATCTTAAGATATAATGTCTGTTATTATTTTTTGTATTATTCATTTCAATTCACTCTTCTATTATATATTTTACCTTGATAATAACTGTGTTAATATACTTTGTTTATTAATTGTGTTTTTAAACTAATTGCTCTTTTCTACTGCCTAGATGCACCAGATAGCTGTGGTGGAGTGCTCACACGTTATTCGCCTCCAGTCCCGTAATAGCAGTCAGGTGTATCTTAAGAGAAGAAGCAGGACAGCAGGCACACACAGGCTCAATTATACATCCAGATGGTAAGGGTTGATCACCATCTACTTTTGATAAGGAGATTGGTTTGAGACAGCATTTTAACCTGAGCCACCCACACAGGCAAGTTGTTATAGTTTTTCAGTTGTTAAAGTTTGCAATTTGAATCATATTTGTAGCATCAAATATAAAAAAGTTATGCCCGAAAAACCGGTATTTGGCACCAAAATCATGTCTTTTGATCAGTTTTTCGTTATTTCCGGGAAAACGATAAGAGCTAGTGGAAAACTTCCAATGGCCCGTTTGTCGGGCTTGAAATTCTCTACAACTTTGCAATTTGAATCATCTTTGTAGCATCAAATATAAACAAGTTATGCCCGAAAAACCGGTATTTCGCACCAAAATCACGTCTTTTGATCAGTTTTTTGTATTTTCCGGGAAAACGATAAGAGCTAGTGGAAAACTTCCAATGGCCCGTTTGTCGGGCTTGAAATTCTCTACAACTTTGCAATTTGAATCATCTTTGTAGCATCAAATATAAAAAAGTTATGCCCGAAAAACCGGTATTTGGCACCAAAATCACGTCTTTTGATCAGTTTTTCGTTATTTCCGGGAAAACGATAAGAGCTAGTGGAAAACTTCCAATGGCCCGTTTGTCGGGCTTGAAATTCTCTACAACTTTGCAATTTGAATCATCTTTGTAGCATCAAATATAAAAAAGTTATGCCCGAAAAACCGGTATTTGGCACCAAAATCACGTCTTTTGATCAGTTTTTTGTATTTTCCGGGAAAACGATAAGAGCTAGTAGAAAACTTCCAATGGCCCGTTTGTCGGGCTTGAAATTCTCTACAACTTTGCAATTTGAATCATCTTTGTAGCATCAAATATAAAAAAGTTATGCCCGAAAAACCGGTATTTGGCACCAAAATCACGTCTTTTGATCAGTTTTTTGTATTTTCCGGGAAAACGATAAGAGCTAGTAGAAAACTTCCAATGGCCCGTTTGTCGGGCTTGAAATTCTCTACAACTTTGCAATTTGAATCATCTTTGTAGCATCAAATATAAAAAAGTTATGCCCGAAAAACCGGTATTTGGCACCAAAATCACGTCTTTTGATCAGTTTTTCGTTATTTCCGGGAAAACGATAAGAGCTAGTGGAAAACTTCCAATGGCCCGTTTGTCGGGCTTGAAATTCTCTACAACTTTGCAATTTGAATCATCTTTGTAGCATCAAATATAAAAAAGTTATGCCCGAAAAACCGGTATTTGGCACCAAAGTCACGTCTTTTGATCAGTTTTTTGTATTTTCCGGGAAAACAATAAGAGCTACTGGAAAACTTCCAATGGCCCGTTTGTCGGGCTTGAAATTCTCTACAACTTTGCAATTTGAATCATCTTTGTAGCATCAAATATAAAAAAGTTATGCCCGAAAAACCGGTATTTGGCACCAAAATCACGTCTTTTGATCAGTTTTTCGTTATTTCCGGGAAAACGATAAGAGCTAGTGGAAAACTTCCAATGGCCCGTTTGTCGGGCTTGAAATTCTCTACAACTTTGCAATTTGAATCATCTTTGTAGCATCAAATATAAAAAAGTTATGCCCGAAAAACCGGTATTTGGCACCAAAATCACGTCTTTTGATCAGTTTTTCGTTATTTCCGGGAAAACGATAAGAGCTAGTGGAAAACTTCCAATGGCCCGTTTGTCGGGCTTGAAATTCTCTACAACTTTGCAATTTGAATCATCTTTGTAGCATCAAATATAAAAAAGTTATGCCCGAAAAACCGGTATTTGCACCAAAATCACGTCTTTTGATCAGTTTTTTGTATTTTCCGGGAAAACGATAAGAGCTAGTGGAAAACTTCCAATGGCCCGTTTGTCGGGCTTGAAATTCTCTACAACTTTGCAATTTGAATCATCTTTCTAGCATCAAATATAAAAAAGTTATGCCCGAAAAACCGGTATTTGGCACCAAAATCACGTCTTTTGATCAGTTTTTCGTTATTTCCGGGAAAACGATAAGAGCTAGTGGAAAACTTCCAATGGCCCGTTTGTCGGGCTTGAAATTCTCTACAACTTTGCAATTTGAATCATCTTTGTAGCATCAAATATAAAAAAGTTATGCCCGAAAAACCGGTATTTGGCACCAAAATCACGTCTTTTGATCAGTTTTTCGTTATTTCCGGGAAAACGATAAGAGCTAGTGGAAAACTTCCAATGGCCCGTTTGTCGGGCTTGAAATTCTCTACAACTTTGCAATTTGAATCATCTTTGTAGCATCAAATATAAAAAAGTTATGCCCGAAAAACCGGTATTTGGCACCAAAATCACGTCTTTTGATCAGTTTTTCGTTATTTCCGGGAAAACGATAAGAGCTAGTGGAAAACTTCCAATGGCCCGTTTGTCGGGCTTGAAATTCTCTACAACTTTGCAATTTGAATCATCTTTGTAGCATCAAATATAAAAAAGTTATGCCCGAAAAACCGGTATTTGGCACCAAAATCACGTCTTTTGATCAGTTTTTCGTATTTTCCGGGAAAACGATAAGAGCTAGTGGAAAACTTCCAATGGCCCGTTTGTCGGGCTTGAAATTCTCTACAACTTTGCAATTTGAATCATCTTTGTAGCATCAAATATAAAAAAGTTATGCCCGAAAAACCGGTATTTGGCACCAAAATCACGTCTTTTGATCAGTTTTTTCGTATTTTCCGGGAAAACGATAAGAGCTAGTGGAAAACTTCCAATGGCCCGTTTGTCGGGCTTGAAATTCTCTACAACTTTGCAATTTGAATCATCTTTGTAGCATCAAATATAAAAAAGTTATGCCCGAAAAACCGGTATTTGGCACCAAAATCACGTCTTTTGATCAGTTTTTTGTATTTTCCGGGAAAACGATAAGAGCTAGTGGAAAACTTCCAATGGCCCGTTTGTCGGGCTTGAAATTCTCTACAACTTTGCAATTTGAATCATCTTTGTAGCATCAAATATAAAAAAGTTATGCCCGAAAAACCGGTATTTGGCACCAAAATCACGTCTTTTGATCAGTTTTTTGTATTTTCCGGGAAAACGATAAGAGCTAGTGGAAAACTTCCAATGGCCCGTTTGTCGGGCTTGAAATTCTCTACAACTTTGCAATTTGAATCATCTTTGTAGCATCAAATATAAAAAAGTTATGCCCGAAAAACCGGTATTTGGCACCAAAATCACGTCTTTTGATCAGTTTTTTGTATTTTCCGGGAAAACGATAAGAGCTAGTGGAAAACTTCCAATGGCCCGTTTGTCGGGCTTGAAATTCTCTACAACTTTGCAATTTGAATCATCTTTGTAGCATCAAATATAAAAAAGTTATGCCCGAAAAACCGGTATTTGGCACCAAAATCACGTCTTTTGATCAGTTTTTCGTTATTTCCGGGAAAACGATAAGAGCTAGTGGAAAACTTCCAATGGCCCGTTTGTCGGGCTTGAAATTCTCTACAACTTTGCAATTTGAATCATCTTTGTAGCATCAAATATAAAAAGTTATGCCCGAAAAACCGGTATTTGGCACCAAAATCACGTCTTTTGATCAGTTTTTCGTTATTTCCGGGAAAACGATAAGAGCTAGTGGAAAACTTCCAATGGCCCGTTTGTCGGGCTTGAAATTCTCTACAACTTTGCAATTTGAATCATCTTTGTAGCATCAAATATAAAAAAGTTATGCCCGAAAAACCGGTATTTGGCACCAAAATCACGTCTTTTGATCAGTTTTTCGTTATTTCCGGGAAAACGATAAGAGCTAGTGGAAAACTTCCAATGGCCCGTTTGTCGGGCTTGAAATTCTCTACAACTTTGCAATTTGAATCATCTTTGTAGCATCAAATATAAAAAAGTTATGCCCGAAAAACCGGTATTTGGCACCAAAATCACGTCTTTTGATCAGTTTTTTGTATTTTCCGGGAAAACGATAAGAGCTAGTGGAAAACTTCCAATGGCCCGTTTGTCGGGCTTGAAATTCTCTACAACTTTGCAATTTGAATCATCTTTGTAGCATCAAATATAAAAAAGTTATGCCCGAAAAACCGGTATTTGGCACCAAAATCACGTCTTTTGATCAGTTTTTTGTATTTTCCGGGAAAACGATAAGAGCTAGTGGAAAACTTCCAATGGCCCGTTTGTCGGGCTTGAAATTCTCTACAACTTTGCAATTTGAATCATCTTTGTAGCATCAAATATAAAAAAGTTATGCCCGAAAAACCGGTATTTGGCACCAAAATCACGTCTTTTGATCAGTTTTTTGTATTTTCCGGGAAAACGATAAGAGCTAGTGGAAAACTTCCAATGGCCCGTTTGTCGGGCTTGAAATTCTCTACAACTTTGCAATTTGAATCATCTTTGTAGCATCAAATATAAAAAAGTTATGCCCGAAAAACCGGTATTTGGCACCAAAATCACGTCTTTTGATCAGTTTTTCGTTATTTCCGGGAAAACGATAAGAGCTAGTGGAAAACTTCCAATGGCCCGTTTGTCGGGCTTGAAATTCTCTACAACTTTGCAATTTGAATCATCTTTGTAGCATCAAATATAAAAAAGTTATGCCCGAAAAACCGGTATTTGGCACCAAAATCACGTCTTTTGATCAGTTTTTCGTTATTTCCGGGAAAACGATAAGAGCTAGTGGAAAACTTCCAATGGCCCGTTTGTCGGGCTTGAAATTCTCTACAACTTTGCAATTTGAATCATCTTTGTAGCATCAAATATAAAAAAGTTATGCCCGAAAAACCGGTATTTGGCACCAAAATCACGTCTTTTGATCAGTTTTTTGTATTTTCCGGGAAAACGATAAGAGCTAGTGGAAAACTTCCAATGGCCCGTTTGTCGGGCTTGAAATTCTCTACAACTTTGCAATTTGAATCATCTTTGTAGCATCAAATATAAAAAAGTTATGCCCGAAAAACCGGTATTTGGCACAAAAATCACGTCTTTTGATCAGTTTTTTGTATTTTCCGGGAAAACGATAAGAGCTAGTGGAAAACTTCCAATGGCCCGTTTGTCGGGCTTGAAATTCTCTACAGCTTTGCAATTTGAATCATCTTTGTAGCATCAAATATAAAAAAGTTATGCCCGAAAAACCGGTATTTGGCACCAAAATCACGTCTTTTGATCAGTTTTTTGTATTTTCCGGGGAAAACGATAAGAGCTAGTGGAAAACTTCCAATGGCCCGTTTGTCGGGCTTGAAATTCTCTACAACTTTGCAATTTGAATCATCTTTGTAGCATCAAATATAAAAAAGTTATGCCCGAAAAACCGGTATTTGGCACCAAAATCACGTCTTTTGATCAGTTTTTTGTATTTTCCGGGGAAAACGATAAGAGCTAGTGGAAAACTTCCAATGGCCCGTTTGTCGGGCTTGAAATTCTCTACAACTTTGCAATTTGAATCATCTTTGTAGCATCAAATATAAAAAAGTTATGCCCGAAAAACCGGTATTTGGCACCAAAATCACGTCTTTTGATCAGTTTTTTGTATTTTCCGGGAAAACGATAAGAGCTAGTGGAAAACTTCCAATGGCCCGTTTGTCGGGCTTGAAATTCTCTACAACTTTGCAATTTGAATCATCTTTGTAGCATCAAATATAAAAAAGTTATGCCCGAAAAACCGGTATTTGGCACCAAAATCACGTCTTTTGATCAGTTTTTTGTATTTTCCGGGAAAACGATAAGAGCTAGTGGAAAACTTCCAATGGCCCGTTTGTCGGGCTTGAAATTCTCTACAACTTTGCAATTTGAATCATCTTTGTAGCATCAAATATAAAAAGTTATGCCCGAAAAACCGGTATTTGGCACCAAAATCACGTCTTTTGATCAGTTTTTCGTTATTTCCGGGAAAACGATAAGAGCTAGTGGAAAACTTCCAATGGCCCGTTTGTCGGGCTTGAAATTCTCTACAACTTTGCAATTTGAATCATCTTTGTAGCATCAAATATAAAAAAGTTATGCCCGAAAAACCGGTATTTGGCACCAAAATCACGTCTTTTGATCAGTTTTTCGTTATTTCCGGGAAAACGATAAGAGCTAGTGGAAAACTTCCAATGGCCCGTTTGTCGGGCTTGAAATTCTCTACAACTTTGCAATTTGAATCATCTTTGTAGCATCAAATATAAAAAAGTTATGCCCGAAAAACCGGTATTTGGCACCAAAATCACGTCTTTTGATCAGTTTTTTGTATTTTCCGGGAAAACGATAAGAGCTAGTGGAAAACTTCCAATGGCCCGTTTGTCGGGCTTGAAATTCTCTACAACTTTGCAATTTGAATCATCTTTGTAGCATCAAATATAAAAAAGTTATGCCCGAAAAACCGGTATTTGGCACAAAAATCACGTCTTTTGATCAGTTTTTTGTATTTTCCGGGAAAACGATAAGAGCTAGTGGAAAACTTCCAATGGCCCGTTTGTCGGGCTTGAAATTCTCTACAGCTTTGCAATTTGAATCATCTTTGTAGCATCAAATATAAAAAAGTTATGCCCGAAAAACCGGTATTTGGCACCAAAATCACGTCTTTTGATCAGTTTTTTGTATTTTCCGGGAAAACGATAAGAGCTAGTGGAAAACTTCCAATGGCCCGTTTGTCGGGCTTGAAATTCTCTACAACTTTGCAATTTGAATCATCTTTGTAGCATCAAATATAAAAAAGTTATGCCCGAAAAACCGGTATTTGGCACCAAAATCACGTCTTTTGATCAGTTTTTTGTATTTTCCGGGAAAACGATAAGAGCTAGTGGAAAACTTCCAATGGCCCGTTTGTCGGGCTTGAAATTCTCTACAACTTTGCAATTTGAATCATCTTTGTAGCATCAAATATAAAAAAAGTTATGCCCGAAAAACCGGTATTTGGCACCAAAATCACGTCTTTTGATCAGTTTTTTGTATTTTCCGGGAAAACGATAAGAGCTAGTGGAAAACTTCCAATGGCCCGTTTGTCGGGCTTGAAATTCTCTACAACTTTGCAATTTGAATCATCTTTGTAGCATCAAATATAAAAAAGTTATGCCCGAAAAACCGGTATTTGGCACCAAAATCACGTCTTTTGATCAGTTTTTCGTTATTTCCGGGAAAACGATAAGAGCTAGTGGAAAACTTCCAATGGCCCGTTTGTCGGGCTTGAAATTCTCTACAACTTTGCAATTTGAATCATCTTTGTAGCATCAAATATAAAAAAGTTATGCCCGAAAAACGGTATTTGGCACCAAAATCACGTCTTTTGATCAGTTTTTTGTATTTTCCGGGAAAACGATAAGAGCTAGTGGAAAACTTCCAATGGCCCGTTTGTCGGGCTTGAAATTCTCTACAACTTTGCAATTTGAATCATCTTTCTAGCATCAAATATAAAAAAGTTATGCCCGAAAAACCGGTATTTGGCACCAAAATCACGTCTTTTGATCAGTTTTCGTTATTTCCGGGAAAACGATAAGAGCTAGTGGAAAACTTCCAATGGCCCGTTTGTCGGGCTTGAAATTCTCTACAACTTTGCAATTTGAATCATCTTTGTAGCATCAAATATAAACAAGTTATGCCCGAAAAACCGGTATTTCGCACCAAAATCACGTCTTTTGATCAGTTTTTCGTTATTTCCGGGAAAACGATAAGAGCTAGTGGAAAACTTCCAATGGCCCGTTTGTCGGGCTTGAAATTCTCTACAACTTTGCAATTTGAATCATCTTTGTAGCATCAAATATAAACAAGTTATGCCCGAAAAACCGGTATTTGGCACCAAAATCACGTCTTTTGATTAGTTTTTCGTTATTTCCGGGAAAACGATAAGAGCTAGTGGAAAACTTCCAATGGCCCGTTTGTCGGGCTTGAAATTCTCTACAACTTTGCAATTTGAATCATCTTTGTAGCATCAAATATAAACAAGTTATGCCCGAAAAACCGGTATTTGGCACCAAAATCACGTCTTTTGATCAGTTTTTCGTTATTTCCGGGAAAACGATAAGAGCTAGTGGAAAACTTCCAATGGCCCGTTTGTCGGGCTTGAAATTCTCTACAACTTTGCAATTTGAATCATCTTTGTAGCATCAAATATAAACAAGTTATGCCCGAAAAACCGGTATTTCGCACCAAAATCACGTCTTTTGATCAGTTTTTCGTTATTTCCGGGAAAACGATAAGAGCTAGTGGAAAACTTCCAATGGCCCGTTTGTCGGGCTTGAAATTCTCTACAACTTTGCAATTTGAATCATCTTTGTAGCATCAAATATAAACAAGTTATGCCCGAAAAACCGGTATTTGGCACCAAAATCACGTCTTTTGATTAGTTTTTCGTTATTTCCGGGAAAACGATAAGAGCTAGTGGAAAACTTCCAATGGCCCGTTTGTCGGGCTTGAAATTCTCTACAACTTTGCAATTTGAATCATCTTTGTAGCATCAAATATAAACAAGTTATGCCCGAAAAACCGGTATTTGGCACCAAAATCACGTCTTTTGATCAGTTTTTCGTTATTTCCGGGAAAACGATAAGAGCTAGTGGAAAACTTCCAATGGCCCGTTTGTCGGGCTTGAAATTCTCTACAACTTTGCAATTTGAATCATCTTTGTAGCATCAAATATAAAAAAGTTATGCCCGAAGAACCGGTATTTGGCACCAAAATCACGTCTTTTGATCAGTTTTTTGTATTTTCCGGGAAAACGATAAGAGCTAGTGGAAAACTTCCAATGGCCCGTTTGTCGGGCTTGAAATTCTCTACAACTTTGCAATTTGAATCATCTTTCTAGCATCAAATATAAAAAAGTTATGCCCGAAAAACCGGTATTTTGCACCAAAATCACGTCTTTTGATCAGTTTTTCGTTATTTCCGGGAAAACGATAAGAGTTAGTGGAAAACTTCCAATGGCCCGTTTGTCGGGCTTGAAATTCTCTACAACTTTGCAATTTGAATCATCTTTGTAGCATCAAATATAAAAAAGTTATGCCCGAAAAACCGGTATTTGGCACCAAAATCACGTCTTTTGATCAGTTTTTTGTATTTTCCGGGAAAACGATAAGAGCTAGTGGAAAACTTCCAATGGCCCGTTTGTCGGGCTTGAAATTCTCTACAACTTTGCAATTTGAATCATCTTTGTAGCATCAAATATAAAAAAGTTATGCCCGAAAAACCGGTATTTGGCACCAAAATCACGTCTTTTGATCAGTTTTTCGTTATTTCCGGGAAAACGATAAGAGCTAGTGGAAAACTTCCAATGGCCCGTTTGTCGGGCTTGAAATTCTCTACAACTTTGCAATTTGAATCATCTTTGTAGCATCAAATATAAACAAGTTATGCCCGAAAAACCGGTATTTCGCACCAAAATCACGTCTTTTGATCAGTTTTTCGTTATTTCCGGGAAAACGATAAGAGCTAGTGGAAAACTTCCAATGGCCCGTTTGTCGGGCTTGAAATTCTCTACAACTTTGCAATTTGAATCATCTTTGTAGCATCAAATATAAACAAGTTATGCCCGAAAAACCGGTATTTGGCACCAAAATCACGTCTTTTGATTAGTTTTTCGTTATTTCCGGGAAAACGATAAGAGCTAGTGGAAAACTTCCAATGGCCCGTTTGTCGGGCTTGAAATTCTCTACAACTTTGCAATTTGAATCATCTTTGTAGCATCAAATATAAACAAGTTATGCCCGAAAAACCGGTATTTGGCACCAAAATCACGTCTTTTGATCAGTTTTTCGTTATTTCCGGGAAAACGATAAGAGCTAGTGGAAAACTTCCAATGGCCCGTTTGTCGGGCTTGAAATTCTCTACAACTTTGCAATTTGAATCATCTTTGTAGCATCAAATATAAACAAGTTATGCCCGAAAAACCGGTATTTCGCACCAAAATCACGTCTTTTGATCAGTTTTTCGTTATTTCCGGGAAAACGATAAGAGCTAGTGGAAAACTTCCAATGGCCCGTTTGTCGGGCTTGAAATTCTCTACAACTTTGCAATTTGAATCATCTTTGTAGCATCAAATATAAACAAGTTATGCCCGAAAAACCGGTATTTGGCACCAAAATCACGTCTTTTGATTAGTTTTTCGTTATTTCCGGGAAAACGATAAGAGCTAGTGGAAAACTTCCAATGGCCCGTTTGTCGGGCTTGAAATTCTCTACAACTTTGCAATTTGAATCATCTTTGTAGCATCAAATATAAACAAGTTATGCCCGAAAAACCGGTATTTGGCACCAAAATCACGTCTTTTGATCAGTTTTTCGTTATTTCCGGGAAAACGATAAGAGCTAGTGGAAAACTTCCAATGGCCCGTTTGTCGGGCTTGAAATTCTCTACAACTTTGCAATTTGAATCATCTTTGTAGCATCAAATATAAAAAAGTTATGCCCGAAGAACCGGTATTTGGCACCAAAATCACGTCTTTTGATCAGTTTTTTGTATTTTCCGGGAAAACGATAAGAGCTAGTGGAAAACTTCCAATGGCCCGTTTGTCGGGCTTGAAATTCTCTACAACTTTGCAATTTGAATCATCTTTCTAGCATCAAATATAAAAAAGTTATGCCCGAAAAACCGGTATTTTGCACCAAAATCACGTCTTTTGATCAGTTTTTCGTTATTTCCGGGAAAACGATAAGAGTTAGTGGAAAACTTCCAATGGCCCGTTTGTCGGGCTTGAAATTCTCTACAACTTTGCAATTTGAATCATCTTTGTAGCATCAAATATAAAAAAGTTATGCCCGAAAAACCGGTATTTGGCACCAAAATCACGTCTTTTGATCAGTTTTTTGTATTTTCCGGGAAAACGATAAGAGCTAGTGGAAAACTTCCAATGGCCCGTTTGTCGGGCTTGAAATTCTCTACAACTTTGCAATTTGAATCATCTTTGTAGCATCAAATATAAAAAAGTTATGCCCGAAAAACCGGTATTTGGCACCAAAATCACGTCTTTTGATCAGTTTTTCGTTATTTCCGGGAAAACGATAAGAGCTAGTGGAAAACTTCCAATGGCCCGTTTGTCGGGCTTGAAATTCTCTACAACTTTGCAATTTGAATCATCTTTGTAGCATCAAATATAAACAAGTTATGCCCGAAAAACCGGTATTTCGCACCAAAATCACGTCTTTTGATCAGTTTTTCGTTATTTCCGGGAAAACGATAAGAGCTAGTGGAAAACTTCCAATGGCCCGTTTGTCGGGCTTGAAATTCTCTACAACTTTGCAATTTGAATCATCTTTGTAGCATCAAATATAAACAAGTTATGCCCGAAAAACCGGTATTTGGCACCAAAATCACGTCTTTTGATTAGTTTTTCGTTATTTCCGGGAAAACGATAAGAGCTAGTGGAAAACTTCCAATGGCCCGTTTGTCGGGCTTGAAATTCTCTACAACTTTGCAATTTGAATCATCTTTGTAGCATCAAATATAAACAAGTTATGCCCGAAAAACCGGTATTTGGCACCAAAATCACGTCTTTTGATCAGTTTTTCGTTATTTCCGGGAAAACGATAAGAGCTAGTGGAAAACTTCCAATGGCCCGTTTGTCGGGCTTGAAATTCTCTACAACTTTGCAATTTGAATCATCTTTGTAGCATCAAATATAAAAAAGTTATGCCCGAAGAACCGGTATTTGGCACCAAAATCACGTCTTTTGATCAGTTTTTTGTATTTTCCGGGAAAACGATAAGAGCTAGTGGAAAACTTCCAATGGCCCGTTTGTCGGGCTTGAAATTCTCTACAACTTTGCAATTTGAATCATCTTTCTAGCATCAAATATAAAAAAGTTATGCCCGAAAAACCGGTATTTTGCACCAAAATCACGTCTTTTGATCAGTTTTTCGTTATTTCCGGGAAAACGATAAGAGTTAGTGGAAAACTTCCAATGGCCCGTTTGTGTAAAGTCTCCGCAGAACGTCAAAACGTTGGAATATGAGGTAAAAATCCCAAGAATTTCATGCTTTTTGGTCGAAAATTGAAGATTTCTGAACACCTAAAAACCATAAGGTATAGGTACATGGACCAAGAAATTGACATGAAATTTTAAAAATATCGCCAAATCTGGTCGAAAATACGTGTAAAGTCTCCGCAGAACGTCAAAACGTTGGAATATGAGGTAAAAATCCCAAGAATTTCACGCTTTTTGGTCGAAAATTGAAGATTTCTGAACACCTAAAAACCATAAGGTATAGGTACATGGGTCAAGAAATTGACTTGAAATTTTAAAAATATCTCCAAATCTGGTCGAAAATACGTGTAAAGTCTCCGCAGAACGTCAAAACGTTGGAATATGAGGTAAAAATCCCAAGAATTTCACGCTTTTTGGTCGAAAATTGAAGATTTCTGAACACCTAAAAACCATAAGGTATAGGTACATGGGTCAAGAAATTGACTTGAAATTTTAAAAATATCTCCAAATCTGGTCGAAAATACGTGTAAAGTCTCCGCAGAACGTCAAAACGTTGGAATATGAGGTAAAAATCCCAAGAATTTCACGCTTTTTGGTCGAAAATTGAAGATTTCTGAACACCTAAAAACCATAAGGTATAGGTACATGGGTCAAGAAATTGACTTGAAATTTTAAAAATATCTCCAAATCTGGTCGAAAATACGTGTAAAGTCTCCGCAGAACGTCAAAACGTTGGAATATGAGGTAAAAATCCCAAGAATTTCACGCTTTTTGGTCGAAAATTGAAGATTTCTGAAACCTAAAAACCATAAGGTATAGGTACATGGACCAAGAAATTGACATGAAATTTTAAAAATATCTCCAAATCTAGTTGAAAATACGTGTAAAGTCTCCGCAGAACGTCAAAACGTTGGAATATGAGGTAAAAATCCCAAGAATTTCACGCTTTTTGGTCGAAAATTGAAGATTTCTGAACACCTAAAAACCATAAGGTATAGGTACATGGGTCAAGAAATTGACTTGAAATTTTAAAAATATCTCCAAATCTGGTCGAAAATACGTGTAAAGTCTCCGCAGAACGTCAAAACGTTGGAATATGAGGTAAAAATCCCAAGAATTTCACGCTTTTTGGTCGAAAATTGAAGATTTCTGAAACCTAAAAACCATAAGGTATAGGTACATGGACCAAGAAATTGACATGAAATTTTAAAAATATCTCCAAATCTGGTCGAAAATACGTGTAAAGTCTCCGCAGAACGTCAAAACGTTGGAATATGAGGTAAAAATCCCAAGAATTTCACGCTTTTTGGTCGAAAATTGAAGATTTCTGAACACCTAAAAACCATAAGGTATAGGTACATGGGTCAAGAAATTGACTTGAAATTTTAAAAATATCTCCAAATCTGGTCGAAAATACGTGTAAAGTCTCCGCAGAACGTCAAAACGTTGGAATATGAGGTAAAAATCCCAAGAATTTCACGCTTTTTGGTCGAAAATTGAAGATTTCTGAACACCTAAAAACCATAAGGTACATGGACCAAGAAATTGACATGAAATTTTAAAAATATCTCCAAATCTAGTTGAAAATACGTGTAAAGTCTCCGCAGAACGTCAAAACGTTGGAATATGAGGTAAAAATCCCAAGAATTTCACGCTTTTTGGTCGAAAATTGAAGATTTCTGAACACCTAAAAACCATAAGGTATAGGTACATGGACCAAGAAATTGACATGAAATTTTAAAAATATCTCCAAATCTGGTCGAAAATACGTGTAAAGTCTCCGCAGAACGTCAAAACGTTGGAATATGAGGTAAAAATCCCAAGAATTTCACGCTTTTTGATCGAAAATTGAAGATTTCTGAACACCTAAAAACCATAAGGTAATAGGTACATGGACCAAGAAATTGACATGAAATTTTAAAAATATCTCCAAATCTAGTTGAAAATACGTGTAAAGTCTCCGCAGAACGTCA
Organism: Lordithon lunulatus; assembly: GCA_963942505.1. NCBI lineage: Eukaryota > Metazoa > Arthropoda > Insecta > Coleoptera > Staphylinidae > Lordithon > Lordithon lunulatus. The sequence continues at coordinate 67,460 of OZ012666.1, forward strand.
AAACGTTGGAATATGAGGTAAAAATCCCAAGAATTTCACGCTTTTTGGTCGAAAATTGAAGATTTCTGAACACCTAAAAACCATAAGGTAATAGGTACATGGACCAAGAAATTGACATGAAATTTTAAAAATATCTCCAAATCTAGTTGAAAATACGTGTAAAGTCTCCGCAGAACGTCAAAACGTTGGAATATGAGGTAAAAATCCCAAGAATTTCACGCTTTTTGGTCGAAAATTGAAGATTTCTGAACACCTAAAAACCATAAGGTATAGGTACATGGACCAAGAAATTGACATGAAATTTTAAAAATATCTCCAAATCTAGTTGAAAATACGTGTAAAGTCTCCGCAGAACGTCAAAACGTTGGAATATGAGGTAAAAATCCCAAGAATTTCACGCTTTTTGGTCGAAAATTGAAGATTTCTGAACACCTAAAAACCATAAGGTATAGGTACATGGGTCAAGAAATTGACATGAAATTTTAAAAATATCTCCAAATCTGGTCGAAAATACGTGTAAAGTCTCCGCAGAACGTCAAAACGTTGGAATATGAGGTAAAAATCCCAAGAATTTCACGCTTTTTGGTCGAAAATTGAAGATTTCTGAACACCTAAAAACCATAAGGTATAGGTACATGGGTCAAGAAATTGACTTGAAATTTTAAAAATATCTCCAAATCTGGTCGAAAATACGTGTAAAGTCTCCGCAGAACGTCAAAACGTTGGAATATGAGGTAAAAATCCCAAGAATTTCACGCTTTTTGGTCGAAAATTGAAGATTTCTGAACACCTAAAAACCATAAGGTATAGGTACATGGGTCAAGAAATTGACTTGAAATTTTAAAAATATCTCCAAATCTGGTCGAAAATACGTGTAAAGTCTCCGCAGAACGTCAAAACGTTGGAATATGAGGTAAAAATCCCAAGAATTTCACGCTTTTTGATCGAAAATTGAAGATTTCTGAACACCTAAAAACCATAAGGTACATGGACCAAGAAATTGACATGAAATTTTAAAAATATCTCCAAATCTGGTCGAAAATACGTGTAAAGTCTCCGCAGAACGTCAAAACGTTGGAATATGAGGTAAAAATCCCAAGAATTTCACGCTTTTTGGTCGAAAATTGAAGATTTCTGAACACCTAAAAACCATAAGGTATAGGTACATGGGTCAAGAAATTGACTTGAAATTTTAAAAATATCTCCAAATCTAGTTGAAAATACGTGTAAAGTCTCCGCAGAACGTCAAAACGTTGGAATATGAGGTAAAAATCCCAAGAATTTCACGCTTTTTGGTCGAAAATTGAAGATTTCTGAACACCTAAAAACCATAAGGTATAGGTACATGGGTCAAGAAATTGACTTGAAATTTTAAAAATATCTCCAAATCTGGTCGAAAATACGTGTAAAGTCTCCGCAGAACGTCAAAACGTTGGAATATGAGGTAAAAATCCCAAGAATTTCACGCTTTTTGGTCGAAAATTGAAGATTTCTGAACACCTAAAAACCATAAGGTATAGGTACATGGGTCAAGAAATTGACATGAAATTTTAAAAATATCTCCAAATCTGGTCGAAAATACGTGTAAAGTCTCCGCAGAACGTCAAAACGTTGGAATATGAGGTAAAAATCCCAAGAATTTCACGCTTTTTGGTCGAAAATTGAAGATTTCTGAACACCTAAAAACCATAAGGTATAGGTACATGGGTCAAGAAATTGACATGAAATTTTAAAAATATCTCCAAATCTGGTCGAAAATACGTGTAAAGTCTCCGCAGAACGTCAAAACGTTGGAATATGAGGTAAAAATCCCAAGAATTTCACGCTTTTTGGTCGAAAATTGAAGATTTCTGAACACCTAAAAACCATAAGGTATAGGTACATGGACTAAGAAATTGACATGAAATTTTAAAAATATCTCCAAATCTGGTCGAAAATACGTGTAAAGTCTCCGCAGAACGTCAAAACGTTGGAATATGAGGTAAAAATCCCAAGAATTTCACGCTTTTTGGTCGAAAATTGAAGATTTCTGAACACCTAAAAACCATAAGGTATAGATAGGTACATGGGTCAAGAAATTGACTTGAAATTTTAAAAATATCTCCAAATCTGGTCGAAAATACGTGTAAAGTCTCCGCAGAACGTCAAAACGTTGGAATATGAGGTAAAAATCCCAAGAATTTCACGCTTTTTGGTCGAAAATTGAAGATTTCTGAACACCTAAAAACCATAAGGTATAGGTACATGGGTCAAGAAATTGACTTGAAATTTTAAAAATATCTCCAAATCTGGTCGAAAATACGTGTAAAGTCTCCGCAGAACGTCAAAACGTTGGAATATGAGGTAAAAATCCCAAGAATTTCACGCTTTTTGGTCGAAAATTGAAGATTTCTGAACACCTAAAAACCATAAGGTATAGGTACATGGGTCAAGAAATTGACATGAAATTTTAAAAATATCTCCAAATCTGGTCGAAAATACGTGTAAAGTCTCCGCAGAACGTCAAAACGTTGGAATATGAGGTAAAAATCCCAAGAATTTCACGCTTTTTGGTCGAAAATTGAAGATTTCTGAACACCTAAAAACCATAAGGTATAGGTACATGGGTCAAGAAATTGACATGAAATTTTAAAAATATCTCCAAATCTAGTTGAAAATACGTGTAAAGTCTCCGCAGAACGTCAAAACGTTGGAATATGAGGTAAAAATCCCAAGAATTTCACGCTTTTTGGTCGAAAATTGAAGATTTCTGAACACCTAAATCCAAATCTGGTCGAAAATACGTGTAAAGTCTCCGCAGAACGTCAAAACGTTGGAATATGAGGTAAAAATCCCAAGAATTTCACGCTTTTTGGTCGAAAATTGAAGATTTCTGAACACCTAAAAACCATAAGGTACATGGACCAAGAAATTGACATGAAATTTTAAAAATATCTCCAAATCTAGTTGAAAATACGTGTAAAGTCTCCGCAGAACGTCAAAACGTTGGAATATGAGGTAAAAATCCCAAGAATTTCACGCTTTTTGGTCGAAAATTGAAGATTTCTGAACACCTAAAAACCATAAGGTATAGGTACATGGGTCAAGAAATTGACATGAAATTTTAAAAATATCTCCAAATCTGGTCGAAAATACGTGTAAAGTCTCCGCAGAACGTCAAAACGTTGGAATATGAGGTAAAAATCCCAAGAATTTCACGCTTTTTGGTCGAAAATTGAAGATTTCTGAACACCTAAAAACCATAAGGTATAGGTACATGGGTCAAGAAATTGACTTGAAATTTTAAAAATATCTCCAAATCTGGTCGAAAATACGTGTAAAGTCTCCGCAGAACGTCAAAACGTTGGAATATGAGGTAAAAATCCCAAGAATTTCACGCTTTTTGGTCGAAAATTGAAGATTTCTGAACACCTAAAAACCATAAGGTACATGGGTCAAGAAATTGACATGAAATTTTAAAAATATCTCCAAATCTAGTTGAAAATACGTGTAAAGTCTCCGCAGAACGTCAAAACGTTGGAATATGAGGTAAAAATCCCAAGAATTTCACGCTTTTTGGTCGAAAATTGAAGATTTCTGAACACCTAAAAACCATAAGGTATAGGTACATGGGTCAAGAAATTGACATGAAATTTTAAAAATATCTCCAAATCTGGTCGAAAATACGTGTAAAGTCTCCGCAGAACGTCAAAACGTTGGAATATGAGGTAAAAATCCCAAGAATTTCACGCTTTTTGGTCGAAAATTGAAGATTTCTGAACACCTAAAAACCATAAGGTACATGGACCAAGAAATTGACATGAAATTTTAAAAATATCTCCAAATCTAGTTGAAAATACGTGTAAAGTCTCCGCAGAACGTCAAAACGTTGGAATATGAGGTAAAAATCCCAAGAATTTCACGCTTTTTGGTCGAAAATTGAAGATTTCTGAACACCTAAAAACCATAAGGTATAGGTACATGGGTCAAGAAATTGACTTGAAATTTTAAAAATATCTCCAAATCTGGTCGAAAATACGTGTAAAGTCTCCGCAGAATGTCAAAACGTTGGAATATGAGGTAAAAATCCCAAGAATTTCACGCTTTTTGGTCGAAAATTGAAGATTTCTGAACACCTAAAAACCATAAGGTATAGGTACATGGGTCAAGAAATTGACATGAAATTTTAAAAATATCTCCAAATCTAGTTGAAAATACGTGTAAAGTCTCCGCAGAACGTCAAAACGTTGGAATATGAGGTAAAAATCCCAAGAATTTCACGCTTTTTGGTCGAAAATTGAAGATTTCTGAACACCTAAATCCAAATCTGGTCGAAAATACGTGTAAAGTCTCCGCAGAACGTCAAAACGTTGGAATATGAGGTAAAAATCCCAAGAATTTCACGCTTTTTGGTCGAAAATTGAAGATTTCTGAACACCTAAAAACCATAAGGTATAGGTACATGGGTCAAGAAATTGACATGAAATTTTAAAAATATCTCCAAATCTAGTTGAAAATACGTGTAAAGTCTCCGCAGAACGTCAAAACGTTGGAATATGAGGTAAAAATCCCAAGAATTTCACGCTTTTTGGTCGAAAATTGAAGATTTCTGAACACCTAAAAACCATAAGGTATAGGTACATGGGTCAAGAAATTGACTTGAAATTTTAAAAATATCTCCAAATCTGGTCGAAAATACGTGTAAAGTCTCCGCAGAACGTCAAAACGTTGGAATATGAGGTAAAAATCCCAAGAATTTCACGCTTTTTGGTCGAAAATTGAAGATTTCTGAACACCTAAAAACCATAAGGTACATGGGTCAAGAAATTGACATGAAATTTTAAAAATATCTCCAAATCTAGTTGAAAATACGTGTAAAGTCTCCGCAGAACGTCAAAACGTTGGAATATGAGGTAAAAATCCCAAGAATTTCACGCTTTTTGGTCGAAAATTGAAGATTTCTGAACACCTAAAAACCATAAGGTATAGGTACATGGGTCAAGAAATTGACATGAAATTTTAAAAATATCTCCAAATCTGGTCGAAAATACGTGTAAAGTCTCCGCAGAACGTCAAAACGTTGGAATATGAGGTAAAAATCCCAAGAATTTCACGCTTTTTGGTCGAAAATTGAAGATTTCTGAACACCTAAAAACCATAAGGTACATGGACCAAGAAATTGACATGAAATTTTAAAAATATCTCCAAATCTAGTTGAAAATACGTGTAAAGTCTCCGCAGAACGTCAAAACGTTGGAATATGAGGTAAAAATCCCAAGAATTTCACGCTTTTTGGTCGAAAATTGAAGATTTCTGAACACCTAAAAACCATAAGGTATAGGTACATGGGTCAAGAAATTGACTTGAAATTTTAAAAATATCTCCAAATCTGGTCGAAAATACGTGTAAAGTCTCCGCAGAACGTCAAAACGTTGGAATATGAGGTAAAAATCTCAAGAATTTCACGCTTTTTGGTCGAAAATTGAAGATTTCTGAACACCTAAAAACCATAAGGTACATGGGTCAAGAAATTGACTTGAAATTTTAAAAATATCTCCAAATCTAGTTGAAAATACGTGTAAAGTCTCCGCAGAACGTCAAAACGTTGGAATATGAGGTAAAAATCCCAAGAATTTCACGCTTTTTGGTCGAAAATTGAAGATTTCTGAACACCTAAAAACCATAAGGTATAGGTACATGGGTCAAGAAATTGACTTGAAATTTTAAAAATATCTCCAAATCTGGTCGAAAATACGTGTAAAGTCTCCGCAGAACGTCAAAACTTTGGAATATGAGGTAAAAATCCCAAGAATTTCACGCTTTTTGGTCGAAAATTGAAGATTTCTGAACACCTAAAAACCATAAGCTATAGGTACATGGACCAAGAAATTGACATGAAATTTTAAAAATATCTCCAAATCTAGTTGAAAATACGTGTAAAGTCTCCGCAGAACGTCAAAACGTTGGAATATGAGGTAAAAATCCCAATAATTTCACGCTTTTTGGTCGAAAATTGAAGATTTCTGAACACCTAAAAACCATAAGGTACATGGACCAAGAAATTGACATGAAATTTTAAAAATATCTCCAAATCTGGTCGAAAATACGTGTAAAGTCTCCGCAGAACGTCAAAACGTTGGAATATGAGGTAAAAATCCCAAGAATTTCACGCTTTTTGGTCGAAAATTGAAGATTTCTGAACACCTAAAAACCATAAGGTATAGGTACATGGGTCAAGAAATTGACATGAAATTTTAAAAATATCTCCAAATCTGGTCGAAAATACGTGTAAAGTCTCCGCAGAACGTCAAAACGTTGGAATATGAGGTAAAAATCCCAAGAATTTCACGCTTTTTGGTCGAAAATTGAAGATTTCTGAACACCTAAAAACCATAAGGTACATGGGTCAAGAAATTGACATGAAATTTTAAAAATATCTCCAAATCTAGTTGAAAATACGTGTAAAGTCTCCGCAGAACGTCAAAACGTTGGAATATGAGGTAAAAATCCCAAGAATTTCACGCTTTTTGGTCGAAAATTGAAGATTTCTGAACACCTAAAAACCATAAGGTATAGGTACATGGGTCAAGAAATTGACATGAAATTTTAAAAATATCTCCAAATCTGGTCGAAAATACGTGTAAAGTCTCCGCAGAACGTCAAAACGTTGGAATATGAGGTAAAAATCCCAAGAATTTCACGCTTTTTGGTCGAAAATTGAAGATTTCTGAACACCTAAAAACCATAAGGTATAGGTACATGGGTCAAGAAATTGACTTGAAATTTTAAAAATATCTCCAAATCTGGTCGAAAATACGTGTAAAGTCTCCGCAGAACGTCAAAACGTTGGAATATGAGGTAAAAATCCCAAGAATTTCACGCTTTTTGGTCGAAAATTGAAGATTTCTGAACACCTAAAAACCATAAGGTATAGGTACATGGGTCAAGAAATTGACATGAAATTTTAAAAATATCTCCAAATCTGGTCGAAAATACGTGTAAAGTCTCCGCAGAACGTCAAAACGTTGGAATATGAGGTAAAAATCCCAAGAATTTCACGCTTTTTGGTCGAAAATTGAAGATTTCTGAACACCTAAAAACCATAAGGTACATGGACCAAGAAATTGACATGAAATTTTAAAAATATCTCCAAATCTAGTTGAAAATACGTGTAAAGTCTCCGCAGAACGTCAAAACGTTGGAATATGAGGTAAAAATCCCAAGAATTTCACGCTTTTTGGTCGAAAATTGAAGATTTCTGAACACCTAAAAACCATAAGGTATAGGTACATGGGTCAAGAAATTGACTTGAAATTTTAAAAATATCTCCAAATCTGGTCGAAAATACGTGTAAAGTCTCCGCAGAACGTCAAAACGTTGGAATATGAGGTAAAAATCCCAAGAATTTCACGCTTTTTGGTCGAAAATTGAAGATTTCTGAACACCTAAAAACCATAAGGTATAGGTACATGGGTCAAGAAATTGACATGAAATTTTAAAAATATCTCCAAATCTGGTCGAAAATACGTGTAAAGTCTCCGCAGAACGTCAAAACGTTGGAATATGAGGTAAAAATCCCAAGAATTTCACGCTTTTTGGTCGAAAATTGAAGATTTCTGAACACCTAAAAACCATAAGGTATAGGTACATGGGTCAAGAAATTGACATGAAATTTTAAAAATATCTCCAAATCTAGTTGAAAATACGTGTAAAGTCTCCGCAGAACGTCAAAACGTTGGAATATGAGGTAAAAATCCCAAGAATTTCACGCTTTTTGGTCGAAAATTGAAGATTTCTGAACACCTAAATCCAAATCTGGTCGAAAATACGTGTAAAGTCTCCGCAGAACGTCAAAACGTTGGAATATGAGGTAAAAATCCCAAGAATTTCACGCTTTTTGGTCGAAAATTGAAGATTTCTGAACACCTAAAAACCATAAGGTATAGGTACATGGGTCAAGAAATTGACATGAAATTTTAAAAATATCTCCAAATCTAGTTGAAAATACGTGTAAAGTCTCCGCAGAACGTCAAAACGTTGGAATATGAGGTAAAAATCCTAAGAATTTCACGCTTTTTGGTCGAAAATTGAAGATTTCTGAACACCTAAAAACCATAAGGTATAGGTACATGGGTCAAGAAATTGACATGAAATTTTAAAAATATCTCCAAATCTGGTCGAAAATACGTGTAAAGTCTCCGCAGAACGTCAAAACGTTGGAATATGAGGTAAAAATCCCAAGAATTTCACGCTTTTTGGTCGAAAATTGAAGATTTCTGAACACCTAAAAACCATAAGGTATAGGTACATGGGTCAAGAAATTGACATGAAATTTTAAAAATATCTCCAAATCTGGTCGAAAATACGTGTAAAGTCTCCGCAGAACGTCAAAACGTTGGAATATGAGGTAAAAATCCTAAGAATTTCACGCTTTTTGGTCGAAAATTGAAGATTTCTGAACACCTAAAAACCATAAGGTATAGGTACATGGGTCAAGAAATTGACTTGAAATTTTAAAAATATCTCCAAATCTGGTCGAAAATACGTGTAAAGTCTCCGCAGAACGTCAAAACGTTGGAATATGAGGTAAAAATCCCAAGAATTTCACGCTTTTTGGTCGAAAATTGAAGATTTCTGAACACCTAAAAACCATAAGGTACATGGGTCAAGAAATTGACATGAAATTTTAAAAATATCTCCAAATCTAGTTGAAAATACGTGTAAAGTCTCCGCAGAACGTCAAAACGTTGGAATATGAGGTAAAAATCCCAAGAATTTCACGCTTTTTGGTCGAAAATTGAAGATTTCTGAACACCTAAAAACCATAAGGTATAGGTACATGGGTCAAGAAATTGACTTGAAATTTTAAAAATATCTCCAAATCTGGTCGAAAATACGTGTAAAGTCTCCGCAGAACGTCAAAACTTTGGAATATGAGGTAAAAATCCCAAGAATTTCACGCTTTTTGGTCGAAAATTGAAGATTTCTGAACACCTAAAAACCATAAGCTATAGGTACATGGACCAAGAAATTGACATGAAATTTTAAAAATATCTCCAAATCTGGTCGAAAATACGTGTAAAGTCTCCGCAGAACGTCAAAACGTTGGAATATGAGGTAAAAATCCCAAGAATTTCACGCTTTTTGGTCGAAAATTGAAGATTTCTGAACACCTAAAAACCATAAGGTATAGGTACATGGGTCAAGAAATTGACTTGAAATTTTAAAAATATCTCCAAATCTAGTTGAAAATACGTGTAAAGTCTCCGCAGAACGTCAAAACGTTGGAATATGAGGTAAAAATCCCAAGAATTTCACGCTTTTTGGTCGAAAATTGAAGATTTCTGAACACCTAAAAACCATAAGGTATAGGTACATGGGTCAAGAAATTGACTTGAAATTTTAAAAATATCTCCAAATCTGGTCGAAAATACGTGTAAAGTCTCCGCAGAACGTCAAAACGTTGGAATATGAGGTAAAAATCCCAAGAATTTCACGCTTTTTGGTCGAAAATTGAAGATTTCTGAACACCTAAAAACCATAAGGTATAGGTACATGGGTCAAGAAATTGACTTGAAATTTTAAAAATATCTCCAAATCTAGTTGAAAATACGTGTAAAGTCTCCGCAGAACGTCAAAACGTTGGAATATGAGGTAAAAATCCCAAGAATTTCACGCTTTTTGGTCGAAAATTGAAGATTTCTGAACACCTAAAAACCATAAGGTATAGGTACATGGGTCAAGAAATTGACTTGAAATTTTAAAAATATCTCCAAATCTAGTTGAAAATACGTGTAAAGTCTCCGCAGAACGTCAAAACGTTGGAATATGAGGTAAAAATCCCGAGAATTTCACGCTTTTTGGTCGAAAATTGAAGATTTCTGAACACCTAAAAACCATAAGGTATAGGTACATGGACCAAGAAATTGACTTGAAATTTTAAAAATATCTCCAAATCTGGTCGAAAATACGTGTAAAGTCTCCGCAGAACGTCAAAACGTTGGAATATGGAGTTAAAATCCCAAGAATTTCACACTTTTTGGTCGAAAATTGAAGATTTCTGACCAGATTTGACGATTTTTTAAAATTTCATGATCCATGTACTCCTTCTTCTTCTTCTTCTTCTTCTTCTTGTTGTAAATTTTTAGAAATCGTGGTCGAAATTGCTTGTAATTTCTACAGAGAATGTCTAGATATTATACTAGGACGTACAAATGATGGAAATTTCAAGCAATTTCGACCAAAACGAAAGGAACAGTCAGAACTAACTAATTTCAGTACAATTTTTCCTTCTTGCAGAATACTGTCTGTCAATATACCTGAATCATCTCTCGCCCAACATTAAAACACAGGAAAGACAATGTTTAGGTTTACCGACTTGACAGTAACTAATGAAAGAGCAGAGATGGAATTGTAGAGCTATAAAAAATGCATACATTATTTTTATAATCAAACCCATACACAGGATGGTTGCGGTTATATAATTTCTTGCTGGATGCTGATTGAACACATGAAAATAGGAAGAACAGTGGTAAGAGTACTCTCAGAAGAGACAGTTCTGGAGGGACCAAGAAGCCATACACACACACACACACACACATCACAGTCTCCACCCACACAACATCCTCAATGTTCAATACCTAACAGCTTTAGTTTTATTCCTCAGTTATTGAGGTGGTGGCAGCGATGCTTGCAGCTGGGATACATTGGTGGTTTCCCTCAACATAGGTGGCATCAACTCAGCAACTGTACCTTGGCATTGGTGTTATCAGCAGGAATTTTATTTTGGTGCCAGCAATGGTCTTTCCATTGCTACACATCACTCCATAGGAATGGTGAATGTACAACTAGTATTTCCAGTTTAGATAAAGTTTGCTTTGATGTTAGAAGGATGAATTTCTTAGGTGGCCTTCACCAAGCTCACCAGTATTAATTATCACTTGTAGAAACAGCAGCAGTAATCAGATCCATCCAAAACACATTTGCAAGGGTGAAACTGCAGCCACAAATAAGTATTATAAAACACCTTCTTCAGCACATAGTAATAGTTGTCGTAATTTGAATGTACTACGTACAAATTGGTTGTAAATTCTCTAGTATTCATTCAAATTCTACAATATTCATTGTTACCAAGATATTGGTTATTTGAACTGTCAGAAAGCCGGGTTGCAAACCTATAATACGATGCCAGCGCTCAAATACCTGAACTACAAGCTTCACGATATTGCTGTCAGATGTCGCTGGTGTGGTTATTTAGCGCCATCTATTCGCAATTTCGTGAACCCTCTAGTCCAAGTTGTTGCGGATAGATGACGCGGGCGTGGCGAACTTGCACGCCAGCGACATCTGACCGCAATATCGTGAAGCTTGTAGTTCAGGTGTTTGAGCGCTGGCATCGTCTTTTTGTTCAAAGGTTTGCAACTCTGCTTTCTGACAGTTGAAATTAACATCTTGGTTAGAATGAATAATGAAGAATACGAATGAATACCACGAATGAATTTACAACTAATTTGTACGTAGTACGTTCAAATTACTATGTGTTGAAGAAGGTGTTTTATAATACTTATTTGTGGCTGCAGTTTCACCCTTGCAAATGTGTTTTGGATGGATCTGATTACTGCTGCTCTTTCTACGAGTGATAATACCGGTGAGCTTGTATTGTAGAGCTTCTGTATAATTTAATAGTGTGATCCTAATAAGATGTGTGATGGATGATAAAATTGGTTGCATTTTGGTGGTGTAATTTTGGAAAGTTGATTCAAACATCAAAGTGATTCATATTTAAAACACAAAAACAGTTTATACCAAGTGTTTAGTTGACTACATTTAAGGCTTAATTAATAATACTAATTTATTGTTGAATAGTCCTGCAACAATAAAATATGGGATAATTATTATAACCAGCAATATTACAGTAGTATTATAATAAATACAAGAGTGCTTGAGTGTGATGTTATCTTGTTCTTCTTATTGCCATCACCATTGTAATGCAGATTTTGGAAAACTTGCAAGTGTACAAGGGACTCTACGATTTTGGAATTGCAGGTACCAGCAATTGCAGGCTCCAGCTACTCCTTTTACCATAGGACTTGTGCATGTTATCTCACATATTACCTCAAGTCATATCAACTCACTTGAATGTTGTCTTTCCTGTATTTTAAACTGGGCGAGCAATGATTCAGGTGTATTGAAAGACTGAAATCAATACACACACACATATAAATATTCCTATATTTGTATAATGTTAGATGTCATTTGAATTTTCAACCTATATTATATGACATTTTCATAAAATTTCCGGGGCTGTTCGTTCGTGGGCTGTTCCTTTAATGTTCGTGGGCTGTTCGATTAACGTTCGGGGGCTGTTCGTTTAACGTTCGGATGCTGTTCATTTAATGTTCGTGGGCTGTTCGTTCCGGGGCTGTTCGTTCCGGGCTGTTCGTTCCAGGGCTGTTATTTCCGGGGCTGTTCGTTCGTGGGCTGTTCGTTTAATGTTCGTTCGGGGGCTGTTCGTTCGTGGGCTGTTCGTTTAATGTTCGTTCGGGGGCTGTTCGTTTAATGTTCGTGGGCTGTTCGTTCCAGGGCTGTTCGTTCCGGGGCTGTTCGTTTAACGTTCGTTCGGGGGCTGCTCGTTCCGGGGCTGTTCGTTTAATGTTCGTGGGCTGTTCGTTCCGGGGCTGTTCGTTTAACGTTCGGGGGCTGTTCGTTCGTGGGCTGTTCGTTTATCGTTCGGGGGCTGTTCGTTTATCGTTCGGGGGCTGTTCGTTTAACGTTCGGGGGCTGTTCGTTTAACGTTCGGGGGCTGTTCGTTCGTGGGCTGTTCGATTAACGTTCGGGGGCTGTTAGTTCGTGGGCTGTTCGTTTAATGTTCGTGGGCTGTTCGATTAACGTTCGGGGGCTGTTCGTTTAAGGTTCGGGGGCTGTTCGTTTAATGTTTGTGGACTGTTCGTTCCGGGGCTGTTCGTTTAATGTTCGTGGGCTGTTCGTTCCAGGGCTGTTCGTTTAACGTTCGGGGGCAGTTCGTTCGTGGGCTGTTCGTTCGTGGGCTGTTCGTTCCAGGGCGGGGCTGTTCGTTCGTGGGCTGTTCGTTCCGGGGCTGTTCGTTCGTGGGCTGTTTTGTTCCTGTGCTGTTCGTTCGGGGGCTTAAAATTACTTTCAAGCGGCTTGAATTATTTTCAAGTGGCTTGAAACTCAAGCGGCTTTAAATTATTTTCAAGCGGCTTGAAATTATTTTCAAGCGGCTTGAAATTATTTTCAAGCGGCTTGAAATTCTTTTCAAGCGGCTTGAATTATTTTCAAGCGCCTTGAAACTCAAGCGGCTTGAAACGTTCGGTCCGGGGCTGTTCGTGGGGTTGAAATTTCTTTCAAGCGGCTTGAAACGTTCGTTCGGGGGCTGTTCGTTTAATGTTCGTGGGCTGTTCGTTCCGGGGCTGTTCGTTCGTGGGCTGTTCGTTCCGGGGCTGTTCGTTCCGGGGCTGTTCGTTTAACGTTCGGAGGCTGTTCGTTCGGGGGCTGTTCGTTTAACGTTCGGGGGCTGTTCATTTAACGTTCGGGGGCTGTTCGTTTAAGGTTTGGGGACTGTTCGTTCCGGGGCTGTTCGTTTAATGTTCGTGAGCTGTTCGTTTAACGTTCGGGGGCTGTTCGTTCGTGGGCTGCTCGTTTAATGTAGGCTGTTCGTTCAAGCGGCTTGAAATTATTTTCAAGCCGCTTGAAAATAATTTCAACTCAAGCGGCTTTAAATTATTTTCGAGCGGCTTGAAATTCTTTTCAAGCGGCTTGAAATTATTTTCAAGTGACTTGAAACTCAAGCAGGTTGAAATTATTTTCAAGCGGCTTGAAATTCTTTTCAAGCGGCTTGAATTATTTTCAAGCGGCTTGAAATTAATTTCAAGCGGCTGGAAATTATTTTCAAGCGACTTGAAACTCAAGCGGCTTGATATTCTTTTCAAGCGGCTTGAATTATTTTCAAGCGCCTTGAAACTCAAGCGGCTTGAAACGTTCGGTCCGGGGCTGTTCGTGGGGTTGAAATTTCTTTCAAGCGGCTTGAAACGTTCGTTCGGGGGCTGTTCGTTTAATGTTCGTGGGCTGTTCGTTCGTGGGCTGTTCGTTCCGGAGCTGTTCGTTTAACGTTCGGAGGCTGTTCGTTCGGGGGCTGTTCGTTTAACGTTCGGGGGCTGTTCGTTTAACGTTCGGGGGCTGTTCATTTAACGTTCGGGGGCTGTTCGTTTAAGGTTTGGGGACTGTTCGTTCCGGGGCTGTTCGTTTAATGTTCGTGAGCTGTTCGTTTAACGTTCGGGGGCTGTTCGTTCGTGGGCTGTTCGTTTAATGTTCGTGGGCTGTTCGTTTAATGTTCGTGGGCTGCTCGTTTAATGTAGGCTGTTCGTTCAAGCGGCTTGAAATTATTTTCGAGCGGCTTGAAATTCTTTTCAAGCGGCTTGAAACTCAAGCGGCTTGAAATTATTTTCAAGCGACTTGAAACTCAAGCGGCTTGAAATTAATTTCAAGCGACTTGAAACTCAAGCGGCTTGAAATTATTTTCGAGCGGCTTGAAATTCTTTTCAAGCGGCTTGAAACTCAAGCGGCTTGAAATTATTTACAAGCGACTTGAAACTCAAGCGGCTTGAAATTAATTTCAAGCGGTTGGAAATTATTTTCAAGCGGCTTGAAACGTTCGGTCCGGGGCTGTTCGTGGGGTTGAAATTTCTTTCAAGCGGCTTGAAACGTTCGTTCGGGGGCTTTTCGTTTAATGTTCGTGGGCTGTTCGTTCGTGGGCTGTTCGTTCCGGAGCTGTTCGTTTAACGTTCGGAGGCTGTTCGTTCGGGGGCTGTTCGTTTAACGTTCGGGGGCTGTTCGTTTAACGTTCGGGGGCTGTTCATTTAACGTTCGGGGGCTGTTCGTTTAAGGTTTGGGGACTGTTCGTTCCGGGGCTGTTCGTTTAATGTTCGTGAGCTGTTCGTTTAACGTTCGGGGGCTGTTCGTTCGTGGGCAGCCCACAAACATTAAACGAACACGTTTAATGTTCGTGGGCTGCTCGTTTAATGTAGGCTGTTCGTTCAAGCGGCTTGAAATTATTTTCAAGCGGCTTGAAACTCAAGCGGCTTGAAATTATTTTCAAGCGACTTGAAACTCAAGCGGCTTGAAATTAATTTCAAGCGGCTGGAAATTATTTTCAAGCGGCTTGAAATTATTTTCAAGCGGCATGAAATTATTTTCAAGCCGCTTGAAATTATTTTCAAGCCGCTTGAAATTATTTTCAAGCGGCTTGAATTATTTTCAAGCGCCTTGAAACTCAAGCGGCTTGAAACGTTCGGTCCGGGGCTGTTCGTGGGGTTGAAATTTCTTTCAAGCGGCTTGAAACGTTCGTTCGGGGGCTGTTCGTTTAATGTTCGTGGGCTGTTCGTTCCGGGGCTGTTCGTTTAACGTTCGGAGGCTGTTCGTTCGGGGGCTGTTCGTTTAACGTTCGGGGGCTGTTCGTTTAACGTTCGGGGGCTGTTCGTTTAACGTTCGGGGGCTGTTCATTTAACGTTCGGGGGCTGTTCGTTTAAGGTTTGGGGACTGTTCGTTCCGGGGCTGTTCGTTTAATGTTCGTGAGCTGTTCGTTTAACGTTCGGGGGCTGTTCGTTCGTGGGCTGTTCGTTTAATGTTCGTGGGCTGTTCGTTCAAGCGGCTTGAAATTATTTTCAAGCGGCTTTAAATTATTTTCGAGCGGCTTAAAATTCTTTTCAAGCGGCTTGAAATTATTTTCAAGTGACTTGAAACTCAAGCGGGTTGAAATTATTTTCAAGCGGCTTGAAATTCTTTTCAAGCGGCTTGAATTATTTTCAAGCGGCTTGAAATTAATTTCAAGCGGCTGGAAATTATTTTCAAGCGACTTGAAACTCAAGCGGCTTGAAATTATTTTCAAGCGGCTTGAATTATTTTCAAGCGCCTTGAAACTCAAGCGGCTTGAAACGTTCGGTCCGGGGCTGTTCGTGGGGTTGAAATTTCTTTCAAGCGGCTTGAAACGTTCGTTCGGGGGCTGTTCGTTTAATGTTCGTGGGCTGTTCGTTCCGGAGCTGTTCGTTTAACGTTCGGAGGCTGTTCGTTCGGGGGCTGTTCGTTTAACGTTCGGGGGCTGTTCATTTAACGTTCGGGGGCTGTTCGTTTAAGGTTTGGGGACTGTTCGTTCCGGGGCTGTTCGTTTAATGTTCGTGAGCTGTTCGTTTAACGTTCGGGGGCTGTTAGTTCGTGGGCAGCCCACAAACATTAAACGAACACGTTTAATGTTCGTGGGCTGCTCGTTTAATGTAGGCTGTTCGTTCAAGCGGCTTGAAATTATTTTCAAGCGGCTTGAAACTCAAGCGGCTTGAAATTATTTTCAAGCGACTTGAAACTCAAGCGGCTTGAAATTAATTTCAAGCGGCTGGAAATTATTTTCAAGCGGCTTGAAATTATTTTCGAGCGGCTTGAAATTCTTTTCAAGCGGCTTGAAACTCAAGCGGCTTGAAATTATTTACAAGCGACTTGAAACTCAAGCGGCTTGAAATTAATTTCAAGCGGCTTGAAATTCTTTTCAAGAGGCTTGAATTATTTTCAAGCGGCTTGAAATTAATTTCAAGCGGCTGGAAATTATTTTCAAGCGACTTGAAACTCAAGCGGCTTGAAATTATTTTCAAGCGGCTTGAAACGTTCGGTCCGGGGCTGTTCGTGGGGTTGAAATTTCTTTCAAGCGGCTTGAAACGTTCGTTCGGGGGCTGTTCGTTTAATGTTCGTGGGCTGTTCGTTCGTGGGCTGTTCGTTCCGGAGCTGTTCGTTTAACGTTCGGAGGCTGTTCGTTCGGGGGCTGTTCGTTTAACGTTCGTGGGCTGTTCGTTCGTGGGCAGCCCACAAACATTAAACGAACACGTTTAATGTTCGTGGGCTGCTCGTTTAATGTAGGCTGTTCGTTCAAGCGGCTTGAAATTATTTTCAAGCGGCTTGAAACTCAAGCGGCTTTAAATTATTTTCGAGCGGGTTGAAATTATTTTCAAGCGGCTTGAAATTCTTTTCAAGCGGCTTGAATTATTTTCAAGCGGCTTGAAATTAATTTCAAGCGGCTGGAAATTATTTTCAAGCGACTTGAAACTCAAGCGGCTTGAAATTATTTTCAAGCGGCTTGAAATTCTTTTCAAGCGGCTTGAATTATTTTCAAGCGCCTTGAAACTCAAGCGGCTTGAAACGTTCGGTCCGGGGCTGTTCGTGGGGTTGAAATTTCTTTCAAGCGGCTTGAAACGTTCGTTCGGGGGCTGTTCGTTTAATGTCCGTGGGCTGTTCGTTCGTGGGCTGTTCGTTCCGGAGCTGTTCGTTTAACGTTCGGAGGCTGTTCGTTCGGGGGCTGTTCGTTTAACGTTCGGGGGCTGTTCGTTTAACGTTCGGGGGCTGTTCATTTAACGTTCGGGGGCTGTTCGTTTAAGGTTTGGGGACTGTTCGTTCCGGGGCTGTTCGTTTAATGTTCGTGAGCTGTTCGTTTAACGTTCGGGGGCTGTTCGTTCGTGGGCAGCCCACAAACATTAAACGAACACGTTTAATGTTCGTGGGCTGCTCGTTTAATGTAGGCTGTTCGTTCAAGCGGCTTGAAATTATTTTCAAGCGGCTTGAAACTCAAGCGGCTTTAAATTATTTTCGAGCGGCTTGAAATTCTTTTCAAGAGGCTTGAAATTATCTTCAAGTGACTTGAAACTCAAGCGGGTTGAAATTATTTTCAAGCGGCTTGAAATTCTTTTCAAGCGGCTTGAATTATTTTCAAGCGGCTTGAAACTCAAGCGGCTTGAAACGTTCGGTCCGGGGCTGTTCGTGGGGTTGAAATTTCTTTCAAGCGGCTTGAAACGTTCGTTCGGGGGCTGTTCGTTTAATGTTCGTGGGCTGTTCGTTCCGGGGCTGTTCGTTCGTGGGCTGTTCGTTCCGGGGCTGTTCGTTTAACGTTCGGAGGCTGTTCGTTCCGGGGCTGTTCGTTTAACGTTCGGAGGCTGTTCGTTCGGGGGCTGTTCGTTTAACGTTCGGGGGCTGTTCGTTTAACGTTCGGGGGCTGTTCATTTAACGTTCGGGGGCTGTTCGTTTAAGGTTTGGGGACTGTTCGTTCCGGGGCTGTTCGTTTAATGTTCGTGAGCTGTTCGTTTAACGTTCGGGGGCTGTTCGTTCGTGGGCTGCTCGTTTAATGTAGGCTGTTCGTTCAAGCGGCTTGAAATTATTTTCAAGCGGCTTGAAACTCAAGCGGCTTTAAATTATTTTCGAGCGGCTTGAAATTCTTTTCAAGCGCCTTGAAATTATTTTCAAGCGGCTTGAAATTATTTTCAAGTGACTTGAAACTCAAGCGGGTTGAAATTATTTTCAAGCGGCTTGAAATTCTTTTCAAGCGGCTTGAAATTAATTTCAAGCGGCTTGAAATTAATTTCAAGCGGCTTGAAATTATTTTCAAGCGACTTGAAACTCAAGCGGGTTGAAATTATTTTCAAGCGACTTGAAATTCTTTTCAAGCGGCTTGAATTATTTTCAAGCGCCTTGAAACTCAAGCGGCTTGAAACGTTCGGTCCGGGGCTGTTCGTGGGGTTTAAATTTCTTTCAAGCGGCTTGAAAAGTTCGTTCGGGGGCTGTTCGTTTAATGTTCGTGGGCTGTTCGTTCGTGGGCTGTTCGTTCCGGGGCTGTTCGTTTAACGTTCGGAGGCTGTTCGTTCGGGGGCTGTTCGTTTAACGTTCGGGGGCTGTTCGTTTAACGTTCGGGGGCTGTTCATTTAACGTTCGGGGGCTGTTCGTTTAAGGTTTGGGGACTGTTCGTTCCGGGGCTGTTCGTTTAATGTTCGTGAGCTGTTCGTTTAACGTTCGGGGGCTGTTCGTTCGTGGGCTGTTCGTTTAATGTTCGTGGGCTGCTCGTTTAATGTAGGCTGTTCGTTCAAGCCGCTTGAAATTATTTTCAAGTGACTTGAAACTCAAGCGGGTTGAAATTATTTTCAAGCGGCTTGAAATTCTTTTCAAGCGGCTTGAATTATTTTCAAGCGGCTTGAATTATTTTCAAGCGGCTTGAATTATTTTCAAGCGGCTTGAATTATTTTCAAGCGCCTTGAAACTCAAGCGGTTGAAATTTCTTTCAAGCGGCTTGAAACTTTCGTTCGTTTCTTTTAATGTTTAATGTTCGTGGGCTGTTCGTTCCGGGGCTGTTCGTTCGTGGGCTGTTCGTTTAATGTTCGTTCGGGGGCTGCTCGTTCCGGGGCTATTCGTTCGGGGGCTGCTCGTTCCGGGGCTATTCGTTCGTGGGCTGTTCGTTTAATGTTCGTTCGGGGGCTGTTCGTTCCGGGGCTGTTCGTTCGGGGGCTGCTCGTTCCGGGGCTGATCGTTCAGGGGCTGTTCGTTCAGGGGCTGTTCGTTCGTGGGCTGTTCGTTTATTGGTCGTGGGCTGTTCGTTCCGGGGCTGTTCGTTCGTGGGCTGTTCGTTCCAGGGCTGTTCGTTTTGTTCCTGGGCTGTTCGTTCCAGGGCTGTTCGTTTTGTTCCTGGGCTGTTCGTTCGGGGGCTTGAAATTATTTTCAAGCGGCTTGAAACGTTCGTTCGGGGGCTGTTCGTTCGGGGCCTGCTCGTTCCGGGGCAGTTCGTTCCGGGGCTGTTCGGTCGGGGGCTGTTCGTTCGCGGACTGTTCGTGGGGTTCGTTTAATGTTCGCGGACTGTTCGTTTAATGTTCGTGGGCTATTCGTTCGCGGGCTGTTCGTTCGTGGGCAATTCGTTCGGGGGCTGTTCGTTCGCCTCTTGAATTCAAGCCACTTGAATTCTACCCGCTTGAACTGTATTTTAAGTTGAAGTGGCCTGAAGCAAAAATTTGACCTTGAAAACAAACATTTGTCAAAAATGTGGCTTGCAAATTAGTTCAAGCGGCTTGAGTTCAAGTGGCATGAAATGCGGCAGTTCAAGCAGTCTCAGTTATCGCACATTGTAAGGTTTAAAAATTTAATTAGACCAATACTAGCGCCAAAATTGTTCTACAAGTTTTACGAAATTATTTTCAGTAGAGGTTAAAAAAGAGTCAAGAGCTGGCCGACTTTTGTATGTGAAAATTTCGTTGTAATTTAAGGTTACGTTTAGAAGATATACAATAAAACACTTTTTTTTGTAAATTATTTTCAATACCTAGAACGGACCAATTGAACCATTTTCATAATATATAAAATTTTAATTATTAATCAGACAGACCATTGATACCCGTATGGAGCTATTGCAATAAATATAAGAACGAATTTTTGAGGATGATGAGTTTATATAGGAGATATGGGACAGGAACGTTGACGAGCTGGATGAAAAACCAAATAATAGAGGTGCACTGAGAACATATCAATGCTACAAGGTGTTTTGTACTTGTTTTGTACTTGCCATTAGCTAAGGGGTAGGTAGTAAAGAGAAGCAGTTGTAAGAATTAAATTAAATTAAATATCGTTGATTTCTTTGAGTACAAGGATGGTAATAGAAATTAAAATATGTCAACATAGATGTTGGTATATAACAAATGGGGGAACTTTGCAAGCTGAGCAATTCTGATATGTTAGTGAACACTATTAAACGGATTGAGGTTGATGACAACAAAATTTCAGCAATTTTTAATGGCCTTGGAAAATTATTGACATATAAAAATTATCTGGTGGCCATGGCAACAATTATGGGAATGTTACCACATGGAAAATAATTAAAATTTGGAGAGACAGCATTTGGTCGAAAAACCCTGTGCAAGGTGCTTGTTGACTTAACCATTTATTGTCATCAAGCTGCTTCTTGGAATCCTACTACCACCACCCAGAGAAGTAGTTTCGTGCCATGCCACCCACATCCCATTCATTGCCCTGGGCCACAGGAATAAAGCACATGTATAGTTGTATGTTCACACCTTTTTTTTTGTTAACAGTTACTGCTCTGATTATTCCTTGTGTAAAGAAATTAACTTTTTATATTGTTTCAATTATTATACAATATGTATATATGTACATACATACAGTGGGTCACAAAATTATTCCTACACTATTGAATATACTTATAGTTCTTTAAAAATGTATGTATTATTTCTTATTATGCAATAATTTTTTTTTTCATTTCTAGTTTAAATTATCATTAAAAATTAAATTGGCAAAAAAAGATAAAGATTATAACTGATAGTTGTTATCATGTTATCAAACTAGCGATAAAAAAGACAATATACAATCTATTTTATTGTCACACAACCGATTTCATACACCCTCTTTGATAGCTGATAAACTCACATATATTTGAAAAATGCTGCAGATTTCTTTGTTTGGTAATAAAGAAAACTGTAGTGAAGAGTATTGTACCGCTTTCAAAACGTCAAAACGTACATTCAAAGTAAGCTTAACTCTCATTTGAATTAAATGTCGGGTAAAAAAAGTGAAACAATCATTGAAGAAAGAAAACTGATGGTCAAATTAATTTCCCAAGGAAAGTCACTACGGCAAACGGCGACATTACTTGGTAGGACACATTCTACAGTACAAAGTATTGTTAATAAATATAAAGGCACACCCACAGTATGTTTTGTGGGCACACCTATGAATAAGACTGGACGTGGAAGGAAGGCCATTTTGAAACAACAAAACAGAAATTTTATAATTAGACAAGTAAAGTTAAATCCAAAATTAAGTGTCCCTAAATTAACAGCTGAGGTTTTATATACAAATAAATCGATTTCTACCGTTCGCCGAGTTTTACGAAGTGAAGGCTATAATGCCCGAGTTGGTCGTAAAAAAACATTTATTTCAAAAATAAATGAACAAAAGAGGTTAGAATTTGCAAGAAAATATATTAATGAAGGTCCAGATGGTGGTTCTGGAAAACTATTATTTTTAGTGATGAAAGTAAATTCAACAATTTTGGATCTGATGGAAAGCAAATAGTGTGGAGAAAAGCTAACACTGAACTAAATAAGAAAAATATATCTGCAACTGTAAAGCATGGAGGAGGGCATGTGATGGTTTGAGGTTGCTTGGCTGCAGATGGAGTTGGCAAGTTACAATTTATAGAAACTACAATGGACAAACACATATTAAATGAAAATTTAAAACCAAGTATTAAAAAACTTGGCCTAGAAAATAAGTACATATTCCAGCAGGACAAAGATCCGAAACATACTGCTCATATTGTGTGAGATTGGCTGGTATATAATGTTCAAAAACCGTTGCAAATCCCACACCCGAATCACCAGATCTTAATCCAATTGAGAATTTATGGCAGGAATTGGAAAGCAAAATAAGACAGCATAACATAACATAAAGTAAAGAAATTCTAAAAACGGTTCTACTGGAAGAATGGGGGCAAGATAGCTGAATCCACTACAAAAAATCTAGAGCAATCAATGCCAAGACGTTTACAGGCTGTTCTAGATGTGAAGGGCTATCCCACCAAGTATTAATTGAATAGAAAATAATTTATAACTATTTTGTATTTGAAGAGTACGAATATTTGTGTGTGCTAGATATCTTATTCTACTATTTCAAAATTAAAAAAGTATATATATTGTAATCTAATTTTTTCATATATCAATTTAAATTTTCTTTCTGACACAATAAAAAAACAAAAAAGGATGTGTATAAATATAAAAATATGTGCATTTATATAAAAATATAAGTATTTTCTATAAAACACTATAATAGTGCATGAATAATTTTTGTGACCCACTGTATGTGATTTATTATTTTGTGTTGTATGTCAAATAAAGGTAAATTTAGATATGTACAACCATTTTTCATGCCTTATAACAAACAAGATATCAACCTTTTTTAACAATTTTCTGATTCAATTACTGCACAACAGTTTTCAATTGATTTTATGCTATAGATTATTTATTTCTAAATATGAATTGAGGGTGGAGTTGCAGCATTATTTGCTATTATTCATTTAGACTAGAACTAGATAGATACAGCATACATCCTGACAGATGATGTGACAGAGTTAGGGAAATTGAGAGTATTACTGTGTGATAATATATTAAAAATTTTCATTATTCTAAGATATTGACAGTATTACTGATTGTGTAAGATGGTATAGTAATGATGGAATGAAGAGAATACTGATGTTTATCCAGATAATGGATTACTTGATAAATATTGAAGGAGGATGATTCAAGCACTTCTAATAATGTAACTGCACAATTTTCAAACTAATATTCATGGCAAGAATAAATACCTTCTTTTTACTACTCTCTTGTGTGATTGATTCTAGCAAAATATTTCAACTATATTAACTTTAAAGGTGTTGGAAGAGTATCAAGAGCAGAGCTGGCTGACAAATACAAACAAGTACAATGGAAATGCAAAGCAATATTGATTCCGAAAAGCCAGAAACATTCCAAGAGGGATTAAAATAGTTGGACAGGTGTGTTGCTAGTCAAATTGTAAGTGGTTAATTATAAATATTGAGTGTGATGAATAAAACAACTTTTCTTAGTTTATACTAGTAATTTATAGTGGAATAACTATAGTAAACCAGAAAGAAAACAGGTACAGTAGTTAACATGAAGCAACTGTAGACGATTTATTATTAATACAAACACTATAATGAATACCACATCAAACATATAAATAATTAAAATCATAATGCACTGACCTTATTAAAACTACGTGCTGGTATCTAATCCTAACCGGCTCCTCTGGCTTGTTTGTGTTGATCATATATTTCAATAATCTTCCAAATTCCAACCTCCTCATGCTCCACATGCAGCACTTGTTTAACACCTCCCGCGTTGTTTATGCACGACCACAACACAAATCACACTATAAAATCTCCGTTGTTTTAACATCACTCACTTCACCGGGGCACTTGTTTATGCAACAATATTGCGATAAATATATGCAGCCCGTTCAAAGTTGTACAAATTCGGTAGCCATTGACAGTATACTGGTGCTGTCAAATAACAGGTACAGTTAGCTATACATAAGTGATGTCACCGGCGGTCGTGAGATGTCGCTGTAGTTCACGCATGATGGCCGCCTAACCTACACAACTTTAAAAGCGCTGCATATATTTATTACAATATTGTCGCATAAACAAGTGCCGCCCGGTGGAGTGAGTAATATGCAAACAACGCGGATATTATAGTGTGATTTGTGTTGTGTGGTCGTGCATAACCAACGCGGGAGGTGTAAAACAAGTGCTGCATGTGTTACAATGAGGTTGGAACTTGGAAAGATTCTAGGAATACAAAAAGGCCTGAGCCGGCTACGATTATACCAGCATGTCATTCCAAAAAGGTCAGTGCATTATGATTTTAAATATTTACACCTTTCATGCAATATTCGGTATTGTAGTATTCAGTTAATAATTAATCAACTGCAGTTGCTT
Organism: Lordithon lunulatus; assembly: GCA_963942505.1. Classification (NCBI taxonomy): domain Eukaryota; kingdom Metazoa; phylum Arthropoda; class Insecta; order Coleoptera; family Staphylinidae; genus Lordithon; species Lordithon lunulatus. Next base: position 91,776 of record OZ012666.1, read on the forward strand.
CATGTGTCTACTACTACTACTACTTATATGTGCTGAATTATTTGTGGTCTTCAGTTGCTAAATGCCCTAACGCCTACATATATTCCTGGCATAATATAATCCATATATATTCTACATTTGTCTAAATACCGTAAACAGCACACTGACTTTGTATACTGAATATTATTGTTCTACGATGAAAAGTCTGAGGACCTTTATCTCCTCTCTTCATGGGTGCCTTTTGGGGAAAAAGTTTCTTCTTGTTCTTTATAAGTTTTGCTCCTACCGTTTGGACCATTGGAAACCATAATTATTATTTAAATCTTGTTGACTGCTGCACCCTTAATAGCTTAATTGATGTGCATCCAAACCAGTCCCTCAGGGTGCAATGTCACCACAATATTGTTTTGCTTCCAAGTGATTTCCTTAAATTATTTTTGGATTACTAGTAAAAGGATAAGTATGATCTGTCTCCTCTCATGAGATAACCAAAGTATTACAGCTTTCTCCTCTGTGTTGTGATAGCGACTTCTCTCAGGTTTTACCCATTCAGTATATTATTGTATATACATTCAGTACATTATTGTTAATCGATTATTTAATAATGATTATGCTTCCTCCTCCCCTAGCACCACATTTCAAATGCTTCCAGATTGTTGATGTTTTCTGTCTCTGACAGTGTACAGGCCTCTTTTCCAAATAATAAAGTTGAGAATATGTATTTGCATTTTTATACTCAGCTCTAGTTTTATACTATTGTTACAGAGGATTTTTTTTCATTTTTGTGAAGGTTCATTATTAACATAGCAGAACTGACAGTACTCACCCTTGTATGACTCCCCAACATAACTTAGCCTTCTCTCTCTCAGATCTTTTCTGATTTGGGCCATTGCCATTTGATGCCAGTAGAGTTCCATAGTATCTACACCTTCTCTCTTCTCCACAGCTGATATGAATATGTTTTTAAATTCTCTGAAAGGCACTTTCCTTAGCATCACATGCCTAGTCGCACCATGTAAACCATATTACAAGGTTCTCATGCAACACCACACCCATGCCTTAGGTAATTTCCAAAACAGTCAAACCTATAACAGTAACATATATGTATATACATATTGTTTAATAATTGAATTTGAACTATATAAAATGTTAATTTCTTTGGACAGCAGTAACTCTTCTGAAAAATTGGTATGAAATTCAAGAATTGTGAATTGCAGAATTTACTGGAACCACACAACTCACATGCTTTATTCCTGTGGTCCAGGGCAACAGGATGTGGCATGGCACTGCAATTACTTCTCTGGCGGTAGTTGTATACCAAGAAGCAGCTTGATGATGATAAATGATCAAGTCAAACATCTTGCACAGGATTTATCAATGGTGCTATCTCCAAATTTTATCGTATGTTGTTGTATTTTTGTTCTGTTGCTATGGCTGCCAGATAATGTCGAAATCATTTTCCAAAGTTTCCCCTTTGAAATTTCTAATGCTGCAATTGCAACCTCAATCCATTTAATAGTGTTCTGCAACATATTAGAATCGCTCAGTTTGCTCAGTTGTGTTTGTTATATCCCAACATCTATGTTGATATATATTTTAATTTCTATAACCATCCTTGTACTGAAAGAAATCAACAGTACTCCAAGCAATTGTAAGAGTTTACTACCCCTTAGCTAATGGCAGGTACAACGCAAGTATAAAACACCTTGTAGAATTCATGTGTTCTGATTGCACCTCCATAATTTGGATCTTCATCCGGCTCCTCAACTTTCCTACATAAACTAATCCTCATTTTCGTTCTCCCCCAAATCAACTAAAAGTACATCTGCTAAGGACTGAAATATTTGAAAACGTCGTTGTAATCTGAGGTTATTATGTTTACTTACTATGGTATACAGAAATCAAAGAAAATATAATCCTAGAAATGAACCCTGCATGAACGACGCGGGCAACAAAAGCCCTCTGGTGGTGAGGTAGCACACTTGAAGTTGGCACACCTGAAGTTGGCAGCGAACAATATCTTTCATATCTATCTTCACGTTAATGTTTAGGCGCCATATTCAAAATATAATAATTCCCAAATTTTATTTTAATCATTTATTTTAATAATAACAATATACATATTTATATGATATATAAATAACAATTTCAAATGTAGGTCTGCATCTTGAAGTCACATCCTCGATAGTAGTTGTAGGAATGAAAATATGAAACAAAACAAGAACAATATTAATGTTTATTACATTTACATACATTTAGCCTTTACAATGTCCTTACTTAAAAAGGAATAGGGATCTCCCTCATCATCATCACTTTCACAAACTTCATTATGTACACATTTTAATAAAGAAGAGTCAGTCAAATCAGATACAGAAGAACAATCTACCAATTTAGAGGGACCAGCAATAGCTTCCACTTTGTCAATATTATTGCTTAATAAATTATAAAAGAAGGATGGGGAAATAGTTCACTCAATACCTGTCTATTATTTGATACTGTAGTGGTTAAAGGAACAGCATTCCAATTTAAACTTTTTCTCGTCTCATTCTTAAAATGCCTTAGGTCAAAATGATCCTCACATACACGATAATTCTGCACATTCATACCATCAGGAATATTGCAAGTCACCCGCCTTCGTTACAATATTGTACATTTTTAGGAAACATATAAAAGTGTTTATTTTTTCCATTTAGAACATATTTACTGTCACAGCCAGGATATTTGCATTTGTACGTTACTCGTACGTTTTCCATTTCCGTTGAATATATATATATATAAATGTTAATCACAAATTTAATCACAGATACAAATAAAAATAAATAAATAAAATATACTTACGTTAACAACTCCAAATAACAGCAGTCAGATACGATTCCTAGAACACACTGACAGACAATAAAGTCGCCATATTTGTTTACATTTAGGTAATGTAGATTGATTATATTTTCTTTTTGTAGTAGTAAAGTAACATACAACGCCCTCTGGTGTCGCGGTAGCAATTTAAATCTTTATTGCCAAGTCCGTAATGCTACTGTCACCCATATGACAGAAATGCAATAAATATAGCTTCTTTTGAACTATTTCCAATACCTATAACAGGGTTTACAATATTTTTAAACCACTCTTAGATACGTATTGAACTATTAAATCGTCTTTATTATTATTGTAATAACTGGTTATACTTACTTTATTGGTAATTAAGGGTGGTTTAAAATTGTTGAAAAATACGTTTGAGGTATTGAGAATAGTTCAAATGCAGTGTTGTGCATGTATTGTATATACCTTTACACTGTAAAACACTTTAAATTACAACAATTTTTTTACACAAAAGTTAATTTTTGCGCCTTTTGTTCAAATCGAGAAGCGAGAAATTATCCTAGGGGTAGATATTTAAAAATTTATTTTATACCAATCAATACTTAGGACTATATTTTCTTTGCTTAGGACATAGGATACCAATTAAAAATGCGAAACCTTTTTGTGAATATCTCTTTCCGTTTTCGCGTGACGGCCCTTTTCGAGCTGTATCTCAGTACAAGTACTTGACGTGACGATTTCTAGTTTATGTTTCTGGATTCAGGGGATGGCTTGCCATACGATAACTCTATTATCCCCCATAAGCTTGCATTACTTTTAACGTGACAGGTGAAAAAGACGAGAAATCACAAAAAATGTGAAAACCATTTGTGGATATTGAATTGAATATTAGAAAAAAGTGTCAATCAGTTTTGTTTTTACCGACTGTTTCTGTAACTGTATACAGTATCCTAATAAATCTCGTTCAATTTAAACTATGAGCTGAAGACTTTAGATTTGAAATGATTTAATTTAATAGTCATAATTATTTTGATTCGAAAGTTAGCGAGTAAATTATTCTAAATATGAAACTCATGATTGACAAAAAAATACTCAATTTGTGCTCATTTATTAAAAATAAGTTTAGTAGTTCTATTAACAATTTTTCTGGTGTGAGTTTATGCTCAATTTACTTTTGAAACGAAGCGTGCATTCTTGAAGCACTTAAAATGGGCGTCGTTAGTATTAATTAATCCCCTCAATCCCCCGCGTCGTTTATTCATTGCATTAGTCTAGCGGAATTACAACTGCATGAGTCACACATAATCGGCCGGTTTTTATATTTTATTCGGTCATTTTAATCGTGATATGATTTCAAGATAGAGATAGAGACAGAGCGAGAGCGTATAATATTAGCTCTAATGTTGTTAATTAACATAAAGCAATGATTTTTATCTTCAAATATTCATAATAATCCGATTCCCATTAAGGATGGTAATTTAGTAGGTTTCTTATATTCAATAAATAATTAAAGTGATGTGTGATTTGAATGAATAGCAAATTTTTAATGAATTGTCGTTTGGTTTTTTACATGTTAAAAATTAATTAATTTACTACTCGTTATATTTTTCGGAATGAAACTGGTGTTACGTAAAGTGCACAAAATCAAGGTTGAAAATATTGTTTTTGAAAATCAAGAGATTTCAAATGATTGAAATATTAGGGATTAACTACTATTGAGTTCGTTGTAATTGTATCAACGAATGAACGAAACATAATACATTTTTGATTATCAATTACACGTGCATAATCATCACGAAGGTACAATAAATTGTTTGGCTATTATATGAAAAATATGACAAATCCATACTGGAGATATATACTTGAATTTTTTGTCAAAAAACTGTAAAAATGTTTGTTGATTTATTAGTCCGCCGAGGTAATATCAGACCTCGGATTAATAAATATATGTATTTATTAGTCTGAGGAGGATATTATGGTGTCTTACGTGCCATACTAAACTGGCAGTGTTTGCATATTTATTATTGCTATAAATCTGTTGTGTTTTTTAGCTGTTTATAGATTAGATAAAAACGTCTGTAACGTTGGTGAAATTGGTGTTGGCTATATTAAAGAGATTATTATGATTTGTTGCTTATTTTTCATGTATCACAACTGCCAGCTATTCCCGCCGGCATTCTTCATACAACCCAGCAACTTGAGGGTGGGGTCGTGCTGGCGGCAACATCGCGCGAACGCGCCTCTAAAAGAAGAGGGTAGGGACGCGAAGAGTGACGTCATCTCGCACCGATCCCGGCGCAAACGCTTCCTCCTCGACGCCACCAGAGCCTGCCAGAGCGCTGCAGAGTCTTGTTGGGTGCACATCGTTGTTAGTTACCACTGTACGTCCAAGTTTTCTGTGTCCAACAGCCCCCAGTTTTTTTTACGTGAATTCGTGTTTGTGCAACGACGATGGCCGCGGTTGAGGATAACGTGCCCGCACCCGAAACAAAGGATATCAAAGAAGACGCGACAATGGTGCAGCAGTCTGAAAAAGCAGAAGAGGCGAAGCAGGAGGACGCCGCGGCGCCGGTCGCTGCAACCAAGGAGCCCGCACCGCCCAAGTTTGTTGTGCACAAGTCGAATTTTGAAAAGGACGTCGTTTATCTCTACCAATTTAGCCGCACGCCGTTGCTGCCTTCGCTCTCGCCCTACTGCTTGAAGGTGGAAACCTGGCTCAGACTTGCAGGACATAAATATGAGGTTAGTTTGAATTTGATTTATTTTGCATCTGGTCCACATCTGGTGGCTACTTTTTTCCGCATTTCTCTGGGAGGCATTTTTTTGTCCGAGCTACAGCGGGTGGGATGGCCTGTCCCAGGGTTGATGCCCTGTTCTCTTGCGCGCGCGCTCCCTTTCGTTTCTCTCTTTTCTCTCTCTCTCTCTCGCTTACTCCCGGGGATGCTTTTGGAAACCGGCGGCCATTTTCTGTTACTTGAATGCTGCATACACAGGGTATTATTCATAAATACAAATATTCTTCAAATCTACATTTTCAAACAATTTGACTGGCGGTATACATATATAAAAATATCTAATACTACCACCTACCTTCCACTACTGCTGACTACTTTCAATAAAACAACATTCAATAAATTACTTTTATTAATTGCAGATGATAAATGATGATTACTACAAAAGATTTTAATTTTGTTTAAACATTGTTTAAACATTGTTTCAATTTATTGCTTAATTCAGAAAGCCCAGTACAATTATTCTCGTTCCTTGGCTGTGTTATCAATTGTTTTTGCTGCGCTTCGCTATTTGCGTCTTCTTATCGCTGCTGAAGACTGCAACGACGCGCCTCTTACGTCAGCAGCTAACAATTTGTCCTGCGAATTAATTTTCAAATGCAACGGTACTATATAAGAAAAGTATTGTTATCACTGCTTATTTTGACTGTTATTTATGTTTCACGTCTAATAGACTATTTTTGGAAAATGTATGAATTGGACTCTGTGGTTAGAGATGGGGAGCGTAGGTTTGAACCCCATCGGGACGAATTTTCGCCAATTATATTTTACAGTTTTTCAGAGATCTGTGAAGTAAAGTAATACTAGCAGATGTTTAAACTCCTATGGGGTGCGATTCTTGAAACCACTCGTTTCGACCGTTTACTGTCACAAGTCGCAAGGCAAAATACGGACAATTCAAGATGCAAAATGAGCGAATAAAGTTGTGGAAAATCCGTCATTAAACAAACACTAATCGTTAAATGTCCGTATTGTGGCCCTTTGACAGTCAAACGAAAACGTTTGTATCGTGTGGTTTCAAGAATTGCAACCCTGAGGAAAAACCTCACGGCTTATAGCACCCTAGAGAGATCAAGTTTTTTTTTGTGTACAAGTTGGAAATGTATGCATATTTACAACATTACGGAAAATTCGCTATATGAATCGAGACCAAATTTGGAATTTGGTTTTGTTATCACTACATAACAGACCACCACTCACCCACCCACCCGTATGTTTGTAACTTTATAACGGTCGATTTGTATACATTTTTTAAGTATTCATAATCAGTGTAAGTAAATATATTATTGTTAGGGAATGAATACATTTCAGTAGTTTAAACATAATTCCCCTGTGAAGCAAATCGGTTTCACCCGCATCGTTCACATTTAAATTCATTGCCGTAGCGTATACGCTAGTAATTGACATGAGGGTGGTGTTGGAAATATAATTAAAAAACTTGTATGTTATATAATATACGTATCATTTCTAAATGTATCTAAGTAAAACCAACAAAATGAAGAACTTTTAACACATGTACATTTATAATGTATAATGGCAGTACAGAGATATTCATATTTAATCATTTTGAATCACACCCTTTGTTTTGATTGTGGTGCTTACTCATGTGGAAAACACGCATAGTCATTCGTCGTTTTCTTTAACATTATCTTTCCGATTTATTTAATTAACAATCCATATCTAAATTCATGTTAAGTTTGTAGGTGTGTAATTAAAAAACAAATATCTTACACATTTTATTTAAATCATTTATTTATTCATTTTATTAATATTGATATTTACATATTCGTCGTGCTATTTTGCTCTCCCATAAAGATTGGCCACACGGTACGCGCGCCGTTCTCATCCAATTACTGACCGCGCCCGATGCATTTTGGCTTCGGTGATCGGAATGGTATAGTCGTTGCCATATTTATTTATTTGTTGCTCCGCACATCACGGGACAGTTCTTATTTTTGATATTTCGTAAAAATTATTTAATGAAAGTTGCTCAGAATATAATTTTATATCATCATTATTTTTTCAAAATGTTCGTACAAATAGACCTGTTACAAAGTTATATGCAAAATAAAATTTCAGATGCAAATAACTTTCAGATTATAAAATTTTCACGGGATCACTCCAGATCGAGTTCTCATTCGATTTTCCATATTTGGTTGCTATCCATGCCGCCGTTATCCTGGAATTTATCCCTCATTCTTTTAATATATCCAAATTAGTACACGCTTTCAACAAATGCAGTACGAGGTCTTCCGCATACGAAATGCAAATGTTAAATAAGCACGTGCAAATTTTCACAATCGGAAATGGCATAGGATTAACATATACTAAACGGAATGTTCAAAGAATACGCAATGATCGTCATAAATAATGTTGCTATCAATAATACTTTGTATACATGTGCACCAACAAAAAGTGCGCATTATTATAATAGTCAAAGCATTTTTAATATTTGGATTAAATTGTCAAAATAATTTTACTTTATTTTTATAATTTTCAGGCGATTATTACGATACGCTGGCTGTATACGTATCGAATTTTGAATACTAAATTATTTGGTTTTATACTACTCTCGATATTTTCAGCACAAAATACACTTTAACTAAATGAAATGTATATTTTTGAAAAATTAATACAGGTAAAGCGTCATTTCTGTCATAGATACATTCTTTTTCATTTCTAATTAAGTACAAAATTCGTAGAACATTTTTTATCAATTGGATAATCGCAGTTGAGCAATCCTCCGATTTCGAAAAATAAACGAAAATTGTCGAAAAGGCGTCGTCCGTTTCGTACTGATAATTGAGTTCGAACCCCATTGAGGCGAATTATCACGAATCACAGTTCTTCGAAGGTTTTTTGTGAAGTGAAGGCGATTAAAAACTCTTCTGAACATCTACCTTAATCGGTGGAAAAGCCTCACTGCTGATATCTCTATATAAATAGAAGTTTATTTTTGAAAATATAATTTCCAAAAAAAAATCTCTATCACAAAGTTATGTGCACTGGCCACATTAGAGTTTTTTTAGAATTAAAAGCTGCATCTGACATTTAATTTTTGTCGTTTAGTTATGAATTACAAATACATTAATAAATAACACATTTAATTGAGAAGGTGTTCAAATAATTACAAAAGTTGAAATTTATCAATATCATACATTCAAAATAACACATTTAATTGATTAAACTAAAAACTACTTGTTTTAGAATGAATATGAATAACTAGTATCAAAAATAGCCAAGCGAGCTGCTTAAAATTCCACACGACACGTTTGTTTATAATACATACCTATTTAATACCGTCGTTCCGTTCTAACCATTCCATTTTTCTATTCAATTATAGAATTTGTTTTGAAATATGTGCACGTACGGGGGCACATTAGCATTAAATTAATATTAAATAAAATTACTAATTTGAAAAATGTTACACTAATATAAGTAACCTATAATTAAAATTATGGATCTATATGAAACCATACTGAAATTTGTCAATTTTCAATTTTATCGAATTTAGTCGGCAAACGTAATCTGTTTTTATATAAGCTTTATGCCTTGCCTGTATTATGAATAGTTTATGCCTTGATGATATGTTCGTGAATTTCCATAAAAATAACATTTTACCTGCAATAAATTACAATATTGAATGTTCGCCTCAAGTAAAGTCACATTTTTGTTAGTTGTCTGAGTAATGTTTTAGTAGTTCTGATACTAATGCATATTGATCAGTACTTCTTATCACAAAGTATTACAATGCACATTGAAGTACCAAGTACTTGCCTGCTACACGAAATAAACATAAGACGTACTAATGATATTCTATGCAAATAAAATATATGTATATGTAAAATTAACAATATCAATTAACGTATATAAAACAGTTCAAACAGCACAGTATTCCAAAACAATTGAAGTTAGGGGGTATATAGATATAATTCAGGTGCCTGGATAGTTGCTATGGACACGGCGCGGTGATGCAGTGGCCGGGCAACTGACGAGGACTAGAGGTCTTTGCTCCGAAGACACAGTACCATATATTTCGTGGTTGCACTGTAGTTACTATTTATTTTTTTGGATCCAAGAACGATGTTAGGCATCTAATCTAAATCGTGTATGGCCTTTAAACTGTGTGCTGATGCATTTTATCTGTCGAATACCGATACCACACTACGAATAAGTCCCTTTTGCCATTTATACATTTTTAATTGTAAATGTTTTATCTTATAACTAGGTGAAATTGATGATTTTTCACGCATGGCATCAAATAACTATGAGTGCACATCAACAATGAGCCATAAATTAAACATAAAGGTCGCGATTTCCTGCAAACTGGCTGCGCTTAATCTGGGAACACTATTTCCTGCAATTACATGACTAACTAGTCAAGCCCCGCCACAATTAAGTACAAATTTTATTATGAGCTTGCATCGCCAAAATATAATCCCCCGACGACGTTGGCGGGATTCGTTCGAATCGTAAACTACTTTTACTAGTCGGCGAGCTCGAGCTTAAATCCTTTTAGAATTTGCCTTTAAAGCAATTTGCCTTTATTTATTATTTCAGCTTGCTATTAAGTAAACACATATTTTACATTTCATATTTATAATTGATAAATGTGAGTATTATTAGCAATTCTTGGAAACGCATTAATTAATGTAGCAGAGATCAATGGTGACTCATAAAAATTGCTTTGTTTGCAACTCTTATCGGGCGGGCATACAATGCGATGCACACGATTCTCTTTAATTGTTATGCAAAAAAATCAACACTGCCAGCCGGCGCGCGATGGGAGCACCCAAGGCCGCATTCCGCCGCATTTCCCCAGCCGAGATCTGAATTAAACATACACCACATATATTGTTTAATCCGAATATGAATTATCATGCTGGATAACGCTCGTCGTCTAGTTGCCACTAAATGCGCTTCAAATGGCGCGTTCAAATGAGGTGAGGTGTGATTGTTGTTATTGTGCACACCACGAAATTACGTTATTAAAATCTGCTGCATCTACGGGGCCTACACGCAAGGTCAGCGGGAGAACTCAACTGCGGAGTTTGCCATAATAACATTCCTGCTTTATTTACTAACAATTCAATAACAACACACGTCTTGTGTTTTATATTATCTATAAAAAAAGGAAATTCATAATATATTGGTTCAAATTACATTCCATTAAATATTATTTGTTTACTAGGTGAATTTCCCGTCGAACGTCAACGAAGTATCATGAATAATTGCTAAATGGTGAAATGCTTTTGCTTGCACAACGAATAATAAAAACATAAATTTTAAATATTTAAAAATCTAACCTTTATTTAAAAATTTGCTATTAATTCAAAAACACAATTAAATATTGATTAAAAACATACAAAATGCCACTCTCGATGAGATTCGAACCTGCAACTACCACATTTCTACTGTCAACACAAAAGTCATAACTATTATTTTCGTTTTTATATTATAGGGATGCTCTATATTTCTTTATTTAAACAAACAAAGATTGCTAGATAAATATTGGATAAAATGTTTATACATTTACCTGCCGTAAATTATATTAAATAAATATCGACTCAATCGGGAATCAAACAATGCCTGACCATTTCTGGTACGGCCCATTTTTTTTACGCAACGGAGAGTAATTTTCGAATTTTTACCGTTTTTTATAATTTTAAACTAATTTAAATATCGTCGAATAATAACAATATTTGTGCTTGCTCCAAATTGAAATAATTCATGTTCTCTAATTTTCACACACGTGACGTTTAAACGGTACCTCCACCAACACCCAGTTTACCTGCGTTTTCTCACGAACCTCCAGACACAATGCTCTCGGCCTACAGTGCGACCGACCTTGTCTCCGCTACCAGTTTGCCCTCGCTGCCCCTACCTGTAATTTGTTACATTCCAATAGATTTAAAGCATCAATGACAATAGATGTGAATGTATAATGTTAACAAATTACAACACAATTTTTACTTTCCGCATACAGAACTGATGTAAAGCCTGGTGGTGGTATAAGGAAGATATTGATTGTAATTGCGAAAACGTCTTCGCGTTTTCTAATTGCTATTGTCGAAACATACGATTACTTTCAAAATTAAAAATTACTGTAAAAGGAAGGTGTTGTTTTCGCGAATAATTTAGAATTGCTAATCTGTAATTTTCTTTACTTACGTGCGAGCTGGGATGATGAATATTTGAATACAATCGGTCAATAAGTTAATAATATTGACTATTACCTAGTAATGAGAAAAAGTAATATTGAAAAATTTGATTAGAATGACGATCATTATTAAAATATCTATCTCTATAACGACGGAATAAATCTTAATTCATCCAACAATCCTTAACTTACTTTATCATGAAATATTACACCGCCCAGGGAGACACATGAAGAAAGAAAGAAAGAGAGAGAGAGAGAGAGAGAGAGAGAGAGAGCGAGTGTGTATTCCATTCGATATCAGTTTGAATAATATCACTACAATTCTCGAAACAAGGCAGCGCATTATTTGCAGTGATAAAGCCGGAAATATAAATAATTTGTTGCGTACGTGACCCGTCGTCAAGTTATTCATTTATATTCTTCAAACAACTGCATATAGTTGCTCCGTTAATTTCCAAATATAATATTGAATTAATGTATGGGCATTGAGGAGAGTGTTGTAGATTAAAAAAGTAGGGACATGCATTTCTTTATGATAAATTTTACTACCGACGGCCGCCTTGTTTGTTTCAAGTTCAATAGTGAATTGTCTCGTTGACCTTGTCGGAGGATGTTGCTCTTGGCGTGTACGCACGCTGCAGCACCCGGCGCATTCGGATCACCAAAGTAACTTGCTTGTCTCTTTGTCAGGGCCGTTCTAAGATATTCAGCGCCGGTGGGTTACTAAAAATAATACACATCCCTTCATAAGAAAATACACGCTAAACCGTGGGAGCAGGCTGAAACCAATAACAATTACGCCCTAAAAACTATTTAAGAAACACAATACTTTCACCCTGAAAATATTTCCAAACGTGATATTGTAACCTTTCCAGTTTCATTCATAAATACAAATACAAAATACAAATCAGTTAATACTCCAATTAAATATTAGATTAAACATAAAAAATATCACCCTCGAATGGATTTGAAGCCGCGACCCCCACATATGCACTGATAGCCCAAAAGTCATAACTAACAACAAATTGTCTTCATTTTTATATTATAGGGATGATGCAGTGATACATAACTTTTAATGTTGTTGAGAACATGTTTAACATTTACATTTATAACATTAAAATTTTTGTTCTTGGAGATTTTCGTTCATTTTGTTTGAAAATAGTCATATAGTCATAGTATTATTTATGTCCCCATAACAATAATATTAACAAATATATAACTATAATAATAGTATAATTAATACAGAAATATTAACCATATTAAGTTTTATATATGTAATCGTGCATATTATGTAATTCAATTTACGTATATTAATGCTCGATATGTCTCGAAGAAATGTACAAACTTAATATTCAATGGCTCAGAATATTTCATATTTAATTTTTGATGAGAACCATCACGTCTACAACGTCTGTATAAATGCATAACATATGTCCCATAGTCCTCCTTCTCTTTGCGTGTGTGGGAATAACTATCCCAATTAATTTTTATTAATTTGTTCACCCGCATAAGTTCATTGTACTCGCAGAACCGTTCGATACTAACATTCTATAATAAAGTACATTTTAAACTATATAATTAAGCTTAAAGGTGGATTTATATTGACATAAAATTATAAATTAGACAAAACGAATCACTGAAAATAAGAAATATCTTGGATCGTTCATGCAGTTTATGATCACAAGATGAATATATTCAGTTAAAATTAGGTCTAACACTTATTTTGTCATACAATAAACAAAATTATGGGAAATAATCCCCTAAAATTGACTCCTTATTTATTATTTAATGTCATTATAAACCCGCCAAACTTAAGTCTTTTCGTAAAAATTCACGCGGCATTCGGTTTTATATATTTTTCAGTCGATCGTCCTAGACATGATGACTATTATAAGGCAGCTGATGTTGCCTGCACATGTGGGTAAAGGTTGCGTTTTGTTGAGGGGGAGGACAACTACACCCTAATATTTCATTGACAGCTCGTCACCCCAACCCAGACATCGACGTACAACTCATAAAGTACATGCCATAAAATTGTCGATTGTTACAGCTTTAAGGAATTTAACTCGGTTTATTTAATTTTCTGCACTCTATTTCAATACTGTGTGTTAATAATGAATCCATTATGCACTACTAGTATAGACGGCATTAAAATATAATTTCTTAGCATAAGTCTAAATCAATAATAAACTTGCAGTGTTGTGGGCACCACACGACTCATTAAGTTTGGGCGCATAATTCAAAAAGAATAATATCTCACAAATTTTATTTAATTTATTTATTTTATTAATACAATAATAATAACTATCCGTCGAGCTGTTCTAACATCTCATAAATATCGGCCGGCCACGCCACACGCTATATACATGCAATTACCCATCCAAGTACTGACCGCGCCCGACGCTTGGCTGCTTTGTTGATCAGATATTCGGCGCGGTATTTTTTTATTTATTAGTTATCACGTGACAACCACGTGACTGTTTTTATTTTTGATTTTTTGAAAACAATATTTTAATAATAGTTGTTTAGAATAACATTATACACTAATATAATTTTAATTATTCACGTCACTATGATCACGTGACTTTTCTCAAAAAATATATCAATAAAACTTGCTCAGAATAGAATTGTATACTTTTAGACTCAGTTGTATATAGCAGATAACTCTGCAGTTAATTTCCAATTCGTGATTCTCATCTTACTTTTGACAATTTTTACACATAATGCGACGTTGCCATATATAAACAGAGGCACATGTGCCTATGAAATGGAATTTATGCCACATTTAACAATATAATCACGGGTTATGGTTACTTCGTTTTTATACAACCTAGCCTTAATGTTTCTTTAAAATTTTCGTACAAATGATCCGTTACAAAATTATAGACAAAACAAAATCTCAGATGCAAATAAGATTCGCGTACATACACACACACACACAGACAGACAGACATACACACAGACAGACAGACATACACACATCTGTATTCACGATACAAAGTCAAATATTGTGAATATTAATGTGATAGTTATCAAATTAATGGCATTTTAATAATATGCTGCGATGATCACATTTAAAAGAAGAAAAACCGCACAACGCTGCAGTTGTGATGCGCGCATTATATCGCCATGCACCAGTTGCAAAGTGGAACAATGTGCAGCTGCAGATGATCGCGCGCTTATTACGGTTAATTTATATTTGTCATTACTAAGCTTCTTTACGCGCTGTGTTTATTTTTTTAATTTCGCCCATTATTCATGCTGACCTACGCTCACTGGAAAGAGAATAATGGGCTCTGTTCAACAGCAGTGGTGTTATCTTTATAGCTCAGAAATGGTCTGACGGCATATTTAAATAACGAGTATTCCTATTTCAAATGCAGTATTTACATTCTACAAATGTGATTGTGGCAATACTCAAATAAATCAGATTATTCACATTTTTTTTTATCCACAACCCTCAATAATAATATCGCATATATACACTGCAGCCTATTGATAAGTAAAGGATGGACGGACGCGCATACGGCTGTGTCAGAATTTTAAACTAACCAAAGATCATTAAATTCATGTTCAAAATATCTACACAAACGAAGTTACACATAAAAATTCAATAATTGTTTAGAAACACGGCTAACGGCGGTGTAACATGTCATGCTTTACTTGTATATATATCGTATTGGATAGATTTTTATTTATAGATACTTTTTGGTAATTGGTTAAAGCCGTAACATATGTTGTATTTTTCATTTTTCATTATAAACTGATCTTTTAGAATGTTAGTTACTAATTGTTAATCTTAGTAAATGCATATAGCAAACATGTGAAATCCGTTTAAACCCTCAACAAAGGTCGTTCGCCTTGCCAAGCGACTGCAATTTTCCTCCTCCGCCGGATCCACACCCATGCGGCGCATTCCCACACCAACTCGCAACTCCAACGTACCAAAACGCCATAAATTTCCGGTTATTATTTATTATTCGCGTGTTTTTCTTGCTCAAACATAACCACCATAACAAACAATCCAATCTTCGACATATATTTAAAAGATATTACTTATTAATTACATACAAATCCTAAAATAAATACAATACAGCACAGCTGTATAAGGAAGGTTATTGCTATTGGCGTAAAATTTCGAATTGCTAATTTTGATTTTTCTTGACGTTTTATGACTAATATAGTCGAAAGAGACTATTTTTGGAGATGAGTATGTCTTTAAACAACATTATGGGAAAACGGCCCCCTACGGTTTGCGACCATTTGAAAATCTGCTAG
Organism: Lordithon lunulatus; assembly: GCA_963942505.1. Lineage (NCBI taxonomy): Eukaryota > Metazoa > Arthropoda > Insecta > Coleoptera > Staphylinidae > Lordithon > Lordithon lunulatus. The sequence continues at coordinate 107,802 of OZ012666.1, forward strand.
TAAAGCGAACAAAATCTGATACTTAATATAACATTTTTTTTTTAATTATTGCTACGGTCCATTTGTACGAAAATTTTAATGAAACATTGAATGTGTAATATTTATTATTCAAAATAACGTGATCACCTAAACCAAAATGTGTCGGACGCGGTCTCAGTACTTGGATGGGTGGTCGCCTGGGAAGATGATAGAATAGCGTGACGAATATGTATATTATTATTATTAAAATAAATTATTTAAATAAAATTTATGAACTTTTTTTTGTTAATTATGCGTTAAATATGAATTTGTTAATTAAATAATTCGAAATGTCATATGGTACCCACACCAGATATTTTTGTAACAGTAAGAAAAGTAATTAGTAATAAAATATTTGGCTTATGGAACAAAAGGCTCCACCGATGTTTCCAGTTGCTATGGCAACGGACAAGAGACGCGAAGTGTAATGCCACCCCCGCGTGCGCACTCCCGCTTAGTATTGATCACGTATACATATGTATGACTGAGCTGCCGAAAAGAATGGACTCTTTTAGTTTACTGTTGGCTCGTTTGTATCTATTAATTACATTACTATTTTAAACAAATTCCATAAGAAATCGATTATTTCTAAATACTAACCCCACTATACTAATACACAGACAGATTAGTAGTTATAGAATTCAGAATTGAAACAATACTGGTAAAATAAACTGCTGTTATAAAACTAAAACTACACTTTGAATGTAAATTTTACACACTCATTCATTACACACGCCTTTATTGTTCGGCCGAAATAGTTTCGTGTGAAGGGTATACGGTGGTTTCCAGCTAATAATTGAGGACATCTCACAATGGGATGTATAAATTAAGAAGTAAGTGGATGAAAGCGCGCTTGATTAGACGGGCAGCCTCTCATAATAACCCAGATTTGCACTTAAATGGGCTGCAATCTGTGCGCGACTCTGTGCGGCCGGGTTCAGGTTCAACGCACCGCACCGGCCGGTGAAAGAAAATCGTTTCTGCACAACACCCCACGAAGAACAAAAGAGTCATCGAAACTAAATAATTGTGTTTCGTCCGATAAATTACTATAACTAGTGAGCAGTAAAAACTGAATCATATCATAAATAATTAATATGTTTACAATCTAATTTTCTACGACACAAATAAATTATATTATGCACCCTCCCTCTTTGATGAGGTGTTGCCGTGCCCTATCGGCGCCGTCGGGACGCCACAATTTCTCTTTGTTAAAATACTATTGCTAGTCGCGTGTTGAATCGTAATTGTTCATGGTTTGTAACTATAAAAAATCTATACATTCATCAGAAATATATCAAGTGAAATTCCCACTATATGAAGGAGATAATATTTACTTACAATAATCATTAAAAATCATTACTTAGAATATTGCCATTACTTAAAAACACTTAATACTTAAATTAAATAATGAATAAAAAATATAAAATGAAACGTGTCGATGTGAATTCGAACCTGCGACCCACCCTCACTTTTGAACTAACAACACAAAAAACATAAAATAAAACAGTCGTGATGTTTTTATATTATGAGAATAGATAAATAAACGCTAATCAGCAACACAATTGTTTTATTACTTGTATTGTTTAAATATATTTGGGTTATTTTTCAAATTGACAAATTGGGGCCTATTTATGTGGGCTTCTGTAATTACACATCTCTCGCCCATTCTTCAAGTAGTGTGGGGCGGGTGGGCTTATGGCGCTCCTGTCATCTGCTCCTCGATGAATGCGTTCTGTGTTGGCGCTGGAAATATACTAAGAACACATGGTCCGTTTTTTCTGGGTCATGTTTTATTTCTCCGGTTATTTACGCATATCGAACAAAGAACTAGTTGGTCATTAGGTAGTAAATAGTTTTAAACAGAGAAATAACAGACATCTGACATTCCATTCCACAAGTAATTTAAAACAATATTGTGTTTGTTTCAGAATGTTGACCACAAATTAAAATTCCGCTCAAAGAAAGGTCAGCTTCCGTTCATTGAAATGAATGGCGAAGAAATTGCAGACAGTGCGATAATTGTAAAAGAATTATCTCAGCGGTTCGGCAATGATCTTGATGCTGCTCTTACTGCCGAACAACGCAATGTCGCTCACGCAACGATTTCCATGATCGAAAACCATCTTGTATGGGTGATCATGTGGTGGCGAACTAAATATCCGGATCAAGTGCTCAAGGGTTACAAAGTCAACCTACAGCATGCCCTCGGCACAAGAATACCCAACGGAATTTTAAACTTCTTCTTCAAGTTCGCTTTCGGACGTAAGGTAGGGCAAAAAGCACCAACAATATTTTACTGCATGTTATTTATTATCTGTATATAATTATTCTAAAATAATAATAATAATAATAATAATAAGTAGTATTAGTTATAAGCATGAATATCAAAAAAACTCTACGTTGCAACCCCCTACCCCAGTAGAAAGCATGTTTCTTTCAGTGTTTTGTGTTACATGTGCCATTTTAATTCGTTATTGACTCTTTAGTGGTTCCAGGGAGCTAAAAAGGTGAAGGCACAAGGAATGGGCGTTCATTCTGCAGAGGAAATCAACGAGTTCGGTCAATCGGATCTAAAAGTGCTATCAGAAATGCTCGCCGACAAGCCATTCTTTTTTGGTGACGATCCAACCTCTGTAAGTCTACAATATGATATGATGTCCGTCTTTAAATCTAACACTAACAACTTTATTTAAAAATCAGCTCGACGTGGTGGCGTTCGCAAATTTGGCTCAAATCTATTTCATTGACAAAGAGATCAGCTATGCTCTACGCGATTACATGACGGAACATTGCGCCAATTTGGTCGGTTTGGTAAATCGCATGAAGGAGCGCTGTTTCGCAGATTGGGATGACATTTGCTCCACCTTGGATCTGAATTCACACCTCCCCAAACCAGAACCAGAGGAGACCAAAGAAAAGGAGAGTGCCAAGGATGAAAAGGAAGGTGACAAGGAAAAGGAGCCAGAAGATAAGGAGATTGAAAAAGAAAAGGTAACACAACCATCAAACGTTGGCGTGAGAGATGACCAAATTAAAATATTTTTAATTTCAGGCGGACGAAAAAGAAAAAGAAAAGGAGAAAGAAAAAGACACAGAAGAAAATAAGGAGAAAGAAGCAAAGTGAAAAACTTGAGTTGAGCATTAGATAAACAACCGCCAAGTTGATATTCCACAACCTTCATCATCATCATCATCCTTATCCCCCTAACCTAACCAAATTTGATTTTATACTATGACTATGTGCAAACAACTTAGATATTAAGAACCTCCAACAACCCCAACATCCCTTAATAATCACACAACCACCACCACCACCACCACCCCCTAACTATATATATATATATAAATATAATATTATATATTATACATTTAATCGCAATTTTATATAAAAGAAAACGATCAAATTCATACCACCTGCTACACGAAGAGATCATAAAATATAATTTATATAGCCTTTTTATAATTATAATAACAATAATAATAATGGACCCGTACGATGTATTCTTTCTGATTGCTAGTGTTTTAAGTAAATATTTGTTTGTATAAATGAATCTCTAGGTAAAAAACAATATTGTATGTCTGCGGGCTTTAGCATGCGCGCAGCACGCCCCCTTTGGCTATTGAAGGGGGCCTGCCAGTGCCATAAATGCCCGTTCCTCGTATCTCCATGTTTAGTGCAGTCTTTCTATGTACTACGACTAATTATTCAAAAACCCAGTAGCGCATCCAAGTGTATCATTCCACGTCTTTTTAAAAACAATACTAATAATTCATCGCATCATGCAACATTAAATCATAACGAGTGTCTGTAGATTTTTTGTATTTTTTTATATTAAAGAACGTATTATTTAAAAAAATTGTGCTAAGTAGAAGATGGTATATCCTTTGAAATATAATTCTTTTTGTACATTGATCAGCACACAGTGTGCCGTGGAAATTACGTTTAGATTCTTTAAGTTTTATATTCAACTACAACCATGTTGTATAATAAATATGCTATTACATTTAAATAAATAAAATTGGTATTTTAAAAGTGTATTACTTTTTAGAAATTTCTCCACAACCTCCGTGTATAAAGAATGGGAAAAGGTCAATAAAAAAAGAAATATTTTTACGAACTTTGAAGGGCTGTGATGCGAAAAGGGAAAACTATCTGCATATGCTGCCAGTTACATGTCTTATGTCTATATATATGACCAGGATACAAAAATGATGGAAATTTCACACGATTTGGTCAAAAATTTAAGAATTTTTAAAATTTATCAACCAAATTACATGGATCAAGAAATTTAAAAAAAATCAATCCCAAGAATTTCACGCTTTTTGGTCGAAAATTCAAGATTTCTGAACACCTTACAACCATAAGGTATAGGTACATGGATCAAGAAATTGACATGAAATTTTTAAAAAAATCGTCAAATGTGGTCGAAAATACTTGTAAGTATCCACAGAACGTCAACACGTTGGAATATGAAGTTAAATCGTAAGAATTTCACGCTTTTTGGTCGAAAATTGAAGATTTCTGAACACCTTGCAACCATAAGGTATTGGTACATGGATCAAGAAATTGACATGAAATTTAAAAAAAAATCGTCAAATGTGGTCGAAAATACTTGTAAGTATCCGCAGAACGTCAAAACGTTGGAATATGAAGTTAAATCGCAAAAATTTCACGCTTTTTGGTCGGAAATTGAAGATTTCTGAAAACCTTACAACCATAAGGTATAGGTACATGGATCAAGAAATTGACATGAAATTTTTAAAAAAATCGTCAAATCTGGTCGAAAATACGTGTAAGTATCCGCAGAACGTCAAAACGTTGGAATATGAAGTTAAATCGCAAGAATTTCACGTTTTTTGGTCGAAAATTGAAAGATTTCTGAACACCTTACAACCATAAGGTTAAGGTACATGGATCAAGAAATTGACATGAAATTTAAAAAAAAATCGTCAAATCTGGTCGAAAATACTTGTAAGTATCCGCAGAACGTCAAAACGTTGGAATATGAAGTTAAATCGCAAGAATTTCACGCTTTTTGGTCGAAAATTGAAGATTTCTGAACACCTTGCATGAGCATATGCATGGGCCGTCCGCCACCTTAAGCTCAGTGATTTCTATTCGGGAAGCACCACTATTAGTTGAGGAAAAAACCTATGGATTTTGTTTTGTTGTAGTACGCCTATTTGGCTCTGTACCTTGTTTTCAAGACGCCTATTTCGCACTGTATATACAATGAAATTAGGGTTGTGCATAGTTGTTCAGCATAGCGTTTTCTATTCGGGGTGGAATAATAGTTGTGGAAACCCCGCTATATTATTCGTAGTTCAAGGAAAAGGAGATACCAAATAAATGTTTAATAACAGAATATTTTCCATTTTTTTTATTGTTACAACTCCACCGGTATTCAGGCTATCTTCCGAATTACAAACAGAATCAACAGAGATAACAAATTACTTTTGCAACAGGTGTTTCGTTTAATTATTATTAATGTACATTTGAGATGCGACGCTGGCCCCGCACCTCGCCCGAAAACATTTCTTTTAATATTTACAGTACCATAATGCGGCCCGCACGATTTATCATAACTTAAAAATATAAACTAATTTTGGGGGAAAACAGGGTACGGGGACGATGATTCTCAGTATGAGAAAAGAAAACATGTTTTTTTTTTTGGTTCCGGAATTTTACTTTTTAAACGAATATTTGTGTAAAAATAAATAAATAAAAAATACTATGGGTTGATCGCGCACGCGCCGTTCGTTTAGTGTAAAAGAGCGGATGCAGCGACAGCGCGGATTTGGGGGGAGGGGTGCGCATCCGGAATGTTAGACTGACTGAGCGGCGCGATCAAATAGAATTGTTTTGTTTAAATAAAAGGAAAATAATAAGTTGCTAAATCCGGTCGGGGGTCAAATGAATAGTTTTAGGAAGTGGGTGGGTGGTAGTCGACCGGTTCGATTTACTTGCACAAACAGTGGCGCGATGTGATTTATTACAACTTCGGTTAGAATTTTTACTAGTTAATAAATTATAGGATGGCCTTAAGCTCGTCGTATAATACAAGCACGATAGCGCCACCGGTACCACGGAGAACGTTGGAGAAGGCGCCCTTGAAGAAGGCACGTGGTCCTTCAGACTTGGCGATGGTGGCCCAGCAGTGGGCGGTGCTCTTGTACAGAATCTCACTCTTGGCACGTCCAGACTGCATCATCATACGCCTACGGACGGTGTCGAAGGGATAAGAGATAATACCAGCAACAGTTGTAACAGTCTGAAATAAAAAACAATAAATACAAGTTAGTAATAAGTTAAAGAAATCAACTAAAATGACTACTAATATTTCAAAATGTATTGAACGTGATATTTGGCGTAAATTTACGTTAATGCAGAAAAATTATGTCAATCAAATGAGAAGAATCTGGCAGGTAGGAGAGGTGCAGTGTTTTGGAGAATATGAAGACAGCTTTCAATCTTCCAAAAGTCATAGAGCTAGCTGTTTCTCTTGCTGTTAAGATTTATTGTTACCTTTGTATTTAATATTTAAAATTTTTATACATTTAAACTAGATTTTATTAAGTAGATAACTCTTAAGTTAATTTCCAATCTGACACTTTTGATAACATTCACACATAATGCAATGTTGTCATATGTAAACAGGCGTATTACCAAAACCAATAAAAAAAAAGGGCACATACTGTATGTGACCAAATACACACAAAGAAAAATGTTCAGTTATGTGATCCAGACTTTTGTTATAGGTTATGGTGCTGTCAACTTTGGACTTTCACTGCTAGGTCATTGTTGTAAAGTAAACGGGGCCAAGCATAATGGAAATTAAATATGTCAGCACGGGACTTTACATTTTATATTCCTGCTTTTTCTAGAAACTTTGTTATAAAACACAAAGCAACTCAAATGTTACAGGTTAGATTCACACTCACATACACATATTTGCAAAGTCAATAGGACTATAATCACAATTGGAACTATTACAATCTTCAAAATACATCTCAAAAACTGTTCTTGGTAGGTAGTTATGACATTTGTCTGCTTACAGTGCAATATCAAATCTATGATCACACCTCATCATGCACATCTGGAGAAAGTATTCATATTCTCTTTGACTGGTCACCCACTCAGTTTCAAAACATTAAGTTGTTTGGACAAACAACAAATTAGAATTATCTTGTTATTACTTGTGTTCAACTTACTTGAGCAATGGCCCAGGAGACAACAAGTGGGGTATTCTTGGGGTCAGGAAGGAGACCCTTGGCAGTATCGTAAATACCGAAGAAGGCGGCACGGTAGATGATGATACCCTGTACAGATACACCGAATCCACGGTACAAACCACCCAAACCATCAGCCTTGTAGATTTTGCTCAGGCAATTGCCCAAACCGCTGAATTCACGCGCAGCGCCAGCCTTGCCGACATCAGCAGCCAACCTACAATTAACATAAAAAATATTAGAATTGCAATAATCACAGTGAAATTAAATAATTGCTATTATAAATACGATGTTGTAAAGTAAACGGGGCCGAGCATAATGGAAATTAAATATGTCAGCACGGGACTTTACAATTTATATTCCTGCTTTTTCTAGAAACTTTGTTATGAAACACAAAGCAACTCAAATGTTACAGGTTAGATACATACACACACAAAAAATATCATTCAAAATTACAAATAACATTTTTTCCCTTAAAATTATAATTCTTTAAACAGATTACAATTTATACATGCCATGCAATGGTTGAATTTATCAATGCTAAGTTATGTAAAATTTAATGAATTTAACAATATTTATATCACAACCAATTTATTTACAATCTGTTGCAGCATAACATTAGGTAAATGTGTTCTATCTAGTAAGGCACTTCAGTGGTAAACTACCCATTAATATTCTCCTATTGAAAGTTTCTTAGTACTGTGCACTAAGAATTGGAGATTTATTTAGTGAAGTGAATATACTCAATAATTATACTAAACATTTTTTCCACATTTAAATTCTATTCTCAAATTGCTAGTTTTCAAATATATTATAAAGAAATCTAATCATTATACTTTCGGAGCATGAATGTAAATAAACATTGAAGATATTAATAAAACAATAGCAAAGCTGAAAATTTAATAGCTAAACTAAGTTGCAATTCTGTCAAATTCTAGTTTGGAGATGAACAAATTTCTACTTGATATTTTATTGCACGTTTCCATCACTAAGAGAGAATAGAATGATAATAGTGAAAAACTAACTTGAAAGAAGTTGTGCTAAAGTAGCAAATTGCAATAAAGTGTTTTGTTGTTATTGTCATTGCTATTTCCATTAAATATTAAATATAGATCACTAGTAGAATGAGAAAACAAGAAAGTAATTACACTAGTTGTCTATTTGTTTTAACATATATGATAATTTTTACCCATTACTTTCAGTTTTACTATTGTTATTAATTATCGTTAGTGATTTGTTGCTAATGTTATTAAAAATAACTTTTCTTATCAGCTGATTAATATAAAACAAATGTTATTTTATTATACATGCTATATAATATTCACATAAGAAATAATTATATAATATTATGCATTCAAATATTATAATTATTATTTGTTTTTATTAAAAATATGATAATTATTTTACCTAGTTCTGGCAAAGTCAAGTGGGTAGACAAAGCAGAGAGAAGTAGCTCCAGCAGCACCACCAGACGCCAAGTTACCTAAGAAGTAACGCCAGAACTGGGTACGTTTGTCAACACCACTCAAGAAGACTTGCTTGTACTTGTCCTTGAAGGCAAAGTTAAGAGCCTGTGTGGGGAAGTAACGGATAACGTTGGCTGCGTTACCACGCCAGTATGCCATAACACCCTGTTCCTTGGGGATACGGACAAAGCAATCTACCATACCTGTATAAATAAATTCCATTATAGTTATCATCTAATTTATACATATTTTTGTAATGTAGTGTGTTTTTTCTCTTTAGACTTTAAGTACAATTTCATTAAGATAGCTCTAAATAACCTTTCTTCAATAATAAAAAAATAATAATTAATGAATTATTCTTTAAAACATATTTTTGAATTCATGGTGAGATTGAAGATTTTCAAGCTGAATCTTATCTTCTGGTTTCTAATTATTATGTTGGTGTTTACATTCAAAACTAATATTTCTCTGAGTGATCTATATTGTGGTTGTAATTATGAAATAATTTTATCATTATTATATGTTTAAGTAAAATAGCTTGTGCTATGATCTATAAACTGTTATAAATCATTCTCAAAGATCATCACAATTAGCATGGTTATGTAGCAGTAATCGAAAATTTACACATTCAGGCAGTGCAGTAAAACTGTGACTGGAATATGGATAATTACCTCTATCTTAATTATTGCACCCAATTACTGCCCAAATCTGAATGCCTGAATTTTTATGGACATGAAAAAAATTGATAACCACTAACATACTTATTGTGAATGCCCTTAATTAGTTCCTTGCAAATTATTACAGATTTAAATTATATTATTCATGTATAAAAAGGTAATTAAAGATGATATGATCTTTTGAGTCTCTTTGAATGAAATTATATAAAATAAAGGTTATATTTATAAAATCTAATAATGCTTTTAGACATTGAAATTAATGACTATATGGTTCAATCTATTGATGCAACAGCAAATAAATACATCTCCAAATCTATATGGTACATAGTTGCATATAATGTACAAATCAAATGCATCATATTAGCAAGCCACGTAGCTTCAATCTGCCACGCCGCACCGCACCGGTTGTTACAAGTAACAATGAGCGGATTTTTACAATGAAGACAACCTTCAAAGAGTGCCCGTTGACGTAGACAACGTAGACGCAACGGCCAGCCGCGCTTACGTAACGCCACCGACCGGGCGCCAAAAATTCGCATGCTTAGAATTACAGGACATGCACGAGATTAAAAACGGGGTTAAGTTCGACCACTACTTTCGACTTACTACTTGCTGACATAGATAACAAATTTATCTACATTAAAAAAAAACGTAAATTCTCGTCGCGACATCGCTGACGTTATCGGGCGATAAGTAATTTGCGTGATAAACAAATTTAATAAAAAAAAATATATATATATATATATAATTGGTTATGTAAGCAGAAATTATATAAAAATCCGGCGCGTGCGTGGCAATTTTGCGCACGCGCCACCACAAACTAGAGATATTGATCGGAAATTCAAAGGAGGGCTGCGAAATCGCCATTTTGAACACGTGTATCGATTGTTTCAGAAATGCCAATATATGTTAAATTTGAAATGCCCACATTGCCGGTTATTGTGAATGGCCTTGAAACCTAATTCACGGCGTTCCTATGCGTGCGAAATAAAAAGCTTTTATCCGCCGCCATTTGTCTGTAATGTAACCGGAAAATAGCAGTTGTAATTGTGATTTTTGCATCGCGACCACTGTCGCCAATGTAATGCAGTTACGTAATTGTGGCCCTGTTAAAATTAGGTCGCTCCAGGTGGCCGACCTTATTATGTAACTAATCGATGGGAAGCCATTTTTTCCAGAATTTCTTTCGCGCCATGCGGAACTTACCCTTGTAACGTTGAGATTCCGGGATTTGCTTGGAAATGTGTTGCACTTGGAGGAGCAACTTTACACGCTCGATGGGAGCCACGGCCGTCTTGGAGATGGCCGCGGAGATTCCTCCGGCGAGGAAATCCTTCATGAAAGCAACTGGATCGGCGAGAGACATTGTGTCTGCTGTGTGTTTCTGTTCTGTTCAAACGGAAAACGAGGTGTGCTTGTGGTATGGTAGAGTTGACCTGGCGTTTAGTGAGTGTGTTCAGACCGCGCACTGAACTGCAAGTGAGACGGGGAGTGGAGTCCGCGTTATAGACATCGGCGCGCGCCGGTCATGTGCCTTGGCCCAGGACCGCCAGCGCCGGAAATAGATGTCCGCGTCACCACGTGTGCACACGCGAGCATCGGTTAGATAACATGAGAATCCCTCACGAGTCGCAGAGTGGCCGTCAAAAAATCGCTGAAGAATTTAGGACAATTGAAGAAACAATTTTATGCTTTTATACGATTTTACCCGCCACATTTTGTATTTTTATAGTTATATTTGCGTTTGTCAGTTGGCCACACTGATGCCGACCGCGACAATGACCTCTTTTTTAAATATGTCCCTTGTTATCACACACTATAGGAAACCGAAAGTGCAACTGATATAACATAATTTATGATTAATTAGATGAAATTATAATGCAATCGGTAAACGAAATATAAAAATATCCACTATATTAATTTTAGCATTTTAATATTGTATTAGTTCTTAAAATAATTGTAGTGGGAAGGAAATAACGTTTTCAATTGTTTATTTACTTCTGACATTGTTTGTCAAAAAAATTAATTAATTGCCAAATGTGTTATTATTTAATTTTAATTAACTATTTGAAGTTGGGTGGTAATCAACAACGTACTTCGTTTATTACCACTCAATTCAAACACATAGTTTCATTTATTTTCTTTGCTGAAAATATGACATAGTGAACATTCAGCAATAACACAGTATTTGTATAATTTTACTGTCGCAAAAGAATGTCAGGTGTAAACAAACAATCGAAAACGTTGACATGGTCACAACCACATTGTGATTTTATAGTTTTGGCGTAAAAATCTGTTTATACGAGGCGTGTTCTTAAAGTTTTGAAATCAATTCAGGTATACTTTTTAAAACAAGTTTATTTTTACATGAAAGCCTGTATCTTTTGATTTTCTTTTCTACGTAATTGCGGAAACCATCGACCGTGTTTACATTTGCTTGTGAAAATTTAAAATGCCTCCTCCAATTGAAAATGTCACCAACTATCAAATATACAATGTGATTAGTTTTCTTAGTACTAAATGCGCGAGGAAATGGGAGACCTTATAACATTATAGAAGAATTTTTGCAGAAAGTTGACGAAAAAATGCAAGATAACAGGTGCAATTCTTAAAACCACTTGTTTAATATTGGTAGCAGCAGATAAAGCACTAGCTTGCATGTAAATATAAAATTGTTTAATAACGTATACTTTTTTTTTTAAACTTTTTACTTTAAAAACAAGCCGCGTAATATAATTAACTGACAAAAATCTTTTTAAATTCGAAACATTAACTATTGACCTTTGTCACATAACGATACATCACAAAATACATATCGTTATCACGTCCACTTATCGTCTCTTGATATAATTGTTTGATAAGAAAACCAAACAAATAGATATTTCTAATCCATTCAATCTGTATCGATAATCAACGCTCACCTTTAAACGCGCAAACAATTATTTATTTTCAAAATGTAAAATTGTGCCTGTAGCGGCCTTGACGTAAATTACTCGTATTCGAAACGTCCCAATCATTTGGCATCGTTTGGCAAGGCCGCGGCATGCATCGTGTCGCCTAAATTTAACCATCAATGACTTGAAATCATAGGGCACTAGGGCATTGTTATCGCACTCCAATTATAGATAACTTTCTGACATTTGGTATTCAATTTACCGAAAATGTATTACCCCCTACGCTATTGATGCATAATCGATATCAATATTTCTATAAAATTCAAAAAATTTTAAATCCATTTTATGCCACCAATCAATATTCCATAGGGTACTAATTAAAAATGCGAAACCCGTTTGTGGATATCTCTTTCCGTTTTCGCGTCACAACCCTTCAAAGTTCGTAAAAATTGCAAGAAATTACCATTTCAAAAACGCCCTTTTCGAGCTGTATCTCAGTAAGCGTTTGTCGTACCGACTTCTAGTTTGTGTTTTCCGATGCCGGGGCTGGCTTTTCATACGAGAGCTATTTTCCCCAATCTCCCTTCATTAATTTTAATGTGACAAGCTAAAACCGAAAAATTATCAAAGGGTAAGGGTGAATTTTTACATTAAAAATTAAAAAAAATTAAAATTCATTTTATGCTGTCAATCAACAGTCATGGGGATGCTAATTATAAATGTGAAAACTTTATTTGTACAATTATGTAATTAATTATATATCAATTTTTATTCCAATCAGTACTGCTGACTCCACCTATTGCTAAGTAGTGTAATTACAATCGGCAGCCAGGTTTTCTACTAGTTCTATGTATGTCAGCTGATATAATTTAATCTATTAGAAAAGAGATTGCGCTACAACACAGCAGCAGCAGCTCATACGTCGGTGAAAAACTGCTAATATAAGCAAATAAATACATCGAAAACATATTGCAATTTTGAAGGATCACGAGCCACTACTGGGTGTGTTTTATTCTGTTAAGTAAGTTTTACCAAATAAATATAATAGATAATTTGAAAGTCATTGAAATTTAGTATATAGTATATAACATGCCGCTTGGCATATTAAGCGGCATGTGTTACCAGTGTTATTGTATTTTCTGCATGAATATGCAGGAGATTAGGACTTACGACGTAAATTGCTGGTGACGCACACTGTGCTGATTGTATTTATAACTGCAATTCTATATAAGTTATGTTGCACTATTACTAGATTATTTAGGTTTATTATTATATAACCTCTCTTGTAATATATATATATATATAATAATAATTTCTCAAAAATTTCACTCTCCAGTGGGACTATGCCCATCCACTATTTCAAGCGACTTGAACTATGAACTACATTGTTTCTCACATGTTTTTTACGAATTAGGCGTAAATTAATAAATGAAATTAATTGAATCATAGAAAGTTCATGATAGTAGTGTTGTGAAGAGTTCAAGTCATTTGAATTAGTGGATGGGCATAGTCAGGTTGGTAGGGAAGATGCTAGTCAAACTAATGCATCGGAAAATCTTGATATAGCCAGAACAATGTACAATTCTTCATTCAGATAGATGACAATGGCAAGAAGTACTTCACTATATATATATATATATATATATATATATATATATATATATATATATATATATAAAATTACTTAGTCTGAAGGTTCAATTTATGTTGTGTAGAACAGTTTTAAAAGAGAGTAAATATCATAAGTCACCTATAGTTTGGATGCAGGAGTTAGCGTTAGGAATTAATTAGTGGTACAATTATAGCTAACAGATAAAAGTACATTTATTATATATAAAAATAATATGACAGTCAGTATAAGAAACTAATATAATCAGCATTTATAATGCAAAATAATTCTTTTCATTAAATAAAAAATGCAATAAGAATATACACAATAGTAATACTAAGTTTATTTTTACAAAATGCACCTTGGAATGATTTTACTATGTTTTTGTGCTGCCTGTAAGAGTTGTGTATAAAAGCTACCAGTAAATAGAATATAAGTGCAACACATAAATATTAATTACAATTAACAGCACTGGTATAAGGAAAATTAACATTAAGCTATGATTCTTAGAACATTCAACAGCTATACAAGAGCAACCCCTCAAATTACTGATCCCAAAGTTTATCTAAATGCTTGCACATCAGGTGTTTTGTTATCACAATTAATTTATCTAATTTTCTTTTGGTTACACTTGGAAAGAGTACACGAAAATAAATTTGTTAAATGGAATGATGTCCACAATCACTTTTGGATGAAGACACATATTAATTTTTCAGCTACTGCCTACAAAAATTGGAATGTAAAATGACGAGTGATATTTAATTTCTTTTTATTTCCTGAAAATACAATTCAATTATTGTTTCTCAAAGAAAAATTCGAAATCTCAATTTTTGTTCTAGTTTTGAAATAGACTCTTGTCTATTGACATGTAACAATAGACTATTGTCTATTTCAATTTCAACTATATTATAGTCATGCAACATAAAAGCACAGACAAAATTAGAGGTTTGATTATATTGTTTGAGAAACCATACTTTTTGTTTGTAAAAATGCACAAACTAATGTTTTTGTTGTACAATTTGTTAGAATTTAGATTTAGAAGCAAACATTTCGTGTACTCATTAATAATTTATAACTTTGACACCTATATTATATATTTTTTACATTGAAGTAGTGATCAACCACCAAATTTTAATAAGTTTATTATAGTAGTGAGAGCAAATGTATGCATAATCAATCCTAGATTGCATATGAGTAACCTCCAGTCCACAGGTTGTATGTGGACTAATCATGAATTTAACAAAATACTGTCACATTTGTGATATTCACCACACAACTACTAACATTTATTGAACTTGAATATTGCAGACATGTGCTGCTGCCTCCATGTGAAATCTTTTATTCCCATAATACAGTAAATCTAGGGCTGTTTCAATTGTTGGTATTTCAGTCTCACTCACTGAAATTTTGGATTTCCATTAATAACATTTTCTAATGTCCTGCAAAACCTGCACCTATAAATACTATAATAACTATAGTGTGTCAACTTAATGTACATTGTTGGTGGTTATTGGTTTTTGATTTGAAAAACTTATTTTAAATTGAGACACTGTTGCATACAAAATGAGTGGTTGTGGTCACTACTATTTTAAACATCATGGTCATGGAAGAGGCAATAATATTAAACGATGAAGACCTGAGGTGGTGTATTGTGGTGAGCACATTTAAAGATTCCTGCAAATTCTCAGCCTCCGAACCAGCAGACAGCTCGAGGAGAGTCCACAAGATGCTTTTGCTAACTGTGACATATTCAGTGATCTCCTTGTGTAGTCAATTTTATCACAAAACACCTAAACATAATTATATTGATGACAAATTATTTCAATTTATAATTCTGTGGCTATTTGCCAAAAGCTGCTCAATTGAGAGGCATTGAGAGCAAAAGTAGACTAACCATCAAATTAAAAATCTATTTTTATATTATTATTCCAAATTTGGCACTCGCAAATTAGTTTAATCTGAAAAATGCATTTACTTCAGGGTCAGTTTTGGTCAACGGAAGTAGTAAGCTTGAACGTTGACGTCGGTGGTTGTTATTATTATTATTAGTAGTAGTACTAATTTTTTTTTAATTTGAGGGTTAGTCCACTTTTGTATTCAATGTCTCAATTATATTCTACATAACTTTATATTACATAAAAATAATAATTTACATATGGAAATGAAAGTCGAGGGTTATTAAAATTCCAAATTGATAATAAAACATTTATATATTTATTAACGAGTGAAATTAATGAAATAAAGTTAGTAAAATTCATGTAGAAGCTTCTGCTAAATAGCCACAGAATTGAAAATAGTAGTTACCTGAAAAGATTTTGGAATCTCTTGTTCTGCCCTATGCACTAACGTTCCATTCAGATAAAGAACATTAGCAGCATCATCTTCAGGCAATGTCAGAGTTTGGTAGCTAAATGTGGCTTCACGTTCCATACGTTTGAGCACTTCTTGTGCCTCTTTACCGGCCCCCACGCAGAGTAAACAGGGCCCGCCGACCGTCACGAAAGATTTCAACTTTTTCGGCGAGGGCACCTATAACACGTAACATTCGGCATTTAATCAGGCGATTCGCATTGGCCATCGGGTTGCGTGAGCTTATTTTTGTGGTGCGAAAATGTAAAAGCTGGAAGCGTGCTGTGGTAGGTTTTGGATCGAAGGAATCGCTCACCTGGGGCACCCCGTTTGTTAGGTCACCGAGGACCAGTGTCTGAGGTTTTACCTTTATCGGCGTACATGGGTACTCGGGGAAGGCGGCTGCCACCGCTCGCGCGCCCCCCTCGTTAGTCCATTCGGAGATTCCCACGAAAAATTCTTGTCCTATTCAAATAGTCAAGATTGATTATTATTATTATTATTACCGATTATTTGTAATTCATTTTTCTCACCTGTAAATAACACGTCACCACCGTCCAATTTTGCGTTTGGATCGGAAATTTCTATGATGGGCAGATCTAATTCTTTCTTCAGAACAACTCTTATGGTTTCTATCTGAAATTACAATTATAGCAGAATTATAACAAACATTTTGGGTATGTATAAGATATGGTGATAATAGTTATTCATAAATAAATGTTGGTGTACTGAATCAACAGAATAATTATAGTACTTATTCAATCACCTTCAATGGCCACTGGGTATCAATTTAAAACATAATATAAATTTAATCAAAACCTAGTTAAATATAGAGGTCATTTCAATTTGATGTTAGTAAGTATCAATGCAATGTCCAGATCTAGATATGAATAAATTAAGTGAAGAAAAAGATCTGATGTGACCAGTGCATATTACTTACTATCATACATATAAAAATTAGACATTGATAAAAAAAGAAATAACATTTTATTTTTAAATTTTTGTTTATTATTTTTTTTTTAATTTAACCGGTTTCTACCCTCATATGTCTTATTTTTTATTATTATCATGTATCGCGTATATATCTTTCTATCGTGGAAAATTAAAAGTTAAGTATCAACGTGTTTTTTGCGTTTTCAACGAAAACTGTAAGAGATAAAGGTCGGGCAGGAAATTCTCTACAACTTTGCTAAATGATTTAAAAAAAATTATTAACGGGAAACGGGGAAATTTGAATTGTAGCCAGTCGTAACGAAATATCATAAAATTTGATTAATTAATATTATTCAATAACTGGGAAAGTCGTGCGGTGTCCAAACCAGATATTTTTATTCTATATATTTGTATTTGTTCATGAACTTAATTTTAATATATAATATATATAATAACTAATTGAGATAATCCCATTGACTCAAATAAACCAGCTCGAATGGTATGAATTAGTCAATGTGGTGGAAATATAGGTCAACTGTGTCCAATGCGTCTTCGGAAATCCGTTCGCACGTAAAGAGCATTCAACATTCTTTACCCTTCTATTTGTTTATAAATAAAACGTGTATAGGGTCCATATAGGAGAAGATTGGTTTATAAATAGCGTGGGACGTTCAAAAAAATTGACCCATGTATATTTAGTAATGATATTTTAGCAGAGAAATTGTGCTTGTTGTACAATACAAGGTATTATAAATTTGGTTTTCACGGAAGCACGTCTGCGAAACGCCCCTCTTCACATTTGTAGCTAATTCAATTGTAAAGACCCTCCCCTAGAACTAACAATAACGAAGTTATGTTCCCAGGGGCTAGTACATTTAGCCGCTTTTAACAAAAGCAATATTAATATAAAGCTTTACTCATAAATACGTTGGAATATTTTGAAAAGGATAGACCAGTCAATAATAGCATTTGGCAACAAAAAGTTTAATTATTTTAAATTTATAATTTTATTAAAATTGTATTTATTTTCTTATGTCCTGAAAAAACATTTTATATATACAGATTTTGAATACTGTAATGTGTTCTACAGCAAAATGAAAATTAAGGTTGGTTTACTAGGTCGTCGGACTTAAATCTATCAGATTTTTACTTTTGGAGCTACAGCTACATACAATAGTACATATATGCTTCATGTAAAAGCAACTAACTTGATTATGCAGACGAAATTAAAACTGAAGAGCAATTACGACCGACGATTTTGAATACTGTTATTCAAATCCAAAATCAGTAAGTAAATCTTACTGATGAAATTTATAACCCACTGATTTTATGTTGCCATTGGCGGAAAACTTTTTGTCTAATTTTTAGTGTTATAATATTTTTCTATGGCCCATTATTATTTGTATGGTATTTTGCTTTCATTTGGAGGAATCGGCAGACTTTTCAAGTTTGAATTTCAATATCTCAAAAAGAAATGTCGATCGGAATAAAGGTATTTTTAATTTTCGTTTCCGCATTAAATTTTATACCTTAATTTTAATTTTTGGCCCCCTTGTTGAAGAACACACTGTATATATTTAAAATTTTAGTTAAATACACATTATTATCGTGAACTTTATTCGTTTTTGGTGGAGGAATGTGCTGACTGACCTCGGCAGATCCTTTTACATTCAGTTGAAACTAGATGTAGTCTTTCGTATTTTGCCGTATTAATTGAAAACATTCCCAGTTTAAATTGTTCATAATTTAATCTACTTATACATACGCAGTTGACCTATATATGTAGTTATTTAACATCTTGCACACGTTGTGTAACGGATATATTTAGGGGTTCAAAGAAAAAATGGTTTCAATTGATTCAAGATAAGTGGTTAATTATGTTGATATACTAAAAATAAATTTGTTCTTAATCAAAATTAGCAGTATTTCAATACAATTAAACAATAGAAATTAACTCCTTCTGAATTTAAATTAACTCCCCCATTAAAATTACATTTAAGTTTATGTGGACTACACTGAATAAATAAAACTCATCTTATTTTGAAGGATCAATTTTTGCGCTTCATTTTAAAGGGCCATTCATGTACAATAATCCCGGTAGTGGTAACGCAGCGATAAGCAATATTTTGCATGTTTATAAAAATCCAGATTTTCCGAATTGGGCAGTAATGGGTGGTATAATCAAGGTACAAGGTATTTACTCATGTTCTAACACCTTTTTACTGCGCTACAGTAAACGTCTGCATTTGTATTCATGTGCAAGATGCTAATCTTATCACTTTCTTACATTAATTGTGAATGGCCCTTTAGATTTAAAATATTTTGTTGGTTTTTGGGGCGACCGTCTGTCTACCTCTTTTTCGCGATGCGGGGCACCGGGTCGCGTTATCAGAGCGATGCCGTTGCACACGACAGCGGTGTCCTCGACGAAAACGCACTCGGGCAGTGCCTCGTCCGGTGGCAGCTCGATCACATCCAGCCCTAGTTCGCGCAACAGCCTCACGTACGCTTCGTGCTGCCTTTTTGCCTCCTCCAGTTCAATTTCACCGCGCGTCCTCAGCGACAGGGGTATTCTGCACACCACTGCGTGCGTGTAACGTACCGCCGCCATGTTGTACAGGGGCGCGCGCACCGGTTTCTAACGCGTTGCGTTACAGACTGCCCCCGAAAGCAGGAAAGGACACCGGTTACGTAAACAGGCAGGCGCGAACGGTTTTTCTCTTTTGCGCCGCTTCGACACGAGGAGTAGTTGCGATCGCTTCGTAATTCGTCGGGCATCCATTCAAATTTATGTATGTAATGTGTATTTATTTTCTATTCTACTTTTATCTGTCCTAACAAGAGACAGAAATTATTTGTTTGATTTATTAGTTTATATTTATTTTATATTCAATTATGTATAGTCCTTTGTATAATGTTGGGCAAACAAATATTATTATTATTTATAGTGAAACAATTCATGCCGTATACGTGACAGATATATCAATGTTAAATTAATTATTTCTCAAAAATTCATCCTCTGGTGGGACTCGAACCCACGTCTCCGGCTATCGCGGCCACCGCGCTACCAACTGCTTGATTTTACTTGCTTTTGTTGGATTTGCTATGCCAGTTGGACGTAAATTATTTACGATAAATTTTAATTAATTTCAATTAGTACACTAATAGTTATTTATGTGAAAATATTAAAAGTGTTCAACTATAAATACTGGAACGAACCCGGTGTGACCCTGCACCTTAAGACGGCGGCACTGCACTGCTGTACTCAAAAAGGAAAAGTTATGAATTTATAGATAGTTTTTCTTTGTTGCAGTTTCAACAAAATGCGTAGGTGGAGAAAAGTTCTGCACAATGGTAAGCTTATTTCTTTTTTAACGTATAATATTGTAAATATAAATAATGATTGGGCATTAACGAATAAAAAACAATATTGAATTTTGTGGTAACCTATGTATTGAATGCATAACAACAAAGGTAGTGATTACAAGCAAACATGGATAGAAACAGTAAGTAGAGACCTGTAAATGTTATGGTGGCAAATGGTACCCACCGGCAGTTCCGAAAAGGTTAAATTAATATACGATAGAATAAGAAATACTTTTGCTTCAGATTCAGATTCAGATTCTGATGAGGATTCTTATGGTTTTCGTCGTCGGAAAGTAATACGAAAGGCGCCGAAAGTGATAGATTGGAAAAGTTTTCTTCCTAGCAACAGTTCAGAAAATTATGCTGCCGTACAAATAAAAACCAAAATCAATAGTTTGCATGATGTGTTGAATTCTCCTGATGTGGACTTAATGCTATTTCTAACGACCGATAAAGAAGGAAAATTGAAAAAAATATGGGAAAGCGCCATGATCGCCAATGAGATGATACTTTTGATGCAGGCTATTGGAAAATTGAGTCATGTGTGGAATACATTTAAGTCTTTTAACATTTCTAAAACAATAGCTATTATTTTAAACGAAACATTATTTTTTGAAGAACTGTTGTCTTTTATTCTGCAATTGCCGCTTTTAACTCTAGAAGAACTGTCAGCCATCAACTACACGGATGAATTTTGGGAAAACATTGATGACCTTTGTGATATTTTAAATTCGTCCCCCCTGGCTTTCGGGGATCAGCGTAAATTATTGGAAGCGATCATTTTTATAATACCAAATGTAGAGAAAAAAACAGATCTACATATTTGTGATGGTATCAAAAATAGCGTACAGAGAGTACTAGATAAATTAACATCCCATTATAATAAAATAACCCAAAGTTATGATCGAAATGTGAACAATACAGAACCAACACCACCTGATAATTTTGAAGATATAGATATCTATCCTAATATGGAAGAGTTAAATATCGCATACAAACCATTTCTTCGAAAAAATATCACCAAAGGAGCTTATGATGATGTTAAACATTACTTGGATGTACAATTTAGATTACTGAGAGAAGATTTCATTGCACCATTACGACAAGGAATTGCTGATTATTTGAATCCGCAGAATGGTAAATATTTACATTCAAACTGTGCTTTCTTATTAAGTTATTATTATTAAATATATATATATATATATATATATATATATATATATATATATATATATATATATATAATTTTTTTTTTAAATGACAACCCCATTTTTTTTAGTAAAATATCTAATTTATGTTGCCTTATATTTTTATTTATTATTTCTTTTTTTTTCTAGTTAATTCTAAGTTGACAAATATAAAAATTTACCACAAAGTACGTAGCCTTGGACAGCACATGATACGAAATCAGTTGGTCTCTATTGTGCGATTAAAAGAAAAGAAAAATGTTCATAATGAGGAAAATTCAAAACATTTTATGTTTGGTTCACTTGTTGGCTTCACAGACGATAATTTTAATAGCATTACTTTTGCAAAAATTGTAGACCGTAACTTGTCACTTGGGCTAATTGCAGTTTCTGACGACGGTTCATTGGAATTGCATGTTGATTATACAATGTTGGAGAGCATGGTATTTTTTGAACCTTATCATCAAGTGCTCCGTGGTTTACAGCTAATCGACGAACGGAATTTTCCACTTGAACAGTACTTGGTTGATGTGGATACAACCCCTGAAAGACCAAAATATAGATTCCATCCAAACCTAGAATATCAGCAAAGAGTTGAGACCGCAAATTTAAATCCTAGTCAGGCTGCTGCTTACACATCTGCACTCAGCAGTAAATTGGCTATAATTCAGGGGCCTCCTGGCACAGGAAAAACGTTTATAGGATTGAAAATTATGAACACATTACTCAAATGTACATCTCAACAAATTCTTGTAGTCTGTTACACCAATCACGCACTAGATCAATTTTTAGAAGGTATTTTAGACTTGGGCCATACGTCTGTTATTAGAGTTGGTAGTGGTAGTAAACGTGAACGACTTGAAAAATGTAATTTGCATCATCACCGAGCATTAAGTATAAAGAACAAAAGTCATACCGACAAATATATTTATTTTCGCAATAATTTGAGATACTGGGAAATAAAAGATGCAACTGAGGATTGTAACACAGTACAACGGATAGTATGCAATTTTAACGGCATATATAATTTTAGACACTTGAACGATTTTCGTAATTTTGGCCGTTTTAACAGTATCTTTGTGTGGTTTCTGAATGCCCGTGCACAAACACAAATATATTGGCTATTGGAGGAAGTCATTATTACAATGGAACCGTTTGAGAACCGTATGCACAATGTAAGCTATACAATATTAGATTGTTCCAGCACAATACTTTTTGATAATTCTAATTATAAATCATCAATAAAACAAAAATTTTCTTTATTTTTCATCACTTGTGTATTGCTATTTAAAAATAGCAATAAATCAGTGAGTGTGAAAAAAAACACAGAAATACTCGTTTTATTTATTAATTATAAGCTATACACCTATTGATGCTATTTAAACTAAATTATGTTTTATTTAGGTTTTAAATCAATTTGGAAACATAGAACTGGAAGATGATTTAAATCATTTTGGAAACATTAAACTGGAAAATGATGACGAATTTAGAGAACTTTCATCAAGTTATGAACTAATATCTTTGGATAAAATTGTAACTGAAATGGAGCGTTTCAATAATGATATGGCCGATCTTAATAGAAATTCAGAAGAATTTGTCCATTTATCTGCTATGAGAGATAGACTTAAGAAATACTACAAATATTTACAGGTAACACACGACTTTCCGAATTACATGACCTATTTAATTTTGTATAACATTTTCAACTTTTTTGCTTTTTATTTTGTTTGTTTTTAAAACTTTTTTTACTTTTTGTCGACATTTTTTGGCATTTTTTACTTTTTAACATTCTGACTGACAAAAATTACTTTATGAAAGATATTTTTTTAGAGAAGACTTCACGAGACGAGAGTATTGATAGACAAGGACGACATTTTTAGAGATATAATTGTTACGCAAGACTTTTTTGATATAAATTATGACAACCGCTGGAAGTTGTATGCGTCATGGTTGTCAGATTGCAATGACGAGTTATCGGGCGATCTACGTCGTCTAGTTGGGGAGTATCACATTTTACAAGCTAATTTTAGAAGATCTGAAAATGGAGAGAATAGCAAATTACTACGTAAATTTCGAGTGATAGGTATGACGACGACTGGCGCTGCTAAAATGCAAGGTACACTGCAACTGCTCCAGTGTCCCATTGTTATTGTTGAAGAAGCCGCTGAAGTGTTGGAGTCCCATATCATTACCACTCTAACAAGTGAATGCGAGCAGCTCATTTTAATAGGTATACAATTTATTTGTTAATTATAGTGAGTATCATTACTAATGGGTTAATTGCATTGTTAATTAATGTGGTATCACCAGACGGCATTAATCTTTCTCTATAGAGAGACGTTTGCATTGTTTTTTTTATGTTTCTAATAATACAAGAGGGAGAAGTGTGCATAATTTTAGGAGGTGGTAATATAGACGATTTTAAATTAAAAAAAAGTTCATATAAACATCCATGTCCAATCATTAAGGGTTACAGAGATATATAGCTGTTGGAATGTTAATCATAAAAGACTAACAACATATGGTGCCCAAATTGACCTATTGATTGCATTTATTATTATTTAAATGATTTAAAAGACACGAAGAATAACGAAGTTAAAGTAGATTTTCAAAAATCCCATCACTGGCCATGCACTTTTCAAATTGTTTGCTAATACAACTGCGTGTAGCTTTCTTACAAGTCGTTCTTCAAAAGTGAAAGAACTTTTGAAAATCTACTTTGACTTAATAATTATTCGTGTATTTTATATCATTTAAATAATAATAATTGCAATCAATAGGCCAATTTGGGCATTTGATTATCACCGTACGTTATTACTATCTTCTATGAGTAACATTCCAACAGCTATATATCTCTGTAACCCTTAATGATTGGACATGGATGTTTATATGAACTTTTTTCAATTTAAAATGGTCCATATTACCACCTAAAATTATGGACACTCCTCCTGACAGAACACCCTGTATGTCTATATTCGTTTTTTAAAACATATATATATATATATATATATATATATATATATATATATATATATATACATACACCTTAGGTGATCACAAGCAGTTACGTCCAAGCACATCAGATTACAATATGGAAAAACACTACAATCTCAGCATAAGTCTATTTGAACGGATGATTAACAATGGCATGCCTTGCAGTACGTTAGAAGTGCAACATCGAATGAGTCCTGAAATATGTAGTTTAGTTGCTCCTACAATTTATCCTACATTGCAAAATCACGAATCTGTATTGCAGTATCCGAAAATTGCTGGTGTGGACAAAAACGTATTTTTTATAACGCACAAGCACCATGAAACCCAGGCTGGAGACAGTAGCAAGGAGAATGCTCATGAGGCTCACTTTTTAGTACGACTAGCTAGACATTTAGTGTTGAATGGTTTAGAGCCAAACAAGATCACAATCCTAGCAGCATATGTTGCTCAGCAATATCTAATGCTGGCGGAACAAAAAAAATTTGATACCATAAAAGATGTTTTAATAACAGCAGTCGATAATTATCAAGGTGAGGAGAACAATGTCATTTTGCTGTCACTCGTTCGAAATAATGAGGAAGGTAAGATCGGATTTCTTGCTTTGGAGAATAGAATTTGTGTGGCTTTATCCAGAGCCAAACATGGATTATACATAATGGGAAATATGGAGCAGTTATGTGCAGCTAAAAACACTGTAAGTGCTCTTTATTATAATAGAAGAATGCAGGTTTAATTAGTGATTTCCTTTTCACAATTTATTTTCTATCATTTCTATAGATTTGGCCAAAAATACGCGACGTCTTAAATGAAGCAAATTCTCTTGGAGACGCGATACCCTTACGCTGTACGAATAACTCGCACATTATAATGGTTAAAACCATCAAAGACTTTGATAAAATACCCAACACTGGTGTATGCAATATAATTTGCAATTTTAATTTGCACTGTGGTCATCCATGTGAGTATCCATGTCATGCAGAACTGCACGAGAATATGAAATGTAACAAGCCATGCGAAAGGTAACAACAGAATGCAATATCTTCACATAAACATTATTATTATTATTATTATTATATGTAGAA
This sequence comes from Lordithon lunulatus, assembly GCA_963942505.1. Classification (NCBI taxonomy): domain Eukaryota; kingdom Metazoa; phylum Arthropoda; class Insecta; order Coleoptera; family Staphylinidae; genus Lordithon; species Lordithon lunulatus. The sequence continues at coordinate 133,610 of OZ012666.1, forward strand.
TCATGTTGTTGTATTTATATTATATGAACACACATACATACACATAGTGGCCCTGTCCGTTTGGCTACTACTAGTGACTAGTAGTGGCATATGCTGACATCAGCATGTGTCATGCTACTAGTAGCCAAAACGGACAGGGCCAGTGTTTTATTTAAATTAACATTGATTAATCAGTTAAAATATATTAGTAGTTTACTCTATTTGTTATAATTCTGTAACTACTATTATTCGCATATGTATGTATTAATTATTTAGAACATATTCTATATTTTTTACAAGAGCAGTCAAGAGCTTAATCTCTAATATTTGATTTGTTTTTCTAGAATCGTATGTGAATATCACAATTACAAATGTACATTGAAATGTTACAAGAAATGTTCAGGATGCATGGAACCGAAACAGATCAGCTTGGATTGTGGTCATACATTTTACATCCCTTGCTCTGTGCAATCGGACGTCATTTGTCCCGAAAAGCTGGATGAGAAACTACCGTGTGGACACGGATTTATAGCTTGTAATCCGAATCATGCAATGGCTCCCTGTTCACATCCGTGCGATGCTCGCATAGAACCTTGCAAACATATTTGCAAAAGATCTTGTCATATATTTGAAGACGCAGATCACGAAACGGTATGTTTCTTATGTTATTCGATATATCTTAAGTAAGAATAGGATCACGTTTATACTTTTATAACAACGTGGATTGTGTGACTTGATAAATTAATTTATTTATAAATAAAAATGTAACAGCGCAGGTCCTGGAATCTTACAAAATAAATTTCAAAGCCAACCAGATAGTGGTTTGTAAAAATTGTATGCTATTTTGTTACATACTTTTTGCTAAAAGCTAAAATCATGTTTACAATTTGAAAAGAAAAGTTTACAATTTAAAAAGAAAAGTATACAGGTGATCCCTCAACCTTAACAACATACACATTTATCATGTATGTTCTGTTTTATAAGTAATTATGCAATAGAATAATTTTAAAATAAAATATTTTAAATATTTATAATACTATTTGTAGCATCTTTAGTGCATGGTTTAATGCAAATTGATTTTTATATAAAAGAAATTGTTTGGTTTTTAGTATCAGTGTACTGAAATGTGTAATTGTAATAATACAAACTGCAAGAGTATGATACAACACAAATGTGACAAATTATGCTATGAAGAGTGTCCACCATGCAACATGGTTGTTGAAAAAAAACGCACGAATTGTGGGCATATTGTTGAAATCCCTTGCCATCTAAATGTAGATGAAATTGATACAGAATGTACCATTGAGGTTTGTATTTTTTACAATAAAATAAAAATGTGTGTGTAATGATTACAATTTTTAGGTAGAGAAAATAATTGATGAGTGTGGTCACAAAGTAATATGTAAATGTTCTGATGTGGCAACACATGACATGTGCAATACAAATTGTAATAAAACATTGCAATGTGGTCATCCTTGCCCTATGAAATGCATAGAAAACTGTAGATTGGCTAAATGTGAAATTATGGTAGACAGTACAACTATAGGCCTTTGTGGACACCCACTGCAAGCACCTTGCCACCAAAAAAATATAGGTAATTATCATTAATAAATTACTACTTTTTATCACTAATATTGATTATTGCAGCAATTGCCATAACAAAGAAACCACTCAAAACATGCATTGCCAAATGTGATTTTACCCTAGTATGTGGACATCCTTGTACAGGCAGTTGTGGTGAGTGTGCTCAAGGACGAATGCATAAAGTTTGTGTTGAAAAATGTCAAAGAAAATTAGTTTGTGGCCACCAATGCTTGGCACCATGTGCAGAACCATGTCAACCTTGCCAAGACGTCTGCACCTACGAATGCACACATCGCAAATGTAAAAAAGTATGCAGTGTATCGTGTGCCAAATGTAGTGAAGCATGCATTCGAAAATGCGAGCATCAGCAATGCACTGCACTCTGTTGGCAAGCGTGCACAGTGGGTCCGTGCAATGAACCGTGTCCAAAAATGCTACATTGCGGACATGCGTGCGTTGGACTTTGTGGTGACATCTGTCCACCGTATTGCAGAGTATGCAATAAAGAGGTTTTCGCCGAAATTGGGTTTGAAGATACGGAAGACGCGAAATTTGTATATTTGAAAAATTGCAAACATATCATCGAAAGAGAAAAAATGGACGAGTATGTAGAAGAAACCATGAATTTCAATAAAATAACAGCTATTTATTGTCAACGCTGTCATACTCAAGTGCTAGCAAATACACGTTATAGTGACTATATAAAACGAGCTATTTTGGATGTGCAAACAGTCAGAAAGCAATATTTCCAAGAAATAGGTAGAAGTAAGGATGATATCCAGCATATTGCTCTCACTTTTATTAAGTATATTGCAATGTACAGAATGGAAGGTAAATATATTATTTTTAATATGGGACCCCATTCTGTAATTCATAACTTCAGTTGGCATGTGTAGTGTTAATGAAATTTTAATTTATACTTTCCAAATACAGCAGTACTACTACTGTAGTACAAGCTACAAAAAATATCTGGTGTGAGCATAATAACATGACTTTCCCAATTATTTAATTAATAATTGAACCTGTGAGAATGAAAGTGTACACACACATGTGTAAGTCACATTTTCACAAGTTTTAACAAATTAAAATTATTCTTATAGAAACTTGGTTTTTTTTTAGAATGATTTGAATGTCAAATGTTTGCTTTTATTTAGTTGTAGTAATAATGAACAATGTTTTGTTACAGCCATTAATAAGATCAAGGACAATCTGAATATATGTCTGAGCAAACACAATTGTTATTCCAAAGCTGCATTTAAAATGCGACTCCATATAATTATGCATTTATGGGAAATCAAAAACAAAGTGTTTACTATAGAAGCAAGGGATTATATTTTATATTTGATAGACTTGATGCAAAACCAAAACATGATATCAATATCAAAACAAGAGTTGATGGATTATAATTTAGAACTGACACGAGTTGAACGGTTACATGACATATACAACTTAAATATTTTAAAGAAACATACAATATGTAGCAACTTAAATATTTTAAATAAACGTAAGTTGTTAGAACCCCATCAGTTCAAGAGATTTTCAGAGCAAATCAATATGGAAGTTATAGAGCAATTACGAGCACTAACAGATAGTTCATATGAAGAAGAACACTTACACTTACACTTACACTTCCCAACATTTAGTCAGGAAGATTGGATCAAATGCACTAATGGACATGTTTGTAATGTAAATGAAAAAATATGCACAAGTTGCAATTAATATATACTATTTTTATAAGTTGAAAATAAATAAAATTTATATTATTATATCATGGTATGTATGTTTTTTTTAATTCTTAAAGGACCTATTACTGGTAAGATGGAACACAAATTAAAGTTTCTCAGTTATGCCTGTCTTACATGTGTATGTACTTAATTGGCATCTGATTGTCCTTGTAAATGGTTGACATAAACACAGAGCACTATAAACTATATGAACATAAACATACCAATACAAAAATGTGTCTATGGATAAAGAAGATGATAGTGCAAACCAAAGAACTAGGAACACATTCTAACCTAGAAAAAACAATAAAAAATAATATAATCTTAAACACTAGCGCCATTTATCGTTGGGAGCGGTAAACAAAAGTCCAACTTGCATCACCCTTGATTGATATCCTAGATAAATGATACTATGTTAGTTGATATCGGTAACACAAAAATTAATTATTTTTGCAGTAGTGCAAATGAACAATAGTTATGAACTACTAGTCATAGACAATGTATATAGATGGCCCACTCTAATATTTATTTGGGGAACTGTTTTTGTTTTTACCTCCTTCCGCGCGCGGCGCTGTTGAAATGGTGGCGGCGAATTTTAAATAATAATATTCGTATCGGTCCACATAATATCCACAGGAAAAATGCTATCCATGCGGTGCCTTTTGAAATACGATGTATTTCAAAAGGTACACGTGTATAGCATTTTTCCCTGTATATGCTATGCAACAATATAATTTAACAGGAAAATATAAAAGTAGGCATGAATACAACATTAGTTTAAAATAAATATATTCAAGCAATAATATTGAAACATACAATATATATACAAATAATTTCTTAAATTTATAATTATTAACTATTATGACTGGAAGAAAAAACAATTACAAGACACATCGAAAATTTAAACTCATCTTAAAAAATCTTATTTCTTAAAGCTAAACCTATACAAATTAGAAAATTTGGTTGCATGGGAACATACACAACATAATAGATATCAAAATAACTTTTCTACAACTCCTACTGCAATAAAACAAAGTTAATTTAATAAAAAATGAGGAACGTTTCACTGATCTACAAAACCATATTGTTTTTCCCTTTCCCAGATAAAACCACAAGCACATATACATATACATATACATAATATAAAAATATTGTTATATTTATATAGCAGCACAATTCTTATTTGTGGAGTAGTATAACCGTAAATAATATTTACCTTGTCTTTTTCGATTTTCATCAATTGATAATAGTACCGAATTCTCCTTTGTAGCTTCTTCATTAAAAAATTGCAATTGCAGGGTGGGTAAGCTTCTCTTGCATAAATTATTGCGGTTCCTGTTTAAAACAAATCTACTATGTTCACTAAAGTGAACATCCCAGACTCTGTAATTTTTATGGACCTTCACTGGATCCATAGTGAACAGCCGATCACTTTGAATTCTTTGAAGCCATATATTATACACCTAAACAAAAACAGTAAATTTTGTAATTTGGAAATTTATTTAAATGCTATTATAATATTATAATACTCGAATGTCGACATTGTTGATGTTACCGTAATATAAACAAGATTGAAATGTAGGCGGGGGGTGCAGCGGAGGCGAGGGCTTCAGCGACACTAGCGACACTCGGAGCAGGACAGAATTAAAAAAAGTGCGCGCGCGTTTTCAATGGGAGATAACAGAGCCTGCTACTAGTATTGAAGCGATTCGAACTACCAATAAAGTGTTAAAGTTATACAACCGCATGCAACAGGTGTGAAGATATACAACGACATGCATCAGGCGTGAAGTTATACAATGACATGCATGTAGCGTTACGTTATACAGCCGTGTGTATGCGAAGTTAAGTTATACTTCCGCATGCATCTAGCGCTCCGACGTGAAGTTATTCAGCAGCATGCATCTGACGTGAAGTTATGCAGCAGCATGCATCTGACGTGAAGTTAGACAGCCAAATGCATCCGGTTATAAGTTATATAGCCCTATACATCTAACGTTATAACGTGTTATACAACCGCATAGAAAACAGAAAACGAGCTGAAGCGATAGCATTTTTATTCTTTTGTGTAGCGTTTAATTCTGAAATACTTTTTAGTTATTCTGCAGAATGGTAAATATTCCTTATTAATTAATAGATCTTTATATAGTAAAATGTACTACTGTGAAGGAAAGAAATGTTTTGCAATTTTCACCATCATTTATATTTTTATCTATTTTATTTATATAATAACTAAATAGTAGAAATATCCTCTAAATAATATATGTTATTTAATGAAAATAACACATTAGAATATGAATCCTGCTATTTTGAATATTCAGGATTTGGTGGTTCCAAATGATACAAATTTCTAGCCAGATTTTTACGATTATAATTTTTAATAATGTTTTTATAAATAGTGCTTTAAATTAATTATGTGATTACATGTGAATTTAGGCCCAATAATTATAATTTAATACATGTCTTATATGTAATAAATTACAATGATTGGGCCTAAATGCACTTAATTAATTTAAAGCACTAATTATAAAAACATTATCAAAAATTATAATCGTAAAAATAAAGATTACATGTAGTTAATACATGTTATTTGTTTGCTAAAAAAATTTAAACTTAATTATATAGTCCCCCCATTTGTGAAGGTCATTGCTTGCGTTTTGTTGATAATTTTTATGTGTCAACAAACAATTGGCGATATATCGCATTGTCGCGTCTCCCAGCTGAACACTGGTACAACTAGTACAACCGTTATTTTAGTGAGTGTGGTAGGTGATTTTATAATAGCAAGTGCGAGTATTCTTTAATATTTATGTTTGTAATGAATGAAGTAACACAGAAACTGCCGGTATCATGTGTAGAACCAACTTTTACCTAATTATTTTAATTGCTATAATATTTTCTTAATATGTAGTTTATATTTTAGATTTAGATAAAAATACCTTTTATGTTATTTCAGCTACAACAAAGTAATATGTTACGAGTAAATATCACAGCACATAATTGTTCGAAAATTAATTGCCCCGTTATTAAGGGTATTACCAGTATATTACTATACACGTCATGAATAATAGTGTACAATTGAATTAAGTATAAAGTCAGTCTGTTAACAGTTACACGATCATATATAATTCAGAACATGAACGTGGTGTAGTCGCCATAGACGCCGAATAATATATTCAATTCGAAAATTCAATGAACATACATATAAAACACTATAAAATATTTGTAAATATGTTTTCATATGTACCTAGTCATGTTTAAATATTTGTTAAACAGTCAATTGGAGTAGTTTACAAAAATAGTATTTATTTAAAATCGACGCCTATGATACGCCCTAATTAATCATGAATAATGTATCGACAATAGGAAGGAATAATGAGTGCTTTGTTATATTTTCGCTAGTTAATCTTTCTGACTAATAGTATATAAAGATGTAACATTACACATATATTTCTACAGTTGGGTAAGTAGTGTGGACAGAAATATAGGTGACTAATGAAATTTCTTCCTTTCTGCTGTGAAATTGATACGTCAGGTATGGCATTTCCTATAGAATTTATTTTATACTGAATTAATACAGTACAAAAAAAGTATTTATTGTTCGTTACGTGACTACATATAAATACACATAAACAAAAGTCAAATGAAAATGCATTCTAATTAATTAATATGTTGCTGAATGTTCCTCAATTGAAGTAGACTCTTTGAATTAATAGCTTACGTAGTTCAAGTTTGAATACATACTATTATGATAATATACTATTTATCCAATAGGAATTGTTCTTTTTAAGTTTCACGGAATCACTCAAGCTCGCTTTTTCAGTTAATTTTGTTCACAGACATACATATATTCATACATAAACACAGACAGACATTTTCCTAAAATAGTCTATTTCGGCTAGAAGTCATGAAACGTGGAGACAAAATTAGCAATTCGATTTTCTTCGCGATAACAATACCTTCCTTATACAGCAATGCTGCATTCGGAAAGTAATAATGGGAACAGACCACATTAGTTTTTTGAAATAAGCGTTTAATTTAAATAAAGTATCTATATTTAAAGTATCACATTTTTCAATCAAAAGTTAGCGTCATGGCACCCACATACAAGTTGACCTACTTCAACTTCAAAGCCCTTGGAGAGCCAGCACGTTTCCTAATGAAATATGGTGGCATTGAATTCGAAGACAATCGTTTCGAAATTCCGGAATGGCCCGAACTAAAACCGAGTAAAACTATAACTTTTTGTTGTCTGCTGAAGTTCTGATGAATTTGTTTTACAACAGAAATGCCGTTTGGACAAGTGCCCATACTCACAGTTGGTGACCGAACTTACAACCAAAGTCTGGCAATTGCTCGATTGCTAGGCAAACAGGTTAAGCTGACTGGAAAGGATGAGTGGGAAGATGGGGAAATTGATGCAATTGCCGATACTGTTAATGATTTCAAAATGAGTAAGTTATACTTAATAGTGAACATTAAGTGGTACAGAGTTTCTCAAGTTTGACAACACCTATTTCATTATCTAAACGTCAACTTGTGACACTAGACATAAGCCAGTATTACACTAGCGTTCATATAGCATCGGTCATACCAACCCCCTGAAATAGTTGTTTATTTGGTTGCTATGAATAACAAATTTCGAGGTCTGAACTTACAGAATAGACCCCCAGATACTTTACAAAATAAAATTATGACCGACGATCGTATTATCGGTATTGTTTGTAAAGAGTACCATAAGGCACAAAAATGGACCAGTCCCCAGGAACTGGTTTCACTAGTTATAATTACTATCAGTACAGGCCAAATGTCTTCAATCAATCAATTAGAACAAAATAATGAATCGTTGTGTTTTCAGAAATTGGAGTTTACTTCTACGAAACAGATTCTGCAATTAAAGAGATACGTAAGGAACCATTAATAAATGAAATTATTCCCTATTACTTGGAGCGATTGGACACTATTGCAGGTCGAAATAATGGCCATCTCGCAATAAAAAAGGTGACTACTAGCAAATTGTGAATAATTTGTTTGAATAAAATTTATTATTACTTCCAGTTGACATGGGCCGACATGTATTTCGTTGGAATTTTAGACTATTTAAATTTCATGACGGGCATGGACCTAACGGCAGAGCACCGTAATCTGCAAAAAGTTAAAGACAACGTGTATTCTCTGCCGGCTATTAAAGATTGGCTGGAGATGCGTCCGAACACATACATGTAATTATAATATATAAATATCGAATTACTAATAATATGTATACAATTTGAAACTGTATGTACGCGTTTTTACTTTCTATCTTTCCCATCTGCAACGGTTGATCTCAAAACTCTCTCTAAAGCTGTGCTTTCCTAGGAAGCGGTCGTTTAAAAGCGGCGTCACAAAAATTATAGAAATAAACTAGTTAGCCCATTGTGTTATGTATATGTAATTGTTATGTATCACTATAAATATTTTTATTATAATCATTAAATAAACAGTGGTGGTTTGCAGCAATAGCTGCATTTATGATTATTAATCAAATAAATTAGTTTTATAATTCGAAGAGTGTGACATTTTTCTGAGAAAATTTGGGAATTTTATTAAATGTTGATATCATAAATTGCTGGTTATAAGTATAGTCATATACTATTATCTAAAACTTGTTAAATTACACAGCAATTACGTTTAGAATTCACCTCCTGATAACCTAATATTATAAATTATTATATTAATAACATAAGGTGGCATAGTTGGTTTGGAAAATGTGTATGTATGTATGTCCATAAACTAAATTGCGAGATTTAGTTGTCTATGGATTTAGTTCACCGCTAAAGGTTATGTTTTATTACAACAATTAAATAACCCATATTATTATAGGGTATTACTAAATTTGCAAGCGCCAGGCATGATATTTAGAGATTACAGCCGGTGTAACGTTATCAGTTGGCCAAAATGGAAAACACTTACCGGTCTTTAGCGTTCCTTTAATCCTTCCAGCGGTATCATTGTGAGTGAGAATAACTCATTGAATCACGTTTTCACCACTAAACAAGTTTTTTACACCAACACTATTCACACCACAAGCCCTTTTAATTGTTCACTACTTTTATACAACAACCGTTTTGAAGTTCACTCAGTCCGAGTCGCGCGCGTACTAACCCTAAAATGACATTGTCACTATAGAAAACTAGTTGTCATTGCAGATTTGTTATCGGCTGCTCCACGCAAGATACAACAATTACTCACCAGATGGCGCTTTTAAAATCTAATTAAATTTTATAAAAATTAATTATGCACGATTATGCCCATATTCATGCATTACTTTTATGACTCAATCAGACACCATAACAAAACAACATCACCAATGGTTGTTTATGTTATGGTTACTGATTGAGTCATAAAAAAATCTCGTTAAAAAAGACATCTTTGATTAGTTGACGCATATACTTATTGTCATTCTGATTATAATGCTTGTATACGTTTTATACGATATTTGATTCCCGTAATTCAATTAAATATTGTATTCAAACATTTTGCACCAAACATTTCGATATAACAACATAGGCATCCCAATTCACACGCCAGTTGTAAACAAACTTATATTCCTGTAAGATCGTAAACAAACGTTAATATTAGTTTTCTTTTGAAACTTGTGATTATAATCGATGGAGACTGAAATAGTATCGGCAGAACCGGAGGCGATTCATAAAAAAGGCCGGCAACGCAAAAAGCAACTCTACGCGTTGATTTTGAAGCAAATGGAATTTTACTTAGGCGATTCTAACCTCAATAAGGACCGATTTTTGGGACAACTGTTACAGGAAAATGAATGTATGTATACAAAATTTCAATAATATCTAGATTTTGGAATTAATTAGTTCTTTTCATTTCATACATCAAGTAATTGTCATACATACATTAAACAATTTAAAATTAAAATATACTCACACTGTGGTATGACTAATTGATTTTTATAGTATTATATTATTATATATATAGTATTACCATGAAGTAGTATCATTTTATTTCTAGTAGTACTAGTTACATTTCTGTAACTGGCTATTGACCTTCAGGTCCTTCTGTCAGTTGATTTCTTTTATTTATTTAAAAAAATATATTATTTAATTCACAGTTATTGATCTTGAAGTCTTCCTAAATTTCAACAAACTATCCAAACTGACCACCTCTACAGCGGATATTGTAAAATCATTAAATAATTCATCACTCCTTGAACTATCTGAAGACAACAAAAAAGTTAAACGCAAGTTACCGATTAAAGAAAAAACAAACGTTGAAGAGTGCACCATATATGTGCAGCAAATCAAACCTGATGCTACACATGAATGGCTCGAACATGTTTTCTCTGAATTTGGACAAGTTGTGTATGTCTCAATTCCAAAGTACAAACACAATAAACTCAACAAGGGTTTTGCATTTATTGAGTTTGAAAACGAGTTGGATGCTAAAAATACAGTTGAGTATTTTGAGGGTATTGGCTGTAAAATACCATCGCAGATTGCTCATGAGGAGCTGAGTAGTGTGGTGGCTTTTGAAAAGGAGCAACAGGGCTGTGAGCTGGAAGAAGTGGTTGAGGAGGAGGATAAAAAGAGGAAGGTTGATGAAACAAATGTGGAATCTGAGGAAAACAATAGTGCAAAACGTTTGAAATTGGAATCTAGTGTGGTTGATGGTGAAAAAACAAGTGTTGTGGATGGTGAGAAGAAGAAAAAGAGGAAGTCAAAACGGAAGGCACAAATTAAGGAGTGGGGATTGCAGGTTTTACCAAAGTATGTATGATTAAAATTTTTTTTTTATAAATTTAAATATTTATAAAACATTAATTAATTAATACATTTCATTTTATAGAATGGAATGGCGAAAAATGCGTAACCGCTACTTAGACATGCAACGTAGCAAGATGAAACAGTTGAAACAGCATTTATTAAAGCGACGCTTCATCAACAAGTATGATGATAAGCCACATAAAAACGCACATGACGAGCAACATGGTGAAGAGATGAAAACGCCAAAGGAAGAAAAGTTGAGTTTTGTACCGGGTGTTATTGTGAAAGTGACGCTTGCAGAAACTTGCAGTGATCCGAAAAAGATGAAGGTATGTAATATAAAGTTATTAATTGTAAAAGTTTGTATAATATTTGTTTGTAGTTTGAAATTAAACAAGCTGCACCTGACGCGCAGTACGTGGATATTCCAATCACAGTAAATACTGATGAGGTTTTCGTCAGGTTTACTAATGGTGAAAACGCGAGTGCATTTTGCAGTACAAATTCTAATGGTGTAGCATGCATATTAGATGGTGATGATGAACGAAGTTATTGGGAGAAAATCCGCAATAATCGCACGGCCAAGTTGGGAAAAAGCACAGCAAAACAACGCGGCAGGGATAAGTTGTTGAAGAAAGCTGAGCGTGAGCTTGGAAAACATATACGATTTGATGAATAATGTTATTAAAATTTATATATGTATAGATATTTTAATTTATCTCCCAATACCTTACAGATCTGCTAATGTTGAACATATTAGCAAGTACTCCAATTAAAGATTTTAATTAGTAAGGGTAAACATAAACAAATAAACTGTGCATTTTCATCATAATGCTTTGTGGTTTTCATGCTCCATAATATTTACATACATTCCCAAGTATTTTCAATAATTACTGAAATATATTTAAAATGTTTTTTTGTAGTCACATTAATTTCAGAACCAAATTTGTTAAATAACAATTAGCAAGATGTACATAATCATTTTTTTCTAATCAAATCTCCATCTGATATTTTACAGAATAAAAATGTTGTACCTGGTACAACATACATCAACCAAGACATCACTTATTTACAAAAAAAAACTGCACACCTGCAATGATGTTCTGAGGAATAAGATTTAGGAAAAAATTTCATACAAATTGCATTAGAGAGAAATGTGATGAGTTTTGAAATGTTTTTGAATAAAAGAATTCCTCATTATTATGAGGAAACTCATGTTACAAAATTAAAATATTGCTTGCCATTATCAAATTATTCTATGAGGAAATAATGAAGCACATATTGTAAATAAAAAGTAATTCTATTTTATAATTAATTTATTAACACAAAGTTACAAACTTAGACCATCCTCCTGAGGAGCTCATTGATCTTGTCTTCCCTGTTGCCAAAGTCACCACCTTCCACATAATGGTTGGTCTTCTTGCGCCATCCACCAGTTGGTGTGTTGAGCTACAATGAAATAATAGAATGTCAGTATAAATAATATACAAGAGAAGCAAGTTGTTTCTTGCAAGAGATAAGATGTTCCAATATTTGTTTCATGCATATACAACAGTATCGGAAAATGCATCGAGTGACAAATGGTTGATTAATTTCCCAGTTATATTTAACACACCACTTAAAAATCAGATGGTGAGTAGATCAAACTGGTTAAACTTACAGGTTACATAATTGGACAATATATTCTATAAAGTAAGTTTCATAGAAAAGACAATTTTAAAACAAAAAAAAGAACATGCAACTATCAAGATTTATATATACAAAGAATAGTTTTTATATATGCAGATGTCTAACTCTTATTTTGTGATATCAATAATTGCCACCTTGTAACAGTACAAGTTCTATTAATTTGGATATCACTTGATATTGTAAATAACATAAATGTAATACTAGCCATCTGCAACTGTTGTTTGCAAATAAAAATTATTAATTATATACAGTGTATCCATGGAATCACATAGTATATTCATAACCTTTTTATATTGATTTTTTTTAAGAAAAAGTCATTCTTTATAAAGAATTTTGTTTATTCTGAAAAGTGTTTAGGCAAGGTCAGAATACTGATATAACATACAGTGATTAAAAATTATTTTAATTACTGCATTCATTTATTCAGCATTTTTAAACTACTGACTAAAATATATCACATTAATACATAAACAATTTCTTACCTTAAATGGCCACATGAAGTTGGACGCATAACGGAAGCCCTTGCCAACAGTGAAGATCTCATGGATCAAATCCTCAGTACAGATGATGTCAGATTTACCAAGTTTGTCTTCAATGATTTGATTGCTAGTGATAGCAACACGCTGTCCATTAACCTTGGCAAATCCACGTTTGTAGATCAGCTCCCTCACTGATTTCAAGTTAGGGTATCCCCAGGTAATGTATGGCTCACAAATACGGAGCATGTTAACGGTGGCCTTGTTCAATTTGATGAAAACACCATTGTTGATTTGACGCAGGCGGAACAATTGAAGGACTTTCTTTACTTTTGGGGCAACTTTGTTGATACTAAAAATTAAAATATTGAATTAAATTTTATTTTTGGTATACTAAATATAATTAAAAATATTTGATATGCAATTAGATGTGTAAAAAAACAACTATTTTTTTTCACTTCCAATACTGAAAAATTGGTTGCTAGCCAATTCCCTCCAAAGATAAACTCTTAATATTAATAGGAAGGTCCTCATCATCAGTTTTTCATTTTTATGTTAGTCCCAAAAGAAAGAAAAAATAGTTATCTGCTTTTACAACAACCAAACTTAAGTATACATTAGATTTGATTGTATACAACAGATCACTTTTGAATAATTTCCAATCCATAATTTATATGTCACTTCTGACAACTTTTAATACATAATGGAATGTTTAACAATATAATCATGGCCTTGTTAAATTAACCTTTATATAACTGAGACTAAATCTAAAATCAGTTCAATATGTAATGCATGGTAATTAAGAAACTATTATAGGCACAATATTTCCCAAATGTAAAATGTGCATTAAACAGCCGTTCTGCATTGAGAATGTTCAACATTGTATTGTTTCACAATAAACAAGGTATATATTATGAAAACATCATACAATGTAAATATGATTTTGGACAGCATGGAAGATAGCAAGTTATGGAAAACACTTGCTACTTTGAAAAATGTCCCAATTATAAAACATTAAATTACATACCCTCTGATACGAATGATGAAAGCCAATTTAGCCTCGCCGGGAATGTAGTAGTTGCCACGGTTCTTAGCCTGGCGCGCGAGCCTGATCTCATCGCGCTCCTTCAGCCTGTACTCCTTAACATAATCCTCCGCACGCTTGAAGATCAGCTTCCTCTTCTTAATGTAGTCAGTGCGCTTCTTGATGGCAGAGACTTTCTGGGCAGTTTTGGACGCAATACGCCTCTTGCGGTGCTTCAGCACGGACTCGGGAACTGCAGGCAGTCCCTTGGCCGTCTTCGGCTTCTCCTTGGTTTCCTTTTTCGCGACTCTAAAACACAGAAACAACACTATAAAATGCATGCACATACACAAATCACATAACACGACGATGAAAACAACAATTTGCACAAGTTATAATTTTCATGTGTAAACACACGTTGACGGTGGCTTTGTTTTCATGAACTATTTTTGGGATTTTCACGGGAAAATCTGCCCGAAGATTTATTGTACGTGGTCGCTAGATGCTATAAAACGCGTTTTTCTTGGTGGAAATTGTTATTTTCACACGGATGTTTGTGGATTTTTTAGAATTCCGCGAGCACTTACGTCGGCGCCATTGTAATTTGACGAAAAGAAGGAAATTTCGCGGCGAACTTCAGAGGAAAGTGAACTGAGTGAAGTTGCTCACCAGTGTTGCCAAACAATAAATAGACACCGCATACCTTTGGTTGCCTATCAATTTAAGAGTAATAAATCAATTGACCTATAGAATGTCCGATGGGGGCGCCACCGCGCCGGCCCGAAATGGTGTAAAGGTGACATATACTTTTGGCGCCAAGTTTTCGTTATTGAATCATTTAAATTTCTGTTGATTCTTTGTTGTAAGAGTATTGTTTTCTTATAGTATGGCCTTAATATGTAAGAATCCACTACCATAAAATCTGATGGTTTATTTATTTCGTTGGTAATTGCCGCCGACACATTTTACATGGAATTTTATTCAATGGTCGTTTTACACTTTCTCGCAATAATGAATTTGTACATATGGTGCCCAACGTGTTCGTCTCACATTTGGCTATACTAAGAATCTACAATTCTTGTCCGATATTGCCTTTACTAATAGAAAAACATCAATTTCCATACAGCACTTTTTGCCAAATTATTGTCAATCTATCTTATTTTAGGTTATTTTATGTGTGGTTGCATACACAATTAGAAGCTATACCAACATTCAGAATATATACATTGTTGCCGTATTTAATTGTTTTATGTTCCTAGTGTTTACTATAATTGTGGGCATTGAAATTAAATTTGTGGATTGCAGCGAAGATGACGATCCTGAGTTTGATGACTGACTTTTACATTTCTTAATCTCTTTTTATTTTGATTCACACTTGGAATTGAAATATATATCGTTGTACTGAAGTGATACTAGTACTCTTAGAGCGATAGTAGGAACAGTGGCAACATCGCATGCGATAGGTTGATTGGCAGTACCGTATTTTTAGGTACAACGTCACCGAATAAACATCAAAATGTGTTCATGAAAATTTGGTATTTGCAGCTTGTAACGAGTAGTGAGATTCAGAAACCAACTAGAATCTGATAGCGGAAAGTGAGACAAACACGACGAGACCATACACGTGAAGAATCATTAAGCGAGTGAACTGTAATCTAATCTGAAACACCATACAAAATCAATGTAAATTTGAATTTTACACCATTTCAGGACCTCAATTTTTAGACACCAGGTGTCGCTTTAGAGTCGGATAGAGGTCAATATTTGACGTGAAAAGATATCAAAACTACCTAGTATTGTTTCATTTATCCAGACCAGTGATTGTGTTTTGTGCTTGAGTCATTTGGTAATTGCTTTTAATATAATACACGAATAAATATTAGTTATCGCATTGTAATGCGACCGATTATTCAAATGTAATCTTAAAATTAATTAATGATTAAAGTTTGAGTGTTTAATTACGATTGTATATTCGTCAGGCCGTGTTTAAATCATTACCATCGAAAGCTGATTTAGTGCCCAGTCACAGAGTAAGATGTAAAGAAAATATAATCTTAAGATGCCAGCAGGCATATGGGATTAATAGTAGTTTTCTGTGAGTGCATCAATGTTTATGCGTCAGCCAATCAGACAACAAATTTTGATCAGTTGTATTCTCTTCATAAGCCCATATTCCTGCTCTCTGATTTTCTGTTAGCATTCTTGCGTTGGACAATGACGGAGAAAAGAACAACTAATTCAAGCATGTTTCACATGAGTCTGTTGCTGCATCAGCCAATAAGAAAACCAGGTTTGAAATGTGAAGTGAGAACAGCTGATTCAAACGAGGTAGTTTATTGTGTAAACTAGTATGTTACCCATTTCAATCAAATAAACAACTGTTGGTTTCTCCACGTTCTGTGAACGCTATTGTAAAGATACCTTATGTCAACTGTCAGAAATTTGACAAAAGTGACGTTAAAATATTGAAATAGGTTTTTATTATTCTGTTACTCTGTCACAAATGTATGACACTTCACATAAAGCACTAGCATTCGCAGAACGTGGGGCATACACATGCTGAAAGTTGTTTAATTGGTTGCTATGGGTAACAGATCAGTCTATATTTTTATAACACCGTCTGAACTTACAGAATAGGCCTTTTCATTAGTCAGCCAATATAAAATAATAACAATCTTATTAATCATAGGCAACCTTGTATACTAATTTTTACAACATAAAAAATGTTGGTATAACTGTCAACATTAAACTACGTCACTTTTTAATTTCAGGTTTGTTTGTTGTTAAATCGCACATGTGCCTTGGATTTTACAACAATTGAATCACAAGCTACAAGAAATGGCGTTATCTCGAGGTAATTGCTCCCAAATATTATATTTACATCATGTATCAATGTCTAGTAGGACTTTAAATAATGTGTTTTTATGTCTTAACCTAACACCTACCGATGTTTTCCCTTGCAGGTCTTTTCCGGATGCTGGATAACGAGCACGAACCGCTCGCGAAGCGACTGAGGGTCGCCAACAATGCGTTTAATTCGGGGGAGCTGGCGTTGAAACAGCGTGAGTTTAATTTGTTGAAGTGGATCGGTAAATTTCATGCAGAGGAGGATGCATGGAGGTTGTTTTATGGCTGGGTTATTTCTGATCAGTTTCGTGATCTGAGCCGTGGAGATGTGGATGTTGAGGACACTTACTGCCTATTCAATGTGAGTTATATAATTATCTATTATTAATTCAGTATTAAGAGACTGAATATTAAATTTCCACTTGGAATATTATGTAGACATAATAACCGAAGATTATGAAGCTTTAAAATCGTTTTGTTTTAGGAAATTACAACATGTCTAGAAAACTCACCTGGAAATCCTGTATCCAAAATAGTTGTGCAGGCTACTGTTGCCCTATTGGACAATCGTGTGCTGCAACAGTACTTCAGACAAGACACAAAAAGATACTGCTACTTCATTGCAGACATGATAACCAATATTCCCGAGAGCAGCATGTTGATTGATTTTCTAAAGTGCAACCAAGTTTTCAATAGGCAGCTTATGCTAGAAGATGGATTTCATGCACACTTTTTCGAAATAGTTTTTCCAGCTATAACAATTCGTCATGCTGGAGATATTGGCTTGCAGGATGAAATCACAAAATTTGTTGAGAAGGTAATAAAAAAAATTAGATATATTGGAGTTATTTTACAAATTTTTATACAATTGTAGTCGATTAAATTAATTGAATGTTGATTTTAGTTTCATAATTTTTATTCTATTGAATTTTTCAGTGTGTATTTGTGGGACATTTCAAGGATTTTGAAACATATTTCACTGCTTTCTTTAGTGAGAACAGTATTCCTACAGGAGTGCCCCAAACACTCTTCTCTCTCTTCCAACAGAAACAGTTGAAACAGAAGACAATTGCAGTGAGCAGTAGAATAATATTCCGCGCGTTTTGCACATGCTACAGCAATGATTTTGCAATGATATACAAGTGTTTTGTGGTGATGCTTGCAATGTTAGGGCTTGATATGCGCAAGCAGTTTGCATATACACGTGAGATTCATATCAGTCCAAATGTAACATGTTATGGTGTAATTGCTGATCTTCTGGAGATATTAAGCGTGAATCGCAACAGAACGGATTGCAAATTACCCTGGGTGCCTTTTAATGAATTTTTAAGGGATTTGATCAAAAGTGTTGTGGCAAGCAGCCGTCGGCCTAATGGCGATTGCTTTAGGATATTGCAGTTTGCAATCGCACTGGATCCAATGGTGATTGAGCCTGTTTTATGCGAGGTGCTGCCGTATGTAATGCTGGCTGATTGTTCGAAATATGCTGTAGCGTATGAGAGTGCTATGGTTTCGATTGTGGAGGTGTTTGCTAAATTGCACCGCGTGCAGCATTTGTTTGGGCAGATGACGAAAGCGTTAAAAATGGTGCTGTACGATGGGACTGTTTATGGTGGGAAATATAAGTTTTTTAGTGCAGCTGAAATGGAGGTACATGAAGCAGAGTTTGTTTACGCTTGCAAAGATGTATTACCTGATAAGGTGTTGGAATGCTTTTCCACATGTGTTACATCGTTGGCCAGTTGGCAGATTATTAATTTGTATAAAACGTTGTTGTATCATCTGGGAGATGCAATGGGAGTTGATTTTCAAATCATTGTTAAAGGTATGGGTAGAAATTATTAAATATTATACAGGTTATGCAAATTTGTTTTCTAATATAATACAATATAATAATCATGTCCACTTTATAATAATTTTTTGTTACAGATAAAAAGAAAATACTTTTTGTGGAGATTATGTCGGCATTAATCTGCCAATTTTTGTCGAGTGTACGCGTGGCAGAGCACACTGTAACCGGTACTGTGGTTGAAAAGTTTATTAGAGTTATGGAAGAACAAAAAGATTTGTTGGGAAAGTTTGGAACTGCACTGGTCAGCATGGAGCATGTAAGTAGATGAGTTTGTATCTTATATGGGTTTATTGTTTCACTAGACTATAATAAATAAACCTAATTAATACAAATTATTGTTGTAGCATAGAAATTACTATGCAAAAACAAGAGACTGATTGTGTATTTTAATTTTTAGAATCATATTCTAATGAGGGCATATCTGGACATTTGCTACACATGGGCTGAATTATATATACTGGTTGGCTACTACACAAGCGGCAATGAAATTGTAAAGCATTTGGATAATGATACATCAGCCTGCAATTTCACATACATTCATTCATATCTGACTTCGGAGCAGTGGTGTCTTATCTCAGAACGCATAACGAATTTTGGAGAGAAGCCTTGCAAACAAATCATGGTAATTTTTCTGAAATAATAATATACAAATTGAATTCCAACTACTATAGTTAAGTAAAAAATGACCTGTAGCATCTTGTTTTTTTTAACTATAATTTTATACATTCGGTTCTGTTTATGTTTGAGCCATGGAAAACGGTTCAAACGACAGAATACCTACTGTTATATATTTAAGCAAACAATTATTGAATTCTTATATGTTATTTGTTTCTATATTATTTAAGCAAAAATTATGTCTACAAAAACTACGTGCCATACGGATATTTGAATCGGAAATCAACGAGGAAACCCTCCAGCCAATCCTAAAAAATCTCACCAATTCCCTAGAAGACAGCTACAAGGAATTAAGCACCGATAAATTTGCATTGTTAACTGTACTCTCACGCTCGGAAACAACAGCCGCCCTCCGGTTTGCCGACTACATTTTAAGCGATATACTTACAACAGGTGAACTCAAACCAATTGAACGGATAGTCGAAAGCCGACCGTTGTCCGGTGCTCTGCTGCATGCGTGCTCCACACGAATTAACAAATGTTTTAAGAACAAACGCATATATGGTGCTGATGAAATGAGCAGCTTCTGCAGCACACGGGTATTCGCAATGTTTAACGCAGATGATTTTGTAGTAGGGAAACGAGAGGTACGCAATGAGGCGATTTGCGAACTACTGAAGAACGCTTTGAATGAGACTGAAACACATGGAAATATTGATATTGTTTTTGCTGAATATGTGAAAGTTATCAAGTGTTTACCTGTTGTGTTTTTGAACGAGAATGTACAGTTGGTGCTGTTTTGGTATTTGAGCGCTGTTTTGATTGATTTGGGGAAAGCAAAAGTTGCTCTGCCTATTCGGAAACAAATTGAAGATATATTGATAGGTGAGTACTTTGTGATTCAATATATCTTGTTGGTGAAGAAATACATTCTTGAAATAGAACATTTTGTGATTATTATTATTATTATTATATATTATATATTTATATATATATATATATATATATATATATATATATATATACATATTTATATATATATTATTATGCATGAAGTGGATGATTCTTTTATCTGAGCAGTTGTTTAACAGAGAGGTGATAGAAATGCAGTTGTTCTGACCAAATACTTATTCACTAAGAAAAATTTAAAAAAAATACGTTTCAAGTGTAATCTTGTTAGAATATCCAATCAAAGTGGTTAACTTTATTTTTGTATGAACCTAAAAAAATATATTATCATATTTTGAAACATAAAGTTGCAATTTCTGATAATTCAGTAAATCAAACTTGTGTCACTTTCCTGTTGGAGGTGCAATATACTAGTTATATTATGTATTATAAATAATAATAAATTATATTATGTATATAATATTTTAATAGATTTGGAAATATTATATTAAAAATATATCTATTTAATTTTTCAGGGATTGCTCAACATGGTGTCGTTTCTCCATCAAATGTGTTCAAAACAGGTGTTTTGATAAAATTCATACTTTTACATTTTTCCGACTACAAGAAAATGTTTGAGTTGGTCTTGGAAGCCTCCGTAAAGAGTGATGGGTGGTTGAAAAAAATAAAACATAGTGTAAGCTACTTGACAAAAGATATGGGCAAGCAGGAGCACATCAATTGTTGTGTTGCAATTTTGAAATCCTTACAACAGGTGAGCACAGTATTTTGTATATTAAATATCTGCTGTGGGCACACCACACGAATTTTCTAATTACATTGAGATTATAATATTTTCGATATTTTCAACTTTTTGCCAATTTTTGGAAATAACTCGATATATTGACATTTTCACTTTTGATTTTTTGACATTTTCACATTTATACATTTTCATTACCTAACCACATTTAACACACATTTTCGCAAATTCCCTGCTTAATATATGTCATACTTGTTGATGCTCTGAGCAAAATTTTAGAAACCGGTTTTATCGAGTTTTCTTCGCTGTTAGTGATCCGATTTTGCTGAAATTATCACTGGATCGTCCCTGGTAGGGTTCCCAGTTAACTGCCCAATTTGATCGCAACTCGTTGTGCCTTTTTCCCGGAATTTTGTTCACATACAGACATATATATAATTTATTTCAGCTCAATATATACAGCTATTGTCATCAAAATAACACATTGGAATAATAATAATAATATAATAACTAAATAATAATATTACATTTATACATACATATACACAGATATTGCAAAAAAATTTGACTATTTTAGGCATAAAATATTTGGCTTCAATATTTTTACCACATTTTCATTACTGTATCTAATATTTAACCATTTTCACTCATTCTCACATCATTTAAAATAGTGCATGGGTTGAATTTATTCATATAATTTTAATATACTGTTTAATATAACAAATTGGTATTGTAATATTGTAATAAGTTTCATTTGTTTATTCTTTTTCTAGCACAAGAAGGCAAAAATTACACAAGAAGAAAAAGCAGCACTGGAGACCCACAAAAAGACAATTTCTGACAGCATCATACAGCACATAGAAACTGATGAAAGTTTTAAATGTATTGAAACGTTTGCTGTGGTTTACAAAATAGCTTTAACATCAAATGACACAGCAAATATTGAAAAATTACAAAAGCATTTGAACAAATTCCTCCAAATGGCGGTAATTATATTATTTATTTAATTTAATTTTATTATAGAGTATATTTTTTGTGACTAAAATATACAAGGGGTTCATAATTAGAGGACAAAAATGAAAAAGTGAAGCACAATTAATATCTTCAGATATTATTGAAAATGTTGAAAACGAATTTGTTCTTCGATTGGCTCATTGTAAGACTGTAAATGGTGCACAATTTCAACATTTACTTTAGCTTTTTATTGTATAGTTAAATATTATTTAGCGTTTCATGTTTTTCTTCTCTTTGACATTTGAAATAGTTTTTCATGGAAATGTCCTTATGTGACCTATATCATAATATACATCGCTGATCGCAGAAAAATGATCCCTTGCAATAAAATAAAAAAAATGAGGTAATTTGAGATAATTGTCGATGACAGCTTATTCAAAAATGATTGAAGAAAATTTACACTCATTAAAAATTGGCAATTAAAAATCGAGGGGTCCGAGTAAAAATCATAAATATAATTTTTATCGAAATTATTCCATACTTTAGGGACATTCTATATAATTAAATATAAAATTATTTTTGTTCTTCAGTTGTTGTGAAACACCCTGTATATATTCAATTGAATTTTAGTTCGTCACTGATTCCAATGAAGGTGTTTTGCTCTTTTTAACCATACTACAACACAAACCACAGTTCGAAACACACTTCAAAGATGACTTTATGCTTAAAGTGTGGAGTTATGTGCGTTGTTTGAGTTCTGAGAACAGCACAAAACTGATTATGGGTATTTTTGAGCATATACCAGATGATGAATTTAAAACTGTTACTGATGATTTGCTAAAGAGCACGGTAAGTTAATTTTGAATTGTTTTATATCACATTTTCAAATGATTTTTTTTTTATTTATAAACTATCTTGCTTGTACGAACAATTAAAAAGTCATATTTAATTTGGTGCTACAAAATAATGTTGACAATTATTATTTTACAGACATCTGCTGTTTACGAAAACGACTTCATAAAGTTCACCAAAGAGATGCAAACATGGAATTCCATATTGGGTTGCAGTTTCAATGCAGAGAAGACGAAAGTTTGGCAGGAGACTTTGCAAAAGCTTCTGTTGCAAGTTTTTAAATTTGGGGAGGTTAAAAACAAGGGATTTTGGACTGAAATGATCAAGTTCCAGATTCATTTAGCTCAGACGACACAGGTAAACAATTAATATATATCTTCTCTAATATAAAAACATGTTAAATGTAATAAGGTAGTCATTTATATATGTGTAGTAATCTTAAAATGTTGAAATATAAAAATGTCAATTTTTTTTTATTAAAAAGTTGAAATTTGTTTATAATGTTGTATAATAATAGTTAAGGGCGTTGTTTTCATTGAACAACAATTGTAAAATTATATGTACATTTTTTTAACATTTGAAAATCATTATTATATTAAATGGCTATAGTTGTATTGTAATGTAACTTTAATAATATTTAACTTGTTATTTTCAGTTATTACTCACATCAACAATGCTAGATGCATATTTTTACACCATATCATTCCTTATGAAACACGACACTGATTTTCATACATCATTCATAAATTGTGTGACCATTTTGGAGGTGTTGTTAAAACAGCGTCGTGCTGTCGTGTGTGATAGGCTTCCGCCGTACTTACAACAGTACAGAACGCTACTGAAACGTTTGAGTGTGGAAAGTGATTCAAATAAAACAATGGATGCGGGGCACGTGCAGCATATTTCCGACTGTGCTCACCGTCTGGAGAAACTCACCAATGGATTGATTGGACTTGAGAAACATATGGCGAGTGTTGCTATCTATGTCATTGCAGATATTTTAAAGCAGTATGAGACTGTTACACTCTATCCAGCAGTTAAGGTATGATAAATATTATTACTATTAGGGTTGCTATATACCCTTTTAATAACCCTATAAAGAATATTTTTTGAAGCGAAATTATATCAACATCATATTGTTTGGTAACTTTAATTGTATTCAATTCATTAATAACTGTTTTATTTTAAGATTCACTTGAATAACTGCCTTTACGGTTTAATCAGCCTGTGCAATCAACACTCCATATCCTGCTTGATGCGTGTACTCAGCACAGCATCAACAGAAATCTTCAAACTAGTCTACGATACCTACAAGAGGTATTACAGGTATACAGGAAAGGTTTAAACTGTAAGCTAAATCGTTTTATTGTTTTATACATTTATTTACGTAATAAATAATTAGTTCGCTATTTATACAGAAATAAATATTATACAAAAAGAATTAACAACATCTTGGTTTATTATTGTAATTTTCAAACATATTCAAATAACTATACTTGGCACTTGTCTGGAAAACAGATATTGGCATGTTATATCTGTATGAACATATTATCAAAACATGAGTAGTAATGAAAATCAAATTATTTGTGAATTGTTTACTATTTTAATGGTAATAAGTGTGTATTTCTATATCCTATATAGCAAAAATTAAATAGCGCGAACTACTACATACATTCATCTAATTGAATAAAATTACTTAAATATTTATTATTAGATGGAATGTAACAATACTATATGCAGGTTTTTTTAAAAGTAAAACTTATACAATACACTATTCATTAAGCTCCACATACTACAAATTAATCAAACTATATAATATCTATATGTATGTTAGGTGTGATAGTGAAAGTACCCTTCCCCGCCAAAATGTAACACTTATGATTTGGTTTATATACTAAAACTGAATTATTTGTTACAAAAAAAAATATATAAATAATGTGTCAACATATAATTGTTATAAATGTCATTTGTGTAACAAGTGTTGTAGAAATATTTATATAAGCAAAAAATATTGAGAAAATTATTGTTTAGTTAACTACAACAATGTTGGTACCAAAAGCGTTAATTATATGAGGATTGTCGGCAGAATAAAATTCAGGGGGTACAGTGTGTACCATAGTGTATGTATAAATGCAGTTGGCCCTACTGTGCCCCCATGCCTGTATTTATGGAGGATTGTAAAAATAGTGAGACATCTCAGAGATGCGATTATTGAAACCACTCGTATAACTGTCAAAGTTGTTCTGCAAAATTCGAACAAATAACGATTTGAGTTCATTCAATGATAGAATTTTGGTTTATTAGTTTATTTTAAGGCTAGTAAAGCGAAATTCCATAATTTTACGAGCTCACATCATGAATAATCCGTATTTTTCTTGACGTCATTCACCAAAAATAGCGTGTTACTTCACATAGTATAGTTACCAACAAACAGCTATTTCAAATGAATGAAACCATACAAAGTAACACCTTGAATTACAGAACTTGATGTTGAAAATTGTTATTTTGTTTTTTAACTCATTATAAATATATTGTTTTTTTTTATGACCATTTCTGCTATTCATTGTTTAGATATTTTTAAGTAAATGTTATGAAATGTAAATGTCACTCTCTGTATAGTTGTAAAACATTACATTAATAAATTGGGTGTTATAAGTATAGTGATATAATTGAAATGCGTGGAGTGAATTTCCGATAATTAGTCTTAATATGTTAGCACATTTTTGTTGATGAACTCGCGCAAGTGTTGGTATGCCTTTTCTAACTCATCATTAATGATGATCTCATCAAAATTACCAGTTTCCATACCTAAAATTAAATGTTAACTTTACTTCTTGGTTTATTAACCAATTTAGACTTGGTTGTATAAAAGTGAGGTAACTATAACTCGTGATTATATTGTTAGATGTTTACTATTAACTATCTATTTCATAGGATCATGTATCTCTGTTTATATAGAATGACGTTGCATTATGGGTTAAAAACACTGACTAATTTGAAATTAACTCGAGAGTTATCTGATTTATATAACCAAGCCTTAAAGCGTAAATTACATTATATTAGATCCAACAAAAATAATTAAAATTAAAAGTTTCTAATTTCAATTATTCATGTGCTATGTTCAGCTCATACTATAACCAATTAGAAACTTATTCATCTTTCTGAAATTTAGTAGAATCTTAGAATGTAATTCAAGCTTTACAATACAGGCCGTACTTAATACTGTAACCTAGTAACTAAAATACATACCATAATCAATTTCTGATTGGGCATGACTAAGCCTCAAAGTCAAACTCTCCTCTGTTTCCGTGTTCCGTGCTTGCAATCTTGTGCGGAGAGCATCAATTGAGGGCGGGTTCACGAAAATGTAATGGGGATTCAAATCGCTCTTCTTCACCTGGCGCACCCCTTGTGTATCGATATCCAATATGCAAACTTTCCCATTATCAAGCACCGTTTTAATCGCAGCCTTACTGGTGCCGTACATGTTCCCGCTGAATGTAGCCGTCTCAATAAAATCGCCTTTGCCGATGGCCGCCTCCATTGCGGTTTTTTCGATAAAGTGATAATGCACGCCGTTGACTTCACCAGCACGCGGTTTACGCGTCGTGTGACTGGTACAAAAGCCGAATTTCTCTGGGTATTCGGCCAGCAGTTTGTTGAGCAACGTACTCTTGCCAGAGCCGGATGGGCCACAGATCACCAGGGGACGAGCTGATGCCATCCTGATAATTCCTATATACAAAGGTAATAATTAATATGCATTTTATAATACATAGTTATTTTGAATTAACCATTTATTTTTGGTAATTATTACTGTTAACAATACAAATTAACAGATACAAAATTAATTACAAAATAAATTGTTTTCTCAAATATTCAAATAAATATTATTGACTGATTATACAAAAATACTATTCATGTATAATTTGATTCTAAACAAATTTTATAAAAAAATAAATTTTGCAAAATTTTTGTTTCATGTAAACTATATCAGTCTACTATCAATTTTTGCTCAAATTCTACTGGGTTCTACAGTAACCCTGATCCATACAGGAGTTACCTGTAATTTTGTGCACAGATACACACACACATTTTTGAATATAGTATTTTTCATACATATGAAACGTAAAGAAAAATTAAATTTGTATTGTGATAAAAATATTTAATCAATGTCCTTGTAACAGCACTAGTGTATTCAGAGAGTAAAAATATAAATATCAAGTATGTTGTTTTCAAAATGCCAACTGTTTTTTTAAAGACATTTATATTTTTACTTTCCAAATGCAGCAGTACTGTTGTAAGAAAAGTATTGTTATCACAAAACAAATTAAAAAGAGAGGTGATGCAGGCTTTTTATAAATATGTACAATGCATCAATTTAACTAACCACTAATAGAAACAATCGTTAGATACATTTAGAAATAATAAACACAAGAAACATATTGATTGTAGTAGGATATAAGTTTATAATCCCCAAGTATAGAACTGAATAATATTTAATACAGAATCACACAAGACAGATTTTATTTAATATTGATTACTTTTTTTATCAAATATTTTTTGATAGAACAATGTAAATTAGTAAAACAAAAGTGTAATGAGAGTCAAGCATGGACAAAAAAATTATTTTAATTACATTTGACTATAACTATTCTGTATTGTGTGTATTACACAAAAACAATTTAAAAAAATAGTATAACAAAAAAAAACATCTCATACCTCGTATCAACTGAATTGTGAATGTGCTGTAGACTACAAATGAATCAACCCACCTCCCTTGAGTGGTCAAGATACAACTACAATTAAAATTCATTTATTACAAACCCACTTAAACAAACATCCACTTAATCAGCTACATTAATTAGTCACAAACATGATAGAAAACACTTACAGCTAATTTCATATCCACTCTTACCTATTGTATATATATATATTTCTTGTAGTGCGCTCGTGGCGTACACGCGAGCACAGTAATTTCCACGACGATTAGAGTGCACCACAATAAATATTCCTCAAATCGTGCCGGCTCAGCACGCCTAATCGATTCACGGTTTGGAGGTTATGTGCAGGTCGTTTTGCATTTTTAAATGTCAGTGTGCCTAAAAATAGGCCCAAAAAAATGTTTCCAGATGTTTGCGCGTGCACAATGAAAGTTGTTTTTAAACACAGATATTTTGCATGTTTTAGTATATCAACTGGACATTACAGCATTTTCCATTTTCCGTATTTCCACACAGTAAAATTATTATTATTAATTAGGTGTAGACTCATCAAATTTGCAAAAAGCTGTGTTTTATTATTTTCATAGACAAGATGATTATTTTGACATGGATAATATTGCATAAGTTTTTATTTGTTTGGTAAAACATAAACAAATGACACGTTTTATAGCAGTAAACATAAAATATATTTAATATATTCGGTTTTAGACTTTAACTAATTAGATGAAATGCATATTGTTTCTTATAAGCTAATATAATTAAACAAATTCAGATAATTATGCATTAGAGATGGATATATTTCTTTATAAATAAAAATATTTATGTGGCGGTACAATCAAATCAGCTGTTTATGTCCATACAGATTCCGCTACCGAGCTGGGGTGCAATTTTTTACCGATTACTACGAATGTAATTTGAAATCTGAAGTTTACTGCGCGTCGACCACTGTGCCACTCCAAATTAATAAAAAATAAGCGTGCATAAATAATATTTGTTTATAAAATTTAATTTGATTTCAGAAGCGCCATCTGGTGAGTAGTAGTTGAAACTTGCGCAGAGCAGCCGATAACATACCTCCAATGACAAATAGTGTTCTATTGTGACAACGTCATTTTAAGGTTAGTACGCGCGCGACTCTGAGTGAACTTTTAAAACGGACATTGGAATAAAAATAATGAACAATTAAAAGTGTTTGTGGTGTGAATAGTGCTAGTGTAAAAACATGTTTGTGTGGTGAACATTGGATTGCATGAGTTATTCTTACTCACAATGATACTACTGGAAGGATTAAAGGACTGCTGATAACCGGTAAGTGTTTTCCATTTTGGCTAACACCGACTAAATATTATGTCCGGAGCTCCAACAATTATGAAAACCTAGGGCTGTTTTAAGATATATAACGCCCGTGGGGCATTAAAAATAATTCGTCCCTCTTTATAATGGTTAGCGGGAACGGGGTGACACCAATAAAAATTGCGCCCAAGGGCTATAGTCTATTTAGTCTAGCCTTGTGATTAGGATTATCCTGTGATTACATGGGTTATTAATTGTTTTAATAAAACATAACCTTTCGCGGTGAACTAAATCTCGTAATTTAGTACACAGACATTTTCCAAGTCAACTGCACCACCACCCTTATTTTTTAGTTATTAAGAATTTAATATATAAGTGTGGATTCACCTCATAGGGCCGTTTCTACAAATGTCATTTAACTTAAGGATAAGACTATTCGTGGAATAAGTTTGACATATTGGAAACTTATTCCATGAATAACCTTATTCTCCAGTTAAATGTCAATTGTAGAACCGGCTCTTGGTAATCTACATATCTAGATTTTGATCTATATCTGTTTTCTTCATATTTATTTTCATTGTTACTCGATTTGTTTCTTTTGCCAACTTTCCTATTTTCTTCTGGATATGTTTCCCTTTTTCTGAGACATACATCATCTTATCTATTACACCACTGCTGTACTGTACTGCTGCACCAGGAAAGTTGAAATAGTGTTTCGATGATAAAAAAAAACACATTATTATAGTTTAAATTTATTCAGTAAACAAGTATTGTTTATATAACTCTTTTCATTCTTTTTTACAAAATAATCTTGGATAAGTTACAAAATATCCATTATACATATATTTTAAAATTATAATCATTTTTATATAGCACTATAATTTAGATCTATATGAAAACAATTATCTTATATTTTAACTTACTAACTAAACATTGACGCGTTTTTAATTATCCTTTCCAAAAACAATTGAAATAAAACTATTTATATTCTACACTATTGTCACCAACGTCCTCCACCGCCGCCGCCTCCACTACTAAAGCGTCCACCACCACCTCCTCGGCCACCGCCGCCTCCAAATCCACGTCCACCTCCGCCTCCTCCTCTACCGAATCCGCCGCCGCCTCCACGTCCACCACCAAATCCTCCACCTCCTCGACCTCTACCAAATCCGCCGCCACCTCCGCGTCCTCCACCACCGCCTCTACCTCCAAATCCACCTCGTCCACCACCACCGCGACCACCACCTCTACCTCCACGTTTCTGTACACTGCCTGGTGCTTTCGGTAGGAATCGTTGTAGGGGTAGTAATTTTGCAGGGTCAATAAATAACTGAAATAATAAACAATTTTAATTAGTATTGTATATATACAACCTCTAACACATAAACATATTTCTTTTCATTTTGCTATTTACGATTTACTGTCAACATTAAGGCTCTGTTGTATAAAGGCAAGATAACCATAAAGGATGACAGTTGTCAAAAAGTACAGTTGAATCACAGATTGGAAATTAACTTATGAGTTATGTGCTTTACACCACTCGTAAGAGTTATGTAGGCAAAACCAGAGATTGTTATGTGTATCTAAAGTTTTGAATACCAAGAACAATATATAAAAATATCTGGTATGGGTACTACATGGTTTTCCGAATGATTTAATTAAAATTAAATCAAAATTAGAGATTAGATATTTCAGTTCGACTCGTTCAATTCACGTTTTTTCCATCATTCTCCTATTTTAACAACATAAAATGTAACGAAAACATATATTTAGACAATTTTAGTTTAGTTTAAAAGATAAAGACATTTTTGCTAAAACAATACCTTCTTCATCAGTAATGGATTTGGAAAATGAAAACACAAGTATATTCACATCTTTACATATTAGTGAATTACCTTTTGATGTTTCTTGAAGCTGCCAGCCTTCATATCATCTCCCAATCGGATTGAAACATAATAGTCCCGTAAATTACCGAATATTTCGTCAATTTTTCCAACTTGCTCTTTGTTTTCTAAGTAAATGGGTGCGTTGAAAAACGGCACATCTTCAATTTCAACTTTGCAAATGAGATCGTCTTGTGCACTGTAATCGTAGTAGCCTAGTGGTATGACTTGTTCAGGTGGGCCTTGGTCAAAATTTCGGCCACCTCCTCCACGGCCTCCAAAACCGCGTCCACCTCCGCCACGACCTCCAAATCCTCCTCTACCACCTCCACCGCCACGGCCGCCTCCAAATCCGCGGCCACCTCCACCACCGCCGCCAAATCCGCGGCCGCCTCCTCTATTAAATGACATCTAAATAAAAACAACAACATGAATATTTACAGTATTTTGTGACCTAACTAGCAACACAACAGATCTAAAATTTTATTTGAGTTTAACAAAACCAATTATAAAATGGTTATTGGAATTATTTAATTGGTCCTGGTTCAAGTAAATAAAATATAAGTAATAAAATTAAAAAAGGCTCACTTATTGTTAGTGTAAAATAACTATAATAAATATTGTATAATCAGATTTTTTTTCTACTGTCAACCTGAAATTAAATTTTAGCTATGGGGTGTTGTTGCTTAGGCAACAATATATTATTTTTAGTTTTACTAGTTCTCAGGCTGCAGTTTGACAAATTCTGACTCTAGCTTTATATGATAATTTATAAATGAAAACAGTCCAATTGCTGAATATAAACAAAAGTTGAATTTTACAAAGTGATTTTTTTAAACTAATTTATGCTATTACATATATTTTGTAGGATGTGGGCTTAAACAAGTTATGAATAAAACTTAATGTAACACCTAGTATACATGCAAAATAAATATTTCTTGATTTTTAGAACAGCCAAATATCTTTTAAAGTAATTTTAATCCCATTAATAATACTTTTACACTTATAATATTTATAGTTTACTTATAAAAACAACCGACCAGGAAATACACGTGGTTAGCATTAACATAACCTCAATATTTGGTATACCGTGTTTTGAATAATGAAGTATGTGATTAACGCTTACCTTTGCTACAGTAATTAACGTTTACTTGTTGTCACTTAACCCAGTTGTATTTTACAAAAAAATGCACTTGCTATCACTCCTTTTGTGGCAGTTTTGCCACCGCTTGTGTTTACAAGCTGATTACGGCAAATGTGACCAAATGTATGCAACTGAAGTTTATTTGATGTAATTGAGGAAAGCCTAATCGTAATACAGTGCATCTCAAAATGTGATGCCAATTCAATCAATCATTTGTAACCAACTTCATGTTTCAACTGCGAAATATTATCACTAGATGGCGTTAGATGGCTGTTTCATTAATTAATTCAGGTGAATTTTTACTTTGTTATACGAAATATGCATGATTTTTAGCAGTAATGCAAAGAAATGATTTTCTATTTCACTTTTATAATTGCCAAAACCGGGGAGATACGGCTCCCCGGTTTTGGGGGTTTAAACAACCTCCGAAATGTTATGTAAATTGTAAAATAGAATGTTTGTCTTATTTTCTTCGAATTTTACGATAATTTTCGAGAATAGTTCAGAATAAAATTTTACATCTTTAATGTTTTTTTCAAATTTTTGGTACTAAAGAAAAACTTCTATCTTTATAGGGCCATGAGGCTTTTCCGCCGGTCAAGGGAGAAGCTCCTCTGAGCTTGTTAATTTTAGTACTCCTTTGAGTACTAAAATTAACATAATTTCTAAATAATATATATATATATATATATATATATATATATATATATATATATATATAAATTATTGCAAGTTGAATGAAACAAAATAAATAAAACAAACAAAATTAATTAAATAAATTTATCAGTACGTTTTTTTCTTTCGATTCTAATTATAACAAAACAGTTTTTAAAATAATATATTTTTGTATATAAAGAAAACAAAAAGGAGATGTGCATGTGTGCGGATTTTCCATGTTGTTACATATCGGTCTTTGGACGAACCTCCACCCACGCCTTGATAGCTGGAATGGCCAAAACGTTGGTCTTGACAGCAGCCAGATTGGGGTGTTTCTCTGTTAGATCCATGCCAGCCAAGAAGTTCAAGTAGTCCAATACACCAACAAAGTACATATCAGCCCAAGTCAGCTAAATAAAATATAAACATTATACAGAGAGATAATAACAGTTATAAACAAATATAGTAATGAATGTGAATTAATATCTAAACAAAAACATACTCAGATAATTTACATTTTAAGTTTCTGTTAAGTTATATTATATAAACAAATTTTATAAAAAGAAGTCTGGTGAGGATCATACAACTTTCCGAATTATTTGCTGTTTGTTTTTCATAGATTCTGCACATCACGTGACGATCTTGTATTATTTTTGATTTTTCGCAAAAAATGGATTTAATACAAATTATTCAAAATAAAATTATACACTTATAATGTCTCTATAAATGGACCATTACAAAACAAAAATTTCAGATGCACATAAGTTTCACGTTAGATGTCAGATTTTGAGTTACTGCAGTTCAAGTTCTCAGCTGATTTCCAAATTTGGTAACTACAAGACTCAAAATACAGGGTGTATTAGTATATTTGTTGTTATCAACTTACCTTGTTTAGAGCAAGATGTCCATTATTTTCCTTAGCTACCTTATCGAGACGGTCTAAATAATAAGGAAGAGTCTCATTAAAGAGCAATGCTTTACGGGACTCCTTAATGGCGGCATCTTGTTCGTAACCATATAGAGATATTTCTGTAAAATTACCAAAAGATATATTTTATAGGAATTGAATAAAAAAAAAATACATACTCAATCTTAAGTCGTTGACAGTATCAACAATGGCATCAATTACAACATCCTCCCATTCATCCTTGCCAGTGAGCTTAACTTGCTTGGCCAGCAAGCGACAGATAGCCAAACTCTGGGTGTATTGCTTGCCATTAACAGTGAGCACAGGAACTTGGCCAAATGGCATATCTATTTAAAATTAAAAGTAAAGCTAAATTAGTATAGATAAGTAAAGTATGACCTATCGCGACACGTGTTTTTTTTTACTGAACTACAGTCTTATACATTCTGATTTGTTTATTTTATTTGTTTGTGTATTAGGCGTTTTATTAAACAATTATTTAATTCTTATGTGTGAATGTTTAATGTTTAAAATATTTACATCAAAGAATTTAAGTATTTTAAACGTGATATTAATAATTTTTGGTTAGTTATATTCACGGTTTGTGTGACGTAAATAAATTAAAATCACACTGAATTTGAAATCTGTATATTTACACAATAACTGTTACAATAATAGCAGAATGAACTATATGTAACGTATGAGCGCAAAGGCTTTGTTTAAATGTACTAAATAACAATTGCATAGAGGAATGAACAAGATGTTCGTCGCACAATGGCGCGGAAAATTTTTGCTAACATTTGTTATCTGCATCTGTCGAAGGTATCGAGAGGATGGGACTGTCAGATGTGGAAATGTGAGATTTTATATGCACATTAGTGAATCACTCAAAAGCGCTAAACTCACACTAAGCGCATGATGGTCCGGGTTGTGAAGCAAACGATGTACCCACTTGACATAGCTCTAAAATAATCAAGCAGGGGACGATTTGGGTTACAGTTCCCACACACAGCGTGCTTACATATAATTTGGTAGTTGGAAGAAAATAATTGTATAAATATAATTATTCTGAATTACTAACTTGGTTTAATTTGCGGCCACTGTTCACGTTCGAAGCGGTCATCCTCAAATTCGATCCCTCCGAATTTCATGAGAAAACGGGCAGGTTCGGCCAAAGCCATTATTGGGAAATAAGTTAATTTGTATGCTGGAGCCATCTCGTTAGCTTCTAAACATAAAAAAATATACATATTAAAATTATTACGGTAATTAGTACTAGAGTTTCACATATTTTTCACGATTGCGTTATAACATTTATTTACAAAACATTATCTACTATATAGAATTACATTACATGTATCCTTTATTTATTTAGCACTTCTATGAGTTTCAAGTTTATTTGAAATACGATAAACGCGCATTAAATAAATGTATATGTTTGCATTTATAGATAACGAGACAAGTTAAAATGCGGTCAATGGTTTACCTGGTAGAGAGAAGATGTTTGTCGTTTTGTGATTTCGTTTGATCGTATAACCATCAGAACATTCTTCACTCTTTATTGACATACCAGAATTTGACATTTTTTAATTCTGAATACAACGCCAACTACATTAATTTGTTGTCAGAATTATAAAATTCGTCGTCCAAGCAGCACAAAATTTTATCTAAAGTTTTATTACTTTTGTCAAGAGAGAGAATATTAAAATTTTGAGTTATTTTGCTCTTACAAGTTATCCATTTTTTATTTCATTGCTTATATTTTATTTATTTGAACTAGGAGCAATTTAATTATTCCAATAAACATTTTATAATCAGTTTTTCTTTCTCTTGACAGGAGTAATAAAATATTTTAGATGTGTGGTGTTGTTGGTTAGGCGATGAATTGTTGGTTATTTCTGCATTCGCGTGATTTATATACTCGTGTATTACATTTCAAACTCATGCGAAATATCTTACTTTCCGTACTAGTTACATACGTATTTTATTTTAATTCTATATATATATATATATATATATATATATATATATATATATATATATATATAAATTAAAAACCGATATCTGAATAATTTTTACAATAATCATAATTTTATCGAATTTGTTCGTTACTTTAGGGACATTCTGTATATTAACTATTTTGAATGCGAATTTAGAAATAAATTACTATATCTATTATTATTATTTTTGAGTAAGTAATTGAAATAATGTATGTTTTTTGCCAATTACTTATTCTAAAAATAAAAATAAAAAAATATATTAGTTTTTATATATATTTATTTATAGATTCATATTCTAAATAGTATTTTATACTAATTGAAATAATGTTGAATAATTTACACGAATTAACTATACTACTTACAGTTTGTAATTTTTGTCTGTTGACACGTAGCTACTATTGAGGAGCTGAATGTGCGTTGTATGGAGTTTGCCGGCCGGTTTTATTCAAGCACAAGGTCAGCGTCGCGGCACGGCATGTAAATTGTTGGTGGGGAGGATTATTCCGGAATAGTTCAATTAATTGTAGTAACTGCGATATATATAATCTCTATCGCTCAAGTGTATCACATAAATGATGACTTGCAGTAGATGATTGGCGAGAAAATTATTTTATAACAAAAGGATGTTTGTTTCATATTGGGTAAACAAAAATTATCATGTTTTTCAGAAATACTATACAGTTTTGTTGTTTTATTTAGTTCGCCCGTATAGATGCTATAAATACATATATGATGGCCTTGAGTAGCTTGGTGCTTGATGTAGATTAGTTGCACATGTTGGAATTAGGATGTTGTGTGCATTGCAAATAATAATAATGAGAAATTACTCATAATGAATTATTTAAAATAGTATTTTACCATAATTTTAATATACACTGATAGGCTACAAATTAAGGTCACTTTGAATATTGATATTTTTTTCAAAATGTTTGCGTTTTAATTTTCAAATTGTAAATTATTATAGTGTATTTTGTTGGCTTGATTTTATATTCAAAATTGGATTAGTTAAAACATATTTTTATATTATAATGTAAATGTAAAAATGTCAAAATAGTAAAATATCAAAAGTTAAAAGTAAAAAAATCAAAATGTCAAATTGCCGAGCTTTCTCAAAAATTTGTCAAAAATTAGTTCTAAAATTGGTCAAAAATTTGTCAAAAATTTGTGCAAAATTTGTTCAAAATTTGTCAAAAATTGGTTTAAAAATTTGTCAAAAATTATTTTAAAAATTGCTCAAAAATTTGTCAAAAATTAGTTTAAAAATTAGTCAAACATTTGTCAACAATTATTTTTAAAATTGGTCAAAAATTTGTCAAAAATTAGTTTAAAAATTGCTCAAAAATTTGTCAAAAATTAGTTTTAAAATTAGTCAAACATTTGTCAACAATTATTTTTAAAATTGGTCAAAAATTTGTCCAAAATTGGTTTTAAAATTTGTCAAAAATTAGTTTAAAAATTAGTCAAACATTTGTCAACAATTATTTTTAAGATTGGTCAAAAATTTGTCAAAAATTAGTTTAAAAATTGCTCAAAAATTTGTCAAAAATTAGTTTTAAAATTAGTCAAACATTTGTCAATAATTATTTTTAAAATTGGTCAAAAATTTGTCAAAAATTGGTTTTAAAATTAGTCAAAAAATTGTCAAAAATAGTTTTAAAATTGGTCAAAAATTAGTCAAAAATTAGTTCTAAAATTAGTCAAAAGCTAGTTAAAATTTAGTTTTAAAATTGTCAAAAATTAGTCCAATATTAGTCCAAAATTAGTAAAAAATTAGTCAAAAATTAGTTTTAAAACTAGTCAAAAATTTGTCAAAATGTAAAAATGTCAAAATGGTAAAATGTCAAGTTAAAAGTAAAAAAATCGAAATGTCAAATTGCCGAGCTTTCTCAAAAATGTGTCACAAATTAGTTCTAAAATTAGTCAAAAATTTGTCCAAAATTTGTCAAAAATTAGTTTAAAAATGTGTCAAAAATTAGTTTTAAAATTAGCCAAACATTTGTCAACAATTATTTTTAAAATTTTCCAAAAAATTGTCAAAAATTGGTTTTAAAATTAGTCAAAAATGTATCAAAAATAATTTTAAAATTGGTCAAAAATTAGTTTTAAAATTAGTCAAAAGTTAGTCAAAATTTAGTTTTAAAATTGTCAAAAATTAGTCCAAAATAAGTAAAAAATTATTCGAAAATTAGTTTTAAAACTAGTCAAAAATTTGTCAAAACTGTTAAAAAAGTAGAAAATGTTGCATATGTTAAGAAACTCAATAATGTCAATGTAATTCGGAAAGTGGTGTACCCACACCAGATATTTTATAATTTCATCAGAAATGATAATAAACTAACATTACAACAAAATTCGACTTATGGCTAACTGTTTAGAATCACCAATACATGAATACAATTAATACAATTAATAACTAAAATGGTTTATACAGGATCGATTTCAATAACCAATTGAAAAATATTTGATTTTATTAATTAATATTATAAAACAATGAAAACAGTTGCATATCGGTTTAAAAAATAATTTAAATATAAATTTAAACTAAACTATTGAATACAATAATAAAAAGTGTTTGTTCAATTGTTGATTACATGTCGGTTTTGGGACGTTCCTCCAGCCATTTCTTAATCTGCGGCAAGGCCGTAACTGTCTCTCTCACAGCCGATAGATTCGCGTATGTCGCGACAAAATCGGATCCAATTAGGAAAACGAGTACCTCCAGTATGCCTACAAAGTAGAAGTCGGCCCAAGTCAACTAAAACAAACGCAATCTATTATTATTTATTTTATAATTAATTGTGTTTAGTTCAGTTTTTTAAATTTTGTTTTTACGGCTATTATTGTTGTTTTTAATCTTAATTTCAGTTTATTTTTTTTAATGAAATGTATTTATGTATTATTTATGTATATATATATAAATGATTAATGAAAAAAAAATTTAAAAAAAAATAAATAAATTAAAAAATTATCTGCTTTCAAAATTAAATATTTCACAATAAGCGTGGTAGTGGTAACGTAGCGGTCAGCAAATAAAACTGTGATAGAACAATTACCTCTGCCTTAAATTATTATCCCACATGCCGTTTTAATGCCCAATTCTGATTATCTGCATTTTTATAGTCCCTGCCGCGCTTATTGTGAATGTTTCTTAAGTGAATTTTATAAATATATCTAAAAAAATAATAAATATCATAAATCACCCTTTTCAATGCAAGATGCCCATCATTTTGTTTTGCAACGTTATCCAAACGTTCCAAGAAAAACGGCAAGTTCTCTTCAATTACAGTCTTCTTGATTACTTCCTTCCTATCAGGGTCCTTTTCATAAGCGACAGCGGAAATTTCTACAAATATAAATTATTAAAAATTCATAAATTTAATACTAAACTCAATTAAATACGCACTGAGTCTCATATCATTGACAGTGTCGGCGATGGCATCAATTTCCGCGTCTTCCAAATCAGTCTTTCCTACCAGACCGACACGTTTCCCTAGCAGACGGAAAATAGCCAAACTTTGATTGAGTTTCTTACCGTCAATAGTTAAAATTGGTAATTGTCCGAATGGAATGGCTAAAAATAAATTACATTATTAATATTTGGGATTTTAATTAAATTTTTCCAATAAAAAAATATATTTACTTGGTTTAATATTCGGCCATTGTTCGAATGAAAATCGCTCGTCTTCAAATTCTATTCCTCCGTATTTCATCAGCATCCTAGCGGGCTCAGCAATGCCTTTGATGGCGAAGTAGCTCAGTTTGTATGATGGAGCCATTGTAATTTACTATATTTTCAATTAAAAGTTGAATAATTATTTATTTTTATTTATTTATTTTATTGTTTA
This sequence comes from Lordithon lunulatus, assembly GCA_963942505.1. Taxonomy (NCBI): domain Eukaryota; kingdom Metazoa; phylum Arthropoda; class Insecta; order Coleoptera; family Staphylinidae; genus Lordithon; species Lordithon lunulatus. The sequence continues at coordinate 173,076 of OZ012666.1, forward strand.
TACATTAATCATATTTCAGATATTAATATGCAGATACATTTAATATGTTTAAAGAGGCAAATACAAAATTAATTCAATCCCAAATGTTACACTGTAATCGTTTCAACCAGACTATGAATTAGCCAGATGAAATGTAAGATAGAAGTTTAAATTGTATGCTTATTTTATATCCTCATTAGTTTACTGTAATTAATATTATGGTACTAGGCATGTATTCGCTGGCTTGTATTTGCCAATAGATTATCAATTATTTATATTTATATATTAGGTCTTCAAAAATAGTAATCTATACCTACAAGGTCTTTCTTCATCATAATATCGGTAGAATTAAGCATTGACCTTTATTGCATCACACAACAACATATTACAAAATTTTAAAATAATAAAATACCTAAATAAGCCAGCGTGTCTATCATTAAAACTTTTAATCATCTTGAATATTCAAGGTGAAATAGGTTGTTGACTAACAAAAAAAATCATTTGAACTCTGCGTTTTACCGTTGATTGAAGTATTGGGTATAAATACTTCAATCAACGGTTTTAGTAACATACACAGGAAGTAATTAAATGGTGTAGCATGGCATTTACTAAAATTTTATTTGTTTGTATTTGCGGTCATGTTCATGGTCAATTTACACTCAATTAAACAATACATAATTGTTAGTAGGCATACAATTGTACTGGCTGTATTCTTTAATACAGACCTGTGTATATACTTATAATAGACATACTAATAAATCCAATAAAATCTTTAGAAATTCATTCGTTTGCTCCTGAGTAAAAATGAAAAATACTAAAAATAAATTAATTTAAATAAAATCAGTATTTTACAATAAATAAATAATTCGAATCTTTATCATTACATACATATAGATAATAATAACCATATTTATTGTGTTAATACAAGGTATCTTTAAAGTATAAAGTATAAAAAAATAAACTATCAGTTAGGTAGGTAGGTACAATTTTACTAATTACAAATACAAATTATTTAAGTAATTCCAAATAATATATATATATATATATATATATATATATATATATATATATATATATATATTATTTGGAATTACTTAAATAATTTGTATTTGTAATTAGTAAAATTGTACCTACCTACCTAACTGATAGTTTATTTTTTTATACTTTATACTTTAAAGATACCTTGTATTAACACAATAAATATGGTTATTATTATCTATATGTATGTAATGATAAAGATTCGAATTATTTATTGTAAAATACTGATTATATATATATATATATATTTATATTATTTTGATTGTGTAACTACAATTTGTTTACTGATTTGATTAATAGTAATAAAAAAAAGCACTTACATTTATCTATTTAATCAACGTCGAGCTAAATACACAACAGTGCGATGTGGCAGCGCCAAGACTGCAATCAGAGCGCTCACACACGAATTTTATAACGCGTTAGAAAAATGAAACGATTGTGCCTCTCCACCACTCCACTTCCACCGTTTTCGTTACCAGAAGGTCACGTCCAGGCAATATAAATAATTACATGCGTAATTAATCGTGTCTCCCCTTTCCTAATAGCTGTCGCTGTTTATGTTGATGTTGCTGTTGATGCATTTTATTTCCTGTTATATGCATATTATATACATACTAGGTGAAATTCACGTTGTTCGATGGGATATGATGAATAATTTTATTTAGAACAACAATACTTTACCTGTGAAATGAAAATAAATTGTACACCAGTTTCTTTAAATTTAATTAATGCTCATTATGTTTCGATATATCGGATAATGAATTAATTACCCCTTTGGGGTCTTTCTGCCTGTCTAGGTGTTTACATGTGTACATTGCTAAGTAGTAAAAGATATTATATAATGTAATATATTAATAATAATATATACAGAAACAAAATCTAACTACAGGGCAATAACAATCATATGCAAGAAGTTAATAATAAATATTAAGAAATAAATAAAAAATGTAAGTAATCAAACCCTTAATTATCAAATCGTTAGTTATTCAAATTACTTCATACTCCCATTAAATATGAAATAAAAAATATATAAAAAATACCACCCTAGATGGGATTCGAACCTGCGACTCCCACTTATGCACACAAGTTAGCTTTAAAAAAAACCTTTATTTGGCAAAACTACGTGAAATGTGTAATATTATGTATTAATTACTTAAATAATTAATATATTATGTATTAATTAATATTAATTAATTAATATATTATGTATTAATTAATTAATATTAATTAATATATTATATATTAATTAATTAACATTAATAAATATCATACCATTTTTGTTACTACCAGCTTAAGGCTGCGTAATAATTTCGATCCCTAATTAAATTTTACGTTTTAGACTACACCGTGACAACTGTATTTCTTTACGCCACTGGTTTCAGTGAAAAGTTCGATTATATCACTGCATCAATTTTGTTTGTTAATAGCGACAGATTAAACCAACGGTACGGCTACAGTTATCAAACACCGCAAACAATATACATACAGGCTTACTCATGATAAGGTTACTCAAATAAAACTCGAGTGTTGTGTTTTTGTCATTTGATATTTTACTTTATGTAATCTTAAGTAATTTGAAGAGAGATTGAATAACATTATTTTATTTTGTTTGGTGATACTAAAACATTTTTTATAATTTCCTATAGTATTCTTTACTTATTATTTATTTATTTCATCTAGTATATTATAATTATATTAGATGAATTATTTTATCATTCTTCGTCGAACGATAATCATATAATAAATTAATATTACACCAATTATTTTATACATTTAGACCAAAAAAAAACATCACGGTCTTCAAATTATAAACCGAACACACTACGAATAAAAACAATATAATTTAGACTTGCATTATAAACATATAATTATGACAAAGGCTTATTGCCCGTTCAAATTACATTTAATAATTCATATTCATTTTATTTTACATTACAATAAAAATATTAACACATTTATTTTCTTATTTAAATATCGGTTTTGGGACGAACTTCAATCCAAGCCTTAATAGCTGGCACACTGGTCACGTTCTCAGTTACTGCTTTCAGGCCAGAATATTTATCGAGCAAATCAGAGCCTGCGAATGAACAGAGACCCTCCGCCATGACCGAAAAGTACATATCAGCCCATGTCAACTAAAATTAAAATAAAACATAATGTAAATATTATAAGTTTACGCCTTTTCCATCTTCTCTCGGTCCTACTCCCATTCACACCATATTAGTACATAAAACAATTCACTCTTCTAATCGTTCTTTCCTTTCATACAAACTCTTCTGTTCTACTCATTATGTCTTTATTCCTAAACATTATATACCATATACGTTGTACCAAGCGATTAACTGTCGAGATAATTGCCAATCTGTTATTCAAATGTCAAATATTTGACAAATATGATATATAATGCGACGTTGCCATATTTAAACAGACGTACACATGTCCATGAAATGAAAGGATAACAACAATATATGCAACATCTTAAAATAATATCTGGTGTGGGCACCATACGACTTTCCGAAGTACATGACATTTTAAACATTTTCGACATTTTTGACATTTTTGACATTTTTGACATTTTTTATATTTTTGACATTTTTGACATTTTTGACATTTTTGACATTTTTGACATTTTTGACATTTTTGATATTTTTGACTGTCATGTTTCCAAAATTCAAAATGTAAAAATGTCAATGTCAGAATGTCAAAATGTTAAACCGTCAGAGCTAAAATGTATGTCAAAACGTAAAAAATGTCAAAATGTTAAAACTTGCAAAATGTCTAAAATATAAATTTAAAAAAAAATGTCACGCATGTCAGAGTCAGAAAAAAAGTCCAAAATATCACGAATGTCAAAAAGTAAAAAAATAGACCAACATATCAAAAAGTCGAAAAATGTAAAAAATAAAGTCAAAAATGTCACAAATGTCGAAAATTCAAAAAGTCAAAAAAAGTCTAAAACGTCAAAAATGTCAAAAAAGAAAAGTAAAAAAATGTCAAAAAAGCTAAAGAAAGTCAAAAAAGTTGAAAATGTTGAAAATGTTATACAAAATTGAATAGATCATGTATTTCGGAAAGTCATGTTGATACCCACTAGATACGGCACTGAACCCAACAATCTATAGTCGATTACAAATTGTAACAAATACAATAACTACTACAATTAATCATGAATTACATTGTACTAAATTCAAAATCAAAAGACTGGAACAAGTTTCTAGTTTTAATGTATGTTTAGCTCTTACTATGATCTCATATTATGAGCTGACAATAACACACGAATATGAAACTGTTGTAATTTTATTGAATCTATTACAATGTAATTCAAGCTTTAGTCGGAAACATACCTTTTTGCATGCCAAATGTCCATCATTACTTTTAGCAATAGCGTCCAGACGACTTAAGTAATAAGGAATGACCTCATTTAAAGCATTTTCTTTAAGTGCTTCTTTTACGACAGGATCTTGTTCAAACCAGTATTTAACCAATTCTAGTGTTTTATAAAAAAAAACAGTAATTATATAACTAAGCTAGATTTTTTTATGGTTCATACTTACTGAGTCTCATATCATTGATAGCATCAATCACAGAGTCGATCTCCAAATCTTCCAAATCATTATTACCGGCCAATTTAACTTGTTTAGCAAGGTAGCGAGCTATAGCCAAACTCTGTGTATACTTCTTGTCGCCAATAGTAAGTACTGGCATTTGTCCAAAAGGAGTAGCTATTAACATATAAACTTATTAATAATGTTGCATTTGAGTATTTCATATACATTGTTTAAAATATATTTTTTTAATATCTACATTGATTTTATTGCAAATTGTTCGTAATGTTGGGGCATTAATACGGTTTCGATTTTGAGGATGAGATCAGGCGTATCCAGAAGGTAAACAAAATATAATTTTTTTATGTAATTTTTTTAATTTTTATATATTCTAGCTTATTGGCGCTCATCTTCTGGATAATTTTTACATTTTTGTACACCTCACTCCAACACGAAAAAAAGTCAAAAAGGTCAAAAAAGTCAAAAAAGTAAAAAAAAAATGTCAAAAAAGTCAAAAAAGTCGCAAAAATGTCGAAAACATGTCAAATATGTTAAAAAAGTCAAAAAAGTCGCAAAAATGTCGAAAACATGTCAAATATGTTAAAAAAGTCAAAAATGTCAAAAATGTCAAAAATGTCAAAAATGTCAAAAATGTCAAAAATGTCAAAAATGTCAAAAATGTCAAAAATGTCAAAAATGTCAAAAATGTCAAAAATGTCAAAAATGTCAAAAATGTCAAAAATGTCAAAAATGTCAAAAATGTCAAAAATGTCAAAAATGTCAAAAATGTCAAAAATGTCAAAAATGTCAAAAATGTCAAAAATGTCAAAAGTGTCAAAAAGTCATGTAATTCGGAAAGTCGTGTGGTGCCTACGCCAGATATGTTTATAATGCACTTATTTCCCTCAAGTTATAGTATACTATTTGAATCAACGTATAATTAAGATATATTTACTTTGCTTGATTTGCTGCCACTGGTCCTGATCAATGCGTTCATCGACAAAATCTATTCCTCCATACTTCATAAGCAATCTAGAGGTCTCAGCCAGTCCTCGGAAATTGAAATATAATAATTTATACTGTGGAGCCATAACGGTGTCTGCCAGAAAATAAAATAAAATTGTTTACAAAAATGTTCTTACAGTTGACATTAATTATTTACTTTTTGTATTTTTGTGACAATTATTATTATTATTATTATATATATATATATATATATATATATATATATATATATATATATATATATATATTTGTGATAAATTATAATTAGATATTATTTATCATTATCACATTACAAATTATTACAATAATATACCTACGTATTTAAAAATATATCCCAAAAACCCGCTGTATTATTATTAAATTAGAGTCAAAATTGATCAGATAAAGATTCGTTCTTTATATAATTTTTAGTATTGTTAATATTGCAATTACTATACACCTCAATTATTTATATTATGTATATTATAGTAATATACATAAGCAATTATATTGATTATCTGAAACAAAAATTCATATTGAAAATTATTAAATATGATAATTATAATATCAATATTACAAACTATATACAGCACGTCTGAAATTATTCTTATAGCCCTCAAAGCTCGAGGGTAGTCCTCGACGCTTTTTACTTCGGCATACAATCTGACCCTCAGTCTATAATGATTACCTCAGATTAATTGTTATGTTTATTTATTTAATAGTTTGAGTTAATTAGTCTTCATAACCTTGGAATATACAAGGCCGTTCTAAGATATTCGGCGATCGTGGGATACTAAAAATAATTCATAAGAAAAAACACGGGATGACTAACGGAAAATATCCTTCATATATTCATCGCGTATGTCCCTAGTCTAACCCTTTCGGCCCTGGATTTTTAAATTTGAAAATTATTGGTAATTATTAGTACGCCTATTAACACAAATCAAAATTCAAAAATTATTAAAACTGCGCATGGATTTGCTTTAAAATACCTTGTTGGAATGAAATTTAGTGATTAAAAGCAAACATATGGATAGGCACAGTAACTAGAGGTCTGTAAATGTTAATAAAACTATAATAATAATAATAATAATAGGTTTTATTGTCCTACGAAAAGAAAAAAAAACAATTACAGGACAACAACAATAATATGCAAAATGTATAATATATATATATATATATATATATATATATATATATATATATATATATATATATATATATATATAGATATATATATATATATATATATATATATATATATATATATATATATAGATATATATATATATATATATATATATATATATATATATATATATATATATAGGTATAAATATAAATATTAAAAAATATAATATATAATATGTATTATAACTATTAATTTTAATTTATGGTGACAAATACCACGGGCAGAGCCGAAAGGGCTAATATCCTACATAATGCTACATATAAATGAATATAAATATAAATTTTCTTATTGAAGTACAGCATGTGGGCGGCTAAATTATATATATATTATATTAAATTATGTTTGCACGCGGGCAGCCGACCGTATTTAGAAAGTAAAAATAATAAACAGTATATAATTTTAATTTTTATTTCAACAAAAAATAAAAATCCTTTATTTAATTTAATTAAAAACCGTATTTTAAAGTTGTTTACAATTATCACTGATTAAAACTTAAAACTTTTTATTGATTTACTTTAAAAAAAATATATATCACTTTATTTATACGTTTATAAGCTTTTAATTTACAATTTCAATTTACAATTGTTTTAATAACAATATTCTCATTAATTATAGTAAACAATAAATTCTTACTTACATTGTTGGTTATTTATTAATTTATATACACACGTTCACGATGACCTGTCGGAATTTGACTAAATTCTGTGCGTTCCTAGCGGTATCGTTATTATAACTCACACTCTTTCTCTCTCCCTGTTTATTTAATATGAAGGCCGCATTTAATAGATAAACAAATTACACATTTTAGTCATCGTTTCCACCTGCCCCACCACTTCCCGCTTGCAACATTAGTGTGTTTTTTTTATGTAATTATTCATTTCTACATTAATATCTGATTGAACACGCAAGTAATAAATCAAATCGTAATTTTAACATTATGATATTGTGTTTGAGGGAAATTATAAAAATACTAGTAGTTCTCTAGGTCAGGGGCGAGGACCGTGGATTTGTGAGGCTCTGGGCTAACTATTTAGGGGCCTACCTAAATCAAACGAATTGCCATTTTGTCAAAAAATTAATAAACTTATATAATGATGTATACAAAATTAACTATATGCATTACAAAACGTTTAATGGTTTATTATCAAATATAACTGATTAATTAAATACTATATATAATATATATATATATATATATATATATATATATATATATATATATATGTATATCTTGTGTAATTACTCATATTCAATTTTTCATAACGTGCCTTCATGTTTGCCTTAGACTGAAAAATCACGGACGGTGGTTTCTTGTACATGTATGTATGTATGTTACAATAAATATATCTTCTTCTTCTTAAATGCAATGATACATTCAAAAAATTATTTTATCATTATAGTAAACACAAATATGTGTATAATAATATTGACTACAAAGCATCATTTAAATATCTGTATGTTCTTCCATTCTTATATTGCCATAGTAAATTTAACTTGAATTTTCTCTCTGTGTAGCTATTTTTTCATTATACCTATTTACTAAAAATAGGAAAATGTATCTTGATGCTGATTACTTTCAATTATAAGTTAAACTTTATAATTTTTAATTTAATGCTTACTAGTAAACTAATTCATAATAATTCATAATTTATTGGTGCTAAACAATTGTTTGTTATTTACAACAAATCACATTTAAAAAATAAAAATGTATATATTCAAATATACACAAATTTTCAAATAACTAAACTAAATACTAATGCAAGTCTCTTCCTCCAAATAATCACGTAATTGTACATTGAAAGAATATTAAAAAAAACAAATGTAAATATTAATTAGATTATATATAAATGTATTTATAATGGCAAGGTAATTTAGAAAATTATATGTTTTGCATTGATATTAACTCTATGCATAGATTTATAATAACAACATATTTACAGTATTGACATTTTAAATGTTTTTATATTAAAAAAAAAACCGGCATCTATCAATAAATAACTGGTTTGATTTGCATCAAACATCAGCTGGCAATTATTTTTGTTGGAGCAAATGGAGTGTAATCTCTATTAATTTATAAGATGTTATTGGCATTAATTGAAATTATTTGAACATATCGACTCTAAACATGATTTGTACAAAATATATCTGGTGTGGGCACCGAATTAGATTTTTAATTTTTTTTTTGTCGAAAATGTTTTTTGACATTTACAACTCTTTTTGCTTTTTTAATTATTTTTGACTTTTTTGTGACACTTTTGACTTTTGTGACATTTTTGGCATTTTTGAAATTCTTTACATATTTAACATTTTTGACATTTTTGACATACAACTAGATTTTTAAAATATGAAGGTTTTCCTCTCAATAATTATATTTTTTAAAGACAATTTATTTTATTTGTTCTGTCATATAATTTTATTAACTTGTTACAAAATGTGCAAACCTTCATTGTTGCTTACCGGTGTCGTTTGGTTCCTGGCTTCTTGGTTTATACCAATATAGTGCTGCAAATAAAAATATTTCGAATAGCCACTACACGAATAGTAGTAGTAGTAGTAGTAGTAGTTACTGTAACAGTAACTGGCTTTCGACCAGAACCCGAATTCTTCTATCGTGTGTTTGTATGTCCCCGTTGATAACTGTATCGACAAAGGGATGATAATTAACAAGAAAAGTTGCGCAAAAAGCAAAAATACATACAATTTTATTACATTTATTGAATCATCAGATATTTTTCATGCTTACATAATACAGTTTAGATAATAATAACAAACACACATTTCAATTTTTATTTAAAAATCTGATTTGGGACGGGTTTCCATCCAAGCCTTAATGGCTGGTAAACTGGATACGTAATCTTTCACTGATTTCAAACCAGAATATTTAGCAAGTATGTCACAGCCAGCGAAGAAGCAAAGAGTCTCCACCAAGGCAGCAAAATACATATCAGCCCATGTTAACTAGAACAAAAATGTCAGTGTTAGGTAACTGCAACTGCTAAAAATGAATGTTAAATAAAAAATTTGTACTTTGTTTTGCAATTTTGATTATAGATCATTTGGGATGTTTTTTACCCATACCAACTCTTCATGGGGGGGGACCTTTGAACTAAACAAGGTGGTCGTGAACCAACCGAACAGTTTGAGAAACACTGGCATAGACAAATGCATAGAAATCACTTATTAAAAAACCCTGTCACACCTTCCACACTTATACTTTTTGTATAGAAATTTTATTATTAAATAGAAATAAATATTAATTATCTACATACCCTTTTGCAGGCCAAATGTCCATCATTAGCTTTAGCAATATCATCCAGACGACTTAAGTAATAAGGAAGAGTTTCATTAATGATGGTTGCTTTTTTTGCCTCCTTTGCGGCCGGATCACTTTCGAACCAGTAGGTTGCCAACTCTATTAATTAATCAAATAAATATTTTATTAAAAAAAGGGATTATTTTTTTGCGATAAGCAATGTATATTATAATATATAATTATACAATTATATTATAAAATTTGACTATATTTGACTATAGCTGACTATATTTGACAAGATTTCACAAATTTTTTTATTAAACATTGGAAATTAAAAATTAAAAATCGACGTGTCCGAGAAATTTTTGGAAAAATCAAAAATAATCGTTTTATTGAATTGATTCGCTACTTAATTTCTACCCTGTATATTTTTTTGAATTTATTAATTAATAAAAGAAAATTTGTTTAACTAATTAATTAACTCGAAACACATATAAAATGTGTTCTTATGAAATAATATTTTAATTGGCGAAATAATAAGTAAAAATAGTTATTTTTTTACCTAGTAAAAAAATATTATGTTTGCCTATTAAAAAAATATTATTTTTTACCTATTATTTCGCCAATTAAAATGCTCATATTTATCACATTTTAAATGATTTTCTTTTTTAGGTTAACAGTAATGATTGAATTTAAACTCTGAAACAATTATGTGTTTTTTCATACTTACTGAGTCTCATATCATTGATAACATCAACCACAGAGTCAATCTCCAGATCTTCCAAATCATTAACACCGGTCAACTTGACTTGTTTAGCGATGTAGCGAGCTATAGCTACACTCTGCGTGTACTTCTTATCGCCAATAGTAAGTATTGGCATTTGACCAAAAGGAGTAGCTATTATAAAAAAAAATCGCACTACATTTATAAATCCATAAATATATTATTAAATTACTTGTTATTCTTAAATATTATGAAAATAAATAAACATTCATCGAAAATATAATACAACAGTTCTGTAAGTAAATTTCATACATATACATGAGATTTACTTACAAACCTTATTGTTTTATATTTTCGATCTTACACAAGTATCCGGGATAGTGGGGAAAACATAATAAATCTTGGAAGTGTCATTCATTATTCGACTAGTCATGATGTAGCGTAATTATAACTAATGACATAATTGTAATTATGTGTAAAGCAATGTATAGATAAATTTATTTACTTGGTTTGATCTGCGGCCACTGGTCACGTTCAATACGCTCATCCACGAAATCAATTCCCCCGTATTTCAACATGAATCTGGAGGTCTCAACCAAGCCACGCAGATTGAAATACGTTAATTTGTATTGTGGAGCCATAATAAGATCTGGAAAAAAAATTGTTCACTTAAAAATAATTTTAGAAAAACGGTTAGAAATGTATCAGTTCAATAAATGTTACAGATAGTTGTTATTTATATTACTATTATAATATTTTATTATATATTATATAATTATAATAGTAATAGGTGTATATAACAAGTGCAAATATGATGATGATCAACTGATATAGGCACCAAAGCAAGAAGACATTTTTTAAAATTATTTTTGCGAAAAATATAAAATTAATAATACATATATTATTATGGTTTTAAATAATAATAATTTGTAAATTTAGAAAAAAAATAATTTTGCAAATTATTATTATTTAATATATATCATAATGATATATGTATTTTTAATTTTATATTTTTCGCTAAAAAAAATTTTTGCATCAAATTTCTTCCTCCTTTGGTACCTATACCAGCGAAAATTGGTGATCATGATATTTGCTCTTTGTTATATTCACCTGTTACTATTATAATAGTAACTATAAATGTTGAAAAAAATAGTTTACCTATGCACACATTTATTTAAAACTAATATATGTTTGAGACATTTTTTAAACTTGATTTTATTACTAATTAATTCGGAAAGTAATGCACTATATATATATCTTGTTATATTTATATATTTATATCCGCTTTCATTATATTAAATTTATCACACACAAAAATATACCTCAATAAATGTTTTTTTCCAGTGCTACAAAATCGAATTAAAGTAAATAGCACGCAATAAATAGACACAAGTCGTACAATAAGGTAAATGAACTCATTACAAATAATTTATATTGATTTTATAATAAACACAATTTATGTACGATATACATAAAATATGTAATAATTACAATACCAATACAATACACCTAATGACCACACGCAACTACTAATGTATACTGTATCGATGTCAAATGCGCGTTTCTATAGCTACGACCTTTATACTAAATTATTGAAAGAAAAAACGTTTCCAATTGATATCTGTGTAATAAAATATGTCTTATAAAAATGTGTACAAAATAATCATAATTCAATTCTAGTTGATTCTATGATATTTTTTATTTATCATCATAGTATTTCTGATTGGAGATGAAACAATAGCTATTGTTAAAAAATATTATTATATTATAATTATTAAGATAAAATATTATATAAAACAGGGGTGACCAAAGTGTTGACCGCGTAGCTACTCTTAATCGCTCGCCTGTATGATATGTACAGATATAGATATTGGTTTATTAATAAACATTTAGTTTGTGAGAACAAATCAATATGCCAGAAATGTCAAAAAGTCAAAAAAGTCAGAAAAATTGCAAAGAAAGTCAAAAATGTTTAAAATGTCATAAAAAGTAAAAAATGTGAGATGTCAAAAAAAATATAAAAAAGTCAAAAATGTTGAAAAGTCAAAAAAGTCTATAACGTCAAAAATGTTAAGAAAATGTCAAAAAAGTCAAAATTGTCATGAAAAGTAAAAAGTCGAAAATGTCAAAAAATCAAAAATGTTAAAATTGTCGAAAATGTCAAAAAGTCAAAAAAAAAAGTTAAAAAATGGCAAAAAAGTAAAAAAACTAAAAAGTATTTAAAAAATTGAAAATGTCGAAAATGTTATAAACATTTAAATAGGTCATGTAATTTGGAAAGACGTGTGGTGCCGACACCAGATATTTCAATAAACAATCGACAATATTTTTCATTTACTCAATGCTAAAAAATATTATTTATTGAAACAAAATGACACATATTACAAATTACTTAACAATGTTTTAGATATATTAACTATACATATAAATAATTTTATACAAAATTTATTTAAATAAAAACATATGTTTTGCGTTTTTATTTGAATCAATTTTTTTATAAAATTATTTATAGTTAAAATATATTGTTATAACAATGCCCATACAAAATTTTCTACTTACATTTTTATTACGAGTATTATTTAAAATACAACACACTTGCACGTTATTACTCGACTGACTTTGATTGAGCTCTGCGCGTTCCCAGCACTGTCGCTCTCTCTATATCCATGTTTTTCGAATCAAGGCTACATTTTATAGATAGACAAATTACACAGTTTAGTCATCGCTCCCACTTGCCCTACCACTACCCGTGCTCGCTTGCAACATTACTTGTTCTTTTTCTCTCTAATATAATATAATTACTGTTTCTTGTTTCTAGAAAGAAATCTGGATGAACAAGCAAGTTTTGGAAAGTGACGCAACTTTAATATTATGATGTCGAAATAGAGGGCTATTATTTTATCTCCAAAAACTTAAATATAAGAGGAAAATGATATTTGTTCATGATTATAATTAGTTATAACACTATTACAAGTATCTAGTAAATTATAAATAATTTTAAAAAATATCTACAGAACTTGTTTCGTTCTGTAGATATTTTTTATGCGTGACGGTCGCGAAAGTTGGAGCAGTTGGAGGTTCGAGACCCACCGGAGAGTGAATTTTAGTAATTCTGAATCGCCGTATACGGCAAGAATTCTCGCACCATATTCGTAAAGTTATTTTTTGCTTTCTCGAATTCTTTACAACTTTGTGATTTGAATAATTGCTTTAAAAGGAATTTATTAGCAAATGTAGCACACATAAATCTCAAAAAATAATTTATTTGCATCCAAAATTAATAATTCCATATGTGTTTGGAAGTGTAAAAGAAATTTAATAATCAGATTCTGGTCGCACACTAATCCAATTCTGGATGGACGGAATTTCCAAAACAAGCTGTTTCAGTTGTTTTAAATTTGGATACTCTTCAAGCACATCTATTTGCATGACACCGTTGCAGTAATCGAGCAAACCCACAAAGTATATATCTGCCCATGTTAGCTAAAAAAAAACCTAAAATAGCAATATGAGTGTGTTTATGATTTAGCAACGTACTTTTTCTAAAGCCAAATGACCACCAGCGGCAATTTTCTCAAAACGACTTAGATAAAATGGTATCACATTCGATATCAATTCCAAACGCATCACAGTTTTCTTCGCATCATCGTTGCTAAGTTGATTATAAATAGAAATTCCTGAAAAATAAAAATGTTAAAAAATATATTTGTTGATTGACACAAGCACTTGACTCTAATACGCACATATACTTGATTCTAACACACAAATACTTGACTCCAACACACACATACACTTGCCCACATAACAAGTATATACAATTTCAGAAATATATGACCGTTTTGGCCCAAATCGCAAAAAAAAACCTTAACTGCCCTATTTGGAGAGAAAGTAAAATGGTACTTATACCAAAGGATATTATACCAATATAAGGAGCATATAAAATTTGAGAAATATATGGCCGTTTTGGTCTAAATCTTACACCACTCGACTTTCCAAATTAATTAATCCTTACAATTTAAAACCGAAAACAATGTTTTGAAGCCAACCAACCTATCTTTCAGTAGCACCACACAACTTTTCAAATTATTTTTATTGTCCCCCTATATACATCTAACTACATACACCTCGTGATTTTACATATCTTTAATTTTTTGCAAATAATGATTTTATTAAAACTGGTTTAGAATAAAATTTAGATATATAATATTTTCTTACAAATAAAGGGCAACAAAGATATAAGCAAAACAATAAAATTAAAATATGCAAAAACTACCCATATTTTGTTCATTTTTGATTTTTCACAAAAATGATTTGAATAAAACTTGTTCAGAGTAAAATTTTACACCTTCAATGTTTTCTTTCAATTTTCATACAAATGGACCGTTACAAAGTTATACACCAAACAAAATTTCAAATGCAAATAACTTCTAAATATGTTAGATATCAATTCTACTCAAATTTTCTCACGGGATCATCCCAGGTTAGGTCCTAGAGTTATCAGCTGATTTCTAAATTTAGTCGCGAACCATTAACCCATTTTCCCGGAATTTGTTGTAGACAGTAATACACATACACACACAGAGAGAAATTTTCTAATAATAGTGTATTTCTACCACTATATCAGTCATGAAACGTATAGAAAAGTTAAGATTCAATTTTTTTTCGAACATTACATCTTCTAGGTAATACCGTTGATTGAAGTATAAATACTTCAATTAACGGTAATACATACCGTGTATTTTTAAATGGCGATTTTTACTTTACAACTGTATTCAGAAAGTAAAAAAACGACATTTATAAACACACGGTATCTATTGCATAGTACATCCTGGTACTACAATTTCCAAATGATATAATAATTACGAGATCTAAATTCGGAAATAGTATCAACAATCGAATCAATTTGCAAATTCTCCTCGGGCGACTCTCCCACTAAACCAACCACGTTCCCCAAATAGCGGCAAATAGCAACACTCTGGTGAGCGATTTGATTATTTGGTAGCTGCAGCACTGGCACCTGCCCGAATGGCGTTTCTAAAATGAATTAAATGTTGCCCGTACACACAATTATTATATGTAAAACTCACTCTCTTTGTATTGCAACCAATTTTCACGATCGAGTCGCAAATCCTCAAAATCTATGCCGCCGTAATTCAATAGGAACCGAATTGGCTCACCGAGTGCCTTCACTGGAAAGTATATTAGTTTGTGTGCCCGTTCAGATTCCATTGCTAATAATAATAAAGGAGTAATTTTGTTGACACTGACATTTGAAATATGTATATCACAATTAAATGGGAAATAAAGTAATGCAACTTTCTCTCTAGAGAGAAAATTTGACGCCATCTGGCAACACAACAATAATTAACATATGGTAATATCTATAGGACCATTGACAACTGCATCAATGATAGCTTCGCTCTCATACAGTCTGCTCAATCATTTTCAACTGCATCAATGATATTTGAACATTAAACGAACAGCCCGCGAACATTAAACGAACAGCCCACGAACATTAAACGAACAGTCCGCGAACATTAAACGAGCAGCCCCCGAACGAACAGCCCACGAACATTAAACGAACAGCCCAAGAACAAACAGCCCACGAACGAACAGCCCCCGAACGAACAACCCCGGAACGAACAGCCCCAGAACGAACATCCCACGAACATTAAACGAACAGCCCAAGAACGAACAGCCCAGGAACGAACAGCCCACGAACATTAAACGAACAGCCCACGAACATTAACCGAACAGTCCGCGAACATTAAACGAACGGCCCACGACCATTAAACGAACAGACCAAGAACGAACAGCCCCGGAACGAACAGCCCCGGAACGAACAGCCCAAGAGCGAACAGCCCCGGAACGAACAGCCCACGAACATTAAACGAACAGCCCCCTGAACGAACAGCCCGCGAACATTAATCGAACAGTCAGCGAACTTTAAACGAACAGACCGCGAACATGAAACGAACAGTCCGGGAAGTGTGTCGAGTATGGGATATCAGGCATCAGGTATCATGTATCGAGTATCGAGTATCTAGTAACGAGCATCGAAGATCAAGTATGAATATCGTGTATCGAGTCCCAGGTCCAAGTCAAGCTGAAAAAAAATATCTAGTTGAAGCTTGCAACTTGCTCGCTGAAGTAGCGTTGAAATTTATTTGGGGTTTGGCGTTGATCGTCGATATTACAATTCAATTTTGAGGTTGCCCGACGGTTCAAGTTGATAAGCATTTAAACTGCCTAGTACAACCGGCACTTAATCGTTTTGTACTAACCGTCGCCGATTTTATTACTAAAATCGGTGTATATTGTGTTGCCTATAATGAAAAAAGTTAGATGTTCACTGGAATTTATTGTACCAACACACAAACTAACTGTCATAATCTGACAGCTGCAACTTGCAGTTCGGTTGCATGACAATAATAATCCAAAGTGCCCTTGAATAATAAACCGTGATATTATACATTATAGATATATATATATATATTTGATTTGTAGTATTCTTTTCTAAATAAATCCAATTGCAACCATCTTCATCACCATGAAACTCGTTTAAACATTTTTGTTTTATACGTGACGTGTCTCGGTGGTTCCCCTACTTTTATCAGTACGTAGACCTTGTACCTTCTTCATGACTGCTCGCCGAATTGTGTAATCATTTAGGGTGTGTAGGCATAGACAAACGTGCAGGCAAACAACCATTTAGGTAAGTTATTCATATTTAATAGTATATATTATTTAATTTAAATTGTTGTTATTTGAGGTTATAAACACAGAGCATTGTAAGGTTCTAAAATAAACTTCTATCTAAATAGGGCTATTAACCAAGACGTTTTTCTGCTGATAAGGGGGAAGTTCAGAGTTTAATCACCCAGTATTTACTGAATTCATAGAATATCTCTGAAAGGTGAAAGGTTGCTTGAGTTTTTTTTTATGTCTAGATTTCAATAAAATAATATGGATTATTTTTCATTATGTCCAGGTATTAGTTTACATATGTATGCTCTCAGTGAGTTATATAAGCTACGTAGATCTTAGTTAACAAACATTTAATTAAGTACTTAAATAAATCACTAACAATGAATTTTATTGCAGAATGAATCATAAAAGCCGAGGTGTGGGGCAGATGCTTCGCAATTACCAAGGCTCATCATCTAGAGGTAAGTACCAACTAATAACATGTAGTCTTTACAGTGTCAACTTTATATAAGACAGCTTATGACACTGTTTTTGTAAATCGTCTATGATATTATATCAATCATTGGGTATTTGTGTTATAAAACCAACCACTTTTTGCCTCTCAAGCAGATAGAATCAACATGTTTGTTAAAATTCACTTGGGAATCAAAAATAATCCCAAGGTCCTTAATCTCCAACACAGACAGCAGTGTATTATTTTGTAATACATAATTATAGTTATAGCTGTATGTGTAGCTAGTCTTGAAAAAGCAATTTAACAAAAAATTTTACACCATAGAACCTATGAAAATCTTCTTGCAGTAATAAGATATCATTAGGTAATGTTATTTCTCTAAATATTTTCAAATCATGTGCATAGAGTGGAAATCTTGGAAATAATGTGAAGTCTATCAAACACTTTCTGGAAGAATAAATTACATCCAACTGGTTAACTCTGATAAAGTAGTAAATTTGTAGTGATTGATCTTTTGTGTAAAGGAAACATGTTGCTCAGTTAATATAAAACAGGTTACATAGCCACGTTAATTATTCTACTTATGAGTCAAAAAATAATACAATATATAATTCCTAGGGTATCATACTAGAAGGGGCAGGTTAAATCCTCAAAACTCTTCAATCACACAACGAGTGCCTTATCAACAAAATGGTAATTATAAATTTAAATAATATGAAAACATAATCATTATCCTTTTATTTTTATTAAACTAGATCCTTCAACTTCAAATGCAGACCCAAACTTGCCAATTGGGGTGCACTATGATGGATATGGTGGTGCTTACAATCCACCCCAACAACAACAACACCAATTCCATAACCCAAATAAGCTACAGCGAACAAACAAACCAAACAGGGGTCGTGACCATCCAAATAGTGGTCATAATAGAAACAAGTTTTATTTTAAACGTTTTGAAAACATGCTACAATTATCCTCGGAACAAATTCTAATCGAACTTATGGCTGACAAGGACGATTTAGTAGAATTCTTGAAAACACCACAATCACCTGACACAATTGTGTTGATGCTACATGTATTTGCAACTGCATCAGTTTCTAGTTTTACCGCCAATCTTGGTCAACTGATGCTTCTTGTCACAGAAAATTATAATGAACACCTTTTGAATTATATTATGCGTCTAGCGCTGCAGAATGATTTAGATCGCAAACGTAATCGGTTCTTTTGGAATAAAACTAATGAGTTTTGGGAGAATCTGGGAAGGCTTTGGCAAGTGATTACGGATATTCTTCCTATAACAGCACGCGATACGCTTCCTAAGCTGTTGGACGGCGCTTTAATGATAATACCTATGTTTGAATTAAAATTTGGTGTGCAAGTTCCTGAAAGCACTAAGGGCGTTTTTAAGAACCTTCAAGAGAGGATTATTAAGATCAAAGAGGACCATGAGAAGAAACAGGCCAAACGGGGACAGGATTATGATATGGAGGAACCTCCAGATGATTTCCGGGAAATCAGTATTTATCCAAAACCATATGAGTTAACTGGAGACTGGAAACCGTTTTTGCGGAGTAATAAAATTGAGGGTGGCTATAGAGATGTACACCAGTATTTGGATGTGCAGTTCAGGCTATTGAGGGAAGATTTTGTGTCACCACTTCGTAAAGGCATCGGAGAATATTTGAATCCGGATAAAAGTAAGCAAAGCCATTTTTTATTTTGTCAGATTGTAAGTGTGGGTAATAATACAAAATATCTGCCCCTTATTTCAATATAAAATCTCGCGCATATTTCAAATCGTAGAGAGATGGTTTATATATCAAAATGTAGAGTATTTCAATGCCTACAAATGTTCTCTTGCTCTTACCGTGTTCACACTATAACAGGCAGAAAGTGTGAAATCCTAGCGATATAAAATTAATACACACCTATTCTGATATTGTATTATTTTTCAGAAGGTAATCGATTGTCTGACATAAAAATCTACCACAATGTCCAATGCATCAGTATGGAAAAGAGTGACAGTCA
This sequence comes from Lordithon lunulatus, assembly GCA_963942505.1. Taxonomy (NCBI): domain Eukaryota; kingdom Metazoa; phylum Arthropoda; class Insecta; order Coleoptera; family Staphylinidae; genus Lordithon; species Lordithon lunulatus. Next base: position 192,981 of record OZ012666.1, read on the forward strand.
AATGGGTTTCCTAGTATTAGTCACGAAGAACGCGATTCGAAATGTCGAACATACCAAACGTTTTATGTTCGGCGCCCTTGTATGTTTTACAACAGACAATTTCAACAGCATTCTGTTTGGAAAAATTATCGATCGTCGTGTCGAGCTGTTGCGTAAAGGTCATGTTGTCATCGGGTTTGAGGATGAGGCACGGCTTGAACCGGGAGTAAACTACACAATGCTGGAGTGCACGGTGTATTTCGAGCCGTACTACCAAGTGCTCGGTGCGTTGCAAAGCATCAACATGCAGGTGTTTCCTCTGCAGAAATATTTGATTGATGTGGATGTTGAGCAGGAGTTGCCAGGGTATGTTCTGCCAGAACACCGTTTGACAGTGAGATTATGGGAAGTGAAGTATGGCATGGAAGCATGGTGGCCCAGTCATGAACGTTTACATCTAAATCCGAGCCAATTGGATGCATATAAGTCTGCTTTGAATAGCAAACTCTGTATAATTCAAGGCCCTCCAGGAACAGGCAAGACATATTTAGGGTTGAAAATTGCTGATACTCTTCTGAGTAATGAGCACTGCATTAGGAGTGGTGCGCCTATGCTTGTTATTTGTTATACGAACCATGCTTTGGATCAGTTTTTGGAAGGTATTTTAAAGACAACTCGTAATATCGTCCGTATTGGAGGTCAGTCCAGAAATAAAGAGTTGGATGAGTTTAATATCAGAAAAATGCGATTTAAGGGAAATATAAATCGTGCCGTTTATGAAATGAGAATGCAAGTTACGCGCACTGGCGAGCTTTTGCAGAAGTGTAATTCAATTTTAAAGTCTATAGATAGTTACACTTGTGTTATCAAATTCGAGGAGTTTTGTGGCGTGGTGCCCAACTACGACAACAGCGTACTTAGTGAGGCATCCGATGAGGACATAATGAGGTGGCTGTTGGAGGAGGCTAACATCGTAATTAAACAAGCGGATTCGTTTGAAGACGTAGGTTTTGTTTTGTTGTGTGGGATTTATTAATTTAAATTTATTCAATTTAGGCAATTGGAGCATTTGGAAGGATGCAGGTTGATGATGATTGGGAAGTTAATGAGGAGTCTACTACAGATGTTCAAGATTTTCTAAATGAAAATAACCTAAATCAACAGGTGCATCTTGATGATGATCTGGTGCATGCAATTGTCAATGATACAAGCACATTTCAATTGACATCATTCGATAGTTTGAAACAACAACTGATGAATTTGGGGAAGCTGATGGAAAGTATTACGGATAAAAATACCGAACGGTATGCCTATCTTTGGGTCACATATGAGAAGATTATTGTAAATGCCAAATATTTAGAGGTACGTTTTTGTATCCAATTATTTAGTTATTTATCAGTTTATAATTTGATTCTAAATATCTTTTATTAAAATATTTGTTTATGAAAATCAAAAATTAAGTGTTATGTGTAGAATTGACTACCACATAAGAATTATTTGAATATTCATCTTAAATTAGGAATTATGCTGGAATAACTATATATTTTTTATTATAAATAACAATTTCGTCTTGTAGTTGTTAAATGATTTTCTCCTCTTAGATTAAGTTGCGTGAATTAAGTACTTTCGACAACAGTATTCCGCCACAAAATATTAACATGGATAGAATCATGAGAATTCCGTACGCTGATCGCTGGAGACTGTATGGCCATTGGCTACATCTCTATAAGGTAGCCACTTTGGAGAAATTGAATCGTCTAGATGTGGACTATCGGCAGGTATACAGACAATACAGCGAAAGTAGAAATGTGGTGGATACAGCGGTGATGAGAACCAAGAAGGTGATTGGAATGACAACGACAGGTGCTGCGAAACTACAAGCATCACTGCAAGCCTTAAAGTGTCCGATTGTGATCGTGGAAGAGGCGGCGGAGGTGTTAGAGTCGCATATTATTACTGCACTGTCAAGTGGATGTCAACATCTTATTTTAATAGGCGAGTATAACATCAATTTTATTCACTCCATATGTTAACCATTGAAAATATTTTGAAGGTGATCATAAACAACTACGTCCGAGCACCGCGGATTTCCGAATGGACAAATATTATAATTTGGGCATTAGTTTATTTGAGCGCCTGATTAAGAACGACATGCCATGCAGCACATTGAATGTCCAGCACCGAATGCGTCCGGAAATATCTAAATTAATTGCCCCGATTATATATCCAGATCTAGTAGATCATTCCTCAGTTGAAGACTATCCAAACATTTCGGGTGTGGATAAGAATTTATTTTTCATAACGCATAAATACAGGGAAACTCAAGCGGCGGACAACAGCAAGGAGAACGCGCACGAGGCGAAATACTTGCTCGCGTTGGCGCGACATTTAATTCTGAATGGTATTGAGGCGGAGAAAATTACAATCCTTGCAGCGTACTCGGGGCAATTCTTTTCGATGGCGCGCGAACGCAAAAAGTTTCCGCGTTTGGACAAGACGAAGATTACAATTCTGGATAACTATCAAGGGGAAGAGAATGATGTGATTTTGTTGTCGCTTGTGCGAAATAATGAGGAGGGCAAAATTGGATTTCTTTTCTTGGAAAATCGAGTGTGCGTGGCGCTTTCTCGGGCCAAACACGGCATGTACATTATGGGCAATATGGATCAATTGTGCGAACATAAAAATGAGGTAAGTAGAGTAAATAAAAATCTACAAAATCACATGAAGTATAGATACAATTTTGTACAATAGTATTTATAGTGCCGGTACAGGATTCACAAAATATATTCAGAATACTATTTACAGAATTTAAAACAAATTCAACAGTTTCAAATCGATCATAACATGAGGATTAAAAAATAATAATTTGCATTCTTTTTGCTTTTCAGATATGGCCCAAGATACGTACCGTTTTAACAGAAATGGGTTCTTTGGGCACAGCGTTGCCTTTACGATGTAAAAACCATCCATTACAAATGACGAGAATTGAACATATAGACGATTTCAAGAAGGTGCCTGAAGGTGGATGCCTTTTAATGTGTGACACTACGTTAGATTGTGGACACAAATGCAAGAGTTTGTGTCACATGCAGGATCATAGCGAGTTGAAATGCTACCAACCATGTGCAAAGTAATGTTAATTTATATGTTATGCTATAAGTAGGATGAACATAATATTTTATTTTATATTTTATAGAACACTATGCGAATTTGAACATATTTGCCCTCTAAATTGCTATGAAACATGCAAAGAATGCATGGTGCCAAAAACAAGCAAATTGCCGTGTGGTCACACGATGGATATCCCATGTTTTATGGATCCTGATGCAGTTATATGTACAATAAAAGTGGACACGAAGCTTCCTTGCGATCATCAAGCAATGAAACCGTGTCATAAAGATCCCGATAAGTTTCGCTGCCCACATCCATGCGACTCGCGTATAGAACCATGCGGACATGCGTGCTGCAGAGGGTGTCACATCAACTCCGATCCTGACCACTTGCAGGTATATGTAATTATTTTATCCTACGTCACATATTTACCGTTCTATTTTCATGTGAACTAGTACAAATGCATGAAAAACTGCGAGCGCACGAATATGAACTGTATGACGCCGGATGATCCCAGACACAAGTGCATGAAGAGGTGTTTCGACGAGTGTTCACCATGCAGGATTGAAATGATGAAACAGAGGACCATCTGTCCGCACATGTACAATGTGGAGTGTAGCTCTGATGTCGATGATATTATATGTAACAAGCCGTGCAAAAAGATATTACCGTGCGGACATCCTTGCAAGAAGAAGTGCGCTGAAGAATGTGGAGATTGTAAAATTCTGGTATGTAACTATGATTTAATTCAAGATTTAAAAAATAAATTAATTTTATCCCATTAGGTTGACAAGATTATTCCGGAATGCGGCCATACGATTAAAATTAAATGCTCGGAAATTGCAACTCGCGCAAAATGTAATAAAATGTGTGAGATGAAGCTGGCGTGTGGCCATCCATGCCCGTTGAAATGCAGACAAGCCTGTGAGTCTGAACCCTGCAAAACACTTGTTAAGCAAACGGTTTTAGCGCCATGTGGACACAGGCTGCGTGCACCGTGTCATCAGAAAATTGGTAAGATCAACCCCCTCCCGCATTCATTACGCTGTCTAAATTTAATGTATCTACTACAGTTACAGTCATCACCAATGAGTTGCTGGCCAATTGTGATGAAAAATGTAACCACAAATTGTCCTGTGGACACATATGCTCGGGCACATGCGGTGAATGTGCGCAAGGACGTATGCACAAAACATGCGCGGAAAAATGTCAAAAGATTTTGGTGTGTAATCACGAATGTTCTGTACCATGTCGCGAACAGTGCCAACCGTGCAAACAACCTTGCAGTTACAAATGCAAGCACAGTAAATGCAAAAAGAAGTGCGGCGAGCCTTGTACAAATTGCGTGGAACCGTGTACCAGAAGGTGCCCACACAGACAATGTAATAAAAAATGCTGGGAGATTTGCTCGGTTGAACCATGCGAGGAGCCGTGCTCAGTGATTCTCAAATGCAAGCACCCTTGCATTGGTTTTTGCGGCGACCCATGTCCCCCATTCTGTAGGCAATGCGACAAAGACACTGTCACTGAAATCTTCCTTGGTTTTGAAGACGAAGAAAACGCCCGGTTTGTGTATCTAGAGGACTGCAAACACATAATAGAGAGTGATGGAATGGATATGTATCTAGAGAAAAATCAAAACTCCAATCAAATTTCCGTAATTAGTTGTCCGCGTTGCAAACAGCAAATTACATCTAATCAACGCTATAGTGATTATATCAAACACTCCTTTATGGATGTACAGACTGTAAAGAAGAAACACTTTGGGGATGTCATTGTTAATCGAACCAAACAGAATGCACTTCTTAGAGAAGTTGAAACTCTTCGGTTAATACGAATCACATATAGTAAGTATTAGTCCTAAAATTGTCCTGTCCAACATATAAGGTTTTAATCCATAAAAACCAACTTTTAACACATTCGCTGCCAGGACAATATTGTTAACCCAGGTACCACCATATTTAGAAATAAAAGTCGTTTAATTCATATTTAAGTAAACACAAAATTGTATTCTAAATACATTGCTGATAAAAATATCCAATTCTAAAGACTCAACACGCACTAATGTGTCGGCGCACATTGCTGGAGGCATGTTTCGACGCGCTATCAAGTCTTTGGCAGCGAACGTGTTAATTCGTAAAAAAACAAACAATATTAATGAGTTAAATGTAAAATGTTACATTAATATAATATAAAAATACAAATACCTATCATTTCCATATTATATGTATCTAATCTTCTTTTATATCCATAGTTGGAACTAAATTTACTTCGTTGTTGAACAATTTCGCCACTAATCTGGCCCCAGTCAGACTAAACAAACGACAAACCGTTCACCAACAGTCGCTTGTAACGTTCGAATCCAGATTGGAAATCCTTCGTCAAATACTAGACATCTTACGAAGCAAAACCATTGAAAATGGCAAAGTTAAACAGAAATTAAGCAGTCATATTGACTTCCTCTTGGATTTTATGCTGAAACAAAAAATGTGCATCTCCAACCAGGAAGCGAGCGATTACAATCTCGAGCTCAAACGGCTCGATCGCATCATGCAACTTGCCACCATAATGGACAAGTGCAGTTATGAGAGTATCAAAGAGTACAAAACGTGCGAGGAGTTGGCGTTTGGATCCGCACCGTACTCGGACCAAATGGATCAGTTACTAAAAATACGATTGGGACAGTTCAACGAGGCATCTAAATCCGGAGTGAAGCTTACGGATGCAGAGAGACGAGAAATTGTGGCTGCGATTGGTTTGTCACAAGGACACTGGTTTAAATGCAGAAACGGGCATCCTTATGCAATAGGAGAATGTGGGGGTGCTATGCAGCAGAGTGTATGTGCTGACTGTGGTGCTCCCATTGGAGGTAGCCAGCACAACCTTGTTACAGGAAATAGAGTTGCAACTGAAATGGATGGTGCCCTACATGGTGCATTCACCAATGCAATGAATTTGGGTAATTTCGATCCTCATGAATTCATGTGATTAATACATCTGCTTTAAAATATTACTATAGGTTTATCATAATAATCATGTGTTTTTGAGTATATTTGAAAGTTTAAGAAGTGTTAAATTATATTATTCATGTCTTTTTCTGGCTAAAAATGTCTTGGATTTGGAACAACCAAATCCTGAATATTCAAAAGAGCAGGATTGCATTCAAATGATCACTTGCTTCTACATAATATGTTATATATATTAAATTTATTTTATTTAGATCATTCTACTAGGTTGTTATTTTTTAAATAAAATATATAAGAAAAGTATAATTTACTATTAATTTTAACTAATTAATAAGCAAAATTTACCATTCTGCAGAATAAATAAAAATTATTTGAGAATCAACAACAGTACTATACAAATGCATTTGCTTCAATTCGGTGAAAAATGCAGCTATATAACTTCACGCCGGATGTATGCGGCTGTCAACTTTACGCCGCATACATACGGCTGTATAATTTAACACTAGATGCATGTCATTATATTACTTCACGCCCTATGAATGCGGTTGTATAACTTCACATTATTTTAGTAGTTCATAACTATTGAGCATTTGAACTACTGTAACAATGTGAAGCTATACAACCAAATGGATGTAGTGTGAATTTATACACACGAATGTATCTGCCCACTTTGTCATTTGAACTACTATTGTAAAGATATTCGACCTACTAATATCAAGCTAATCAAACTACTACCATAATTCTATTCGCACTACTACTGTCAAGCTATTCGAACTACATAATTACAATTCTAATCGTGATTTGTGAACGTATAGGTTGAACCAAAGAAAATATGAACCAACCAACCTATTGGAATTTACCGGGAAATTGCAGTAAACGGGGAAATTTTAATAAAAATTTCACCACTCATTCACATATAGCACCAACTATGCACACTTATCTTTAGATATAAATTTTACTCTCTAATCTATCCTTCGATTGTTCTTGTTGTTAATTATTTAAGAAGATATTTATGATTAATATTAAACATTATTTTCAAAATCAGTTGGTCATTCATTGTTTACATTTACATTCGTCAGGTGGTATAGATTTTAACCTCAAACATTGGTAAACTAACTAAACTAGAAAAATACAAACTCTTGAAGGTAATTATGGATTTGTTGGACACAATATTACGAGCAGCCGGTGCTGAAGAGCACTTGGAGAAGTTCAAACAGGAACATATAGACGCGCGCACTCTGAAAGCGCTAACAGACAAAGATTTGGAAATGATTGGAATAACAGATGAGGAAACAAGGAAGTGCATACTAAGCCATGCACAGAATTTAATTATAAATTCAGAGTAAGTTTATGTGTACTGTTATTTAAAATACAATACTTTTCAATTGGGATTATTGCGATGAAAAATATATATTATTAGTGAGCAAAACATGTTTTGTTTTATCAAACAACAATAATGTTGAGCTACGTTTTCTGCTATACAATTAAATGTATAATTTATAAATTAAACAGAACCATGTACAAGTATTAAAGTATTTTGTATTATTTAAAAAGTAGTTACCAATTTGAATTAAATATAAATATTTATCTATGCATAAAGTTTGTATGACATTATCTAGTTTCTTATCGTGTTTTCAATGCAGACACAAACTACATAGTGTCATACACACATGTAGAAAATGATATAATGGCGGAATAATAATAAATTCACTTAACAATAACAACACTGTAATACACAATGTTAATTTTCCATTTAGAAATAGTTATACAGTTTAATATATCAATTCTTATATATAAAACGATATAGGAAACTAGATAATGTCATATGGGCTTAAAACACATGAACAGAGTGTAAGTTATCACAGCTTTAAAAATTCTAAATAATCATTGCATGTAGTTTTAGAAATAATAATTAATAAATATTATTCTAGGACTCGCACTAATATTGACGTTGATCTTGAATATGCCAATTTGGTGCTTTTACATATTTCAAACCAGCTGAAGCTACACAATGCTAATTTATATTGTGCAACAAGCAGACCTGATGTTATAAACTGTGATATCAAATTAGAAGAAGGGGTTGATTCAATCCTCAAGGCAATTAGACTTTTTAAATCAGACTTGGCATCACTTAAACAACAGGTAAAGTGAATAATAATATAGTAATACATTATGTTGACATTTAGTATTGTATTATAAGTTATATCTGTATGGATACTGGTTTTACATTTTTATATGATGAAGAATGATGAGCAATCCTTAGTTAAACTCCCCTTTACACAGCCAACTTCTTCCTGAGTGTTTTTTAGTTGAATTTCTAGCCCAAAAATTAATATGGAAAGCCGACTTTGAAGACTTTATTCTTTCACAGTTGTGTGTTCGATTAGGTAAGGTTTTTAATATTGGGCTTATGCTGATGTGTATATTTGTTACTTAAATTACTGGGGATGTAAATTTAGTTTATGAGAAGCAATAAAGACTAATATATTTATTGACAAGAATGTTTTAGCCACCCTCCTTGGCCATCCCACACCCTGCTTTGTCACAATATATCTAAATATTCTAATGTGTGATTGTATTGGATTACAGGTAGAAAAAACAACACCAGGAAGGAAGTTCCCCAATAAAAAAAAGGTTATCATTCCAATATTATTTGGCATTGTGTTATGTGTTAATGTGATAATTATTCAAAAACTTGTGAGATAAAATGATAAATAGCAATATGTATATTAAGACTAATAAGTAGACTAATGCATAAAAATCTTATTTTTGTAGAAACAAGTGAAAATTATTATTTAAGAATAAAATTGTAAGTACTATATCACAACAGTTTTATTTTTAGGAAACAAAAACTTACCTTCTTTTTGACTTTTCTCCACTCGCTAGCGTTTTTATTTCAAATGCTAGAATGATGGTTTATATATCAAAATGTAGAGTATTCCAAGGCCTACAAATTGTGGATTAGGCACTTTTCTCTAGCTCTTACCGTTTTCACGCTATAGAGACCAGCAACTTGGAAATTCATCAAATTTCACGTGTTTTTTCGGTTCAAACTCGGTAGCATTTTTATTTGAAATGCTAGAGAAATGGTTTATATATCAAAATGTACAGTGGAACTAGGCCTACAAATTGAGGCTTAGGCACTTTTCTCTAGCTCTTACCGTTTTCACGCTATAGAGACCAGCAACTTGGAAATTGATCAATTTTCATGCATTTTTTCGGTTCAAACTCGGTAGCATTTTTATTTGAAATGCTAGAGAGATGGTTTATGTATCAAAATGTAGAGTAGAACTAGGCCTACAAATTGAGGCTTAGGCACTTTTCTCTAGCTCTTACCGTTTTCACGCTATAGAGACCAGCAACTTGGAAATTGATCAATTTTCATGCATTTTTTCGGTTCAAACTCGGTAGCATTTTTATTTGAAATGCTAGAGAGATGGTTTATATATCAAAATGTACAGTGGAACTAGGCCTACAAATTGAGGCTTAGGCACTTTTCTCTAGCTCTTACCGTTTTCACGCTATAGAGACCAGCAACTTGGAAATTCATCAAATTTCACGTGTTTTTTCGGTTCAAACTCGGTAGCATTTTTATTTGAAATGCTAGAGAGATGGTTTATATATCAAAATGTACAGTGGAACTAGGCCTACAAATTGAGGCTTAGGCACTTTTCTCTAGCTCTTACCGTTTTCACGCTATAGAGACCAGCAACTTGGAAATTCATCAAATTTCACGTGTTTTTTCGGTTCAAACTCGGTAGCATTTTTATTTGAAATGCTAGAGAGATGGTTTATATATCAAAATGTAGAGTAGAACTAGGCCTACAATTTGAGGCTTAGGCACTTTTCTCTAGCTCTTACCGTTTTCACGCTATAGAGACCAGCAACTTGGAAATTGATCAAATTTCACATGTTTTTTCGGTTCAAACTCGGTAGCATTTTTATTTGAAATGCTAGAGAGATGGTTTATGTATCAAAATGTAGAGTAGAACTAGGCCTACAAATTGAGGCTTAGGCACTTTTTTCTAGCTACCGTTTTCACGCTATAGAGACCAGCAACTTGGAAATTGATCAATTTTCATGCATTTTTTCGGTTCAAACTCGGTAGCATTTTTATTTGAAATGCTAGAGAGATGGTTTATATATCAAAATGTACAGTGGAACTAGGCCTACAAATTGAGGCTTAGGCACTTTTCTCTAGCTCTTACCGTTTTCACGCTATAGAGACCAGCAACTTGGAAATTCATCAAATTTCACGTGTTTTTTCGGTTCAAACTCGGTAGCATTTTTATTTGAAATGCTAGAGAGATGGTTTATATATCAAAATGTACAGTGGAACTAGGCCTACAAATTGAGGCTTAGGCACTTTTCTCTAGCTCTTACCGTTTTCACGCTATAGAGACCAGCAACTTGGAAATTCATCAAATTTCACGTGTTTTTTCGGTTCAAACTCGGTAGCATTTTTATTTGAAATGCTAGAGAGATGGTTTATATATCAAAATGTAGAGTAGAACTAGGCCTACAAATTGAGGCTTAGGCACTTTTCTCTAGCTCTTACCGTTTTCACGCTATAGAGACCAGCAACTTGGAACTTGATCAATTTTCATGCATTTTTTCGGTTCAAACTCGGTAGCATTTTTATTTGAAATGCTAGAGAGATGGTTTATATATCAAAATGTACAGTGGAACTAGGCCTACAAATTGAGGCTTAGGCACTTTTCTCTAGCTCTTACCGTTTTCACGCTATAGAGACCAGCAACTTGGAACTTGATCAATTTTCATGCATTTTTTCGGTTCAAACTCGATAGCATTTTTATTTGAAATGCTAGAGAGATGGTATATGTATCAAAATGTACAGTGGAACTAGGCCTACAAATTGAGGCTTAGGCACTTTTCTCTAGCTCTTACCGTTTTCACGCTATAGAGACCAGCAACTTGGAACTTGATCAATTTTCATGCATTTTTTCGGTTCAAACTCGGTAGCATTTTTATTTGAAATGCTAGAGAGATGGTTTATATATCAAAATGTACAGTGGAACTAGGCCTACAAATTGAGGCTTAGGCACTTTTCTCTAGCTCTTACCGTTTTCACGCTATAGAGACCAGCAACTTGGAAATTCATCAAATTTCACGTGTTTTTTCGGTTCAAACTCGGTAGCATTTTTATTTGAAATGCTAGAGAGATGGTTTATATATCAAAATGTAGAGTAGAACTAGGCCTACAAATTGAGGCTTAGGCACTTTTCTCTAGCTCTTACCGTTTTCACGCTATAGAGACCAGCAACTTGGAAATTGATCAATTTTCATGCATTTTTTCGGTTCAAACTCGGTAGCATTTTTATTTGAAATGCTAGAGAGATGGTTTATATATCAAAATGTAGAGTAGAACTAGGCCTACAAATTGAGGCTTAGGCACTTTTCTCTAGCTCTTACCGTTTTCACGCTATAGAGACCAGCAACTTGGAAATTGATCAATTTTCATGCATTTTTTCGGTTCAAACTCGGTAGCATTTTTATTTGAAATGCTAGAGAGATGGTTTATATATCAAAATGTACAGTGGAACTAGGCCTACAAATTGAGGCTTAGGCACTTTTCTCTAGCTCTTACCGTTTTCACGCTATAGAGACCAGCAACTTGGAAATTCATCAAATTTCACGTGTTTTTTCGGTTCAAACTCGGTAGCATTTTTATTTGAAATGCTAGAGAGATGGTTTATATATCAAAATGTAGAGTAGAACTAGGCCTACAATTTGAGGCTTAGGCACTTTTCTCTAGCTCTTACCGTTTTCACGCTATAGAGACCAGCAACTTGGAAATTGATCAAATTTCACATGTTCTTTCTCTAGCTCTTACCGTTTTCACGCTATAGAGACCAGCAACTTGGAACTTGATCAATTTTCATGCATTTTTTCGGTTCAAACTCGGTAGCATTTTTATTTGAAATGCTAGAGAGATGGTTTATGTATCAAAATGTACAGTGGAACTAGGCCTACAAATTGAGGCTTAGGCACTTTTCTCTAGCTCTTACCGTTTTCACGCTATAGAGACCAGCAACTTGGAAATTGATCAATTTTCATGCATTTTTTCGGTTCAAACTCGGTAGCATTTTTATTTGAAATGCTAGAGAGATGGTTTATGTATCAAAATGTAGAGTAGAACTAGGCCTACAAATTGAGGCTTAGGCACTTTTCTCTAGCTCTTACCGTTTTCACGCTATAGAGACCAGCAACTTGGAAATTCATCAAATTTCACGTGTTTTTTCGGTTCAAACTCGGTAGCATTTTTATTTGAAACGCTAGAGAGATGGTTTATGTATCAAAATGTAGAGTAGAACTAGGCCTACAAATTGAGGCTTAGGCACTTTTCTCTAGCTCTTACCGTTTTCACGCTATAGAGACCAGCAACTTGGAAATTCATCAAATTTCACGTGTTTTTTCGGTTCAAACTCGGTAGCATTTTTATTTGAAATGCTAGAGAGATGGTTTATATATCAAAATGTAGAGTAGAACTAGGCCTACAAATTGAGGCTTAGGCACTTTTCTCTAGCTCTTACCGTTTTCACGCTATAGAGACCAGCAACTTGGAAATTGATCAATTTTCATGCATTTTTTCGGTTCAAACTCGATAGCATTTTTATTTGAAATGCTAGAGAGATGGTTTATGTATCAAAATGTAGAGTAGAACTAGGCCTACAAATTGAGGCTTAGGCACTTTTCTCTAGCTCTTACCGTTTTCACGCTATAGAGACCAGCAACTTGGAAATTCATCAAATTTCACGTGTTTTTTCGGTTCAAACTCGGTAGCATTTTTATTTGAAATGCTAGAGAGATGGTTTATATATCAAAATGTAGAGTAGAACTAGGCCTACAAATTGAGGCTTAGGCACTTTTCTCTAGCTCTTACCGTTTTCACGCTATAGAGACCAGCAACTTGGAAATTGATCAATTTTCATGCATTTTTTCGGTTCAAACTCGGTAGCATTTTTATTTGAAATGCTAGAGAGATGGTTTATGTATCAAAATGTAGAGTAGAACTAGGCCTACAAATTAAGGCTTAGGCACTTTTCTCTAGCTCTTACCGTTTTCACGCTATAGAGACCAGCAACTTGGAAATTGATCAATTTTCATGCATTTTTTCGGTTCAAACTCGATAGCATTTTTATTTGAAATGCTAGAGAGATGGTTTATGTATCAAAATGTAGAGTAGAACTAGGCCTACAAATTGAGGCTTAGGCACTTTTCTCTAGCTCTTACCGTTTTCACGCTATAGAGACCAGCAACTTGGAAATTCATCAAATTTCACGTGTTTTTTCGGTTCAAACTCGGTAGCATTTTTATTTGAAACGCTAGAGAGATGGTTTATGTATCAAAATGTAGAGTAGAACTAGGCCTACAAATTGAGGCTTAGGCACTTTTCTCTAGCTCTTACCGTTTTCACGCTATAGAGACCAGCAACTTGGAAATTGATCAAATTTCACATGTTTTTTCGGTTCAAACTCGGTAGCATTTTTATTTGAAATGCTAGAGAGATGGTTTATATATCAAAATGTACAGTGGAACTAGGCCTACAAATTGAGGCTTAGGCACTTTTCTCTAGCTCTTACCGTTTTCGCGCTGTAGAAACCAGCAACTTGGAAATTGATCAGTTTTTATGCATTTTTTCGGTTCAAACTCGGTAGCATTTTTATTTGAAATGCTAGAGAGATGGTTTATATATCAAAATGTACAGTGGAACTAGGCCTACAAATTGAGGCTTAGGCACTTTTCTCTAGCTCTTACCGTTTTCACGCTATAGAGACCAGCAACTTGGAAATTGATCAATTTTCATGCATTTTTTCGGTTCAAACTCGATAGCATTTTTATTTGAAATGCTAGAGAGATGGTTTATGTATCAAAATGTAGAGTAGAACTAGGCCTACAAATTGAGGCTTAGGCACTTTTCTCTAGCTCTTACCGTTTTCACGCTATAGAGACCAGCAACTTGGAAATTGATCAAATTTCACATGTTTTTTCGGTTCAAACTCGGTAGCATTTTTATTTGAAATGCTAGAGAGATGGTTTATATATCAAAATGTACAGTGGAACTAGGCCTACAAATTGAGGCTTAGGCACTTTTCTCTAGCTCTTACCGTTTTCACGCTACAGAGACCAGCAACTTGGAAATTGATCAATTTTCATGCATTTTTTCGGTTCAAACTCGATAGCATTTTTATTTGAAATGCTAGAGAGATGGTTTAGGTATCAAAATGTAGAGTAGAACTAGGCCTACAAATTGAGGCTTAGGCACTTTTCTCTAGCTCTTACCGTTTTCACGCTATAGAGACCAGCAACTTGGAAATTGATCAATTTTCATGCATTTTTTCGGTTCAAACTCGATAGCATTTTTATTTGAAATGCTAGAGAGATGGTTTAGGTATCAAAATGTAGAGTAGAACTAGGCCTACAAATTGAGGCTTAGGCACTTTTCTCTAGCTCTTACCGTTTTCACGCTATAGAGACCAGCAACTTGGAAATTGATCAAATTTCACGTGTTTTTTCGGTTCAAACTCGGTAGCATTTTTATTTGAAATGCTAGAGAGATGGTTTATATATCAAAATGTACAGTGGAACTAGGCCTACAAATTGAGGCTTAGGCACTTTTCTCTAGCTCTTACCGTTTTCACGCTATAGAGACCAGCAACTTGGAAATTGATCAAATTTCACGTGTTTTTTCGGTTCAAACTCGGTAGCATTTTTATTTGAAATGCTAGAGAGACGGTTTATGTATCAAAATGTATAGTAGAACTAGGCCTACAAATTGAGGCTTAGGCACTTTTCTCTAGCTCTTACCGTTTTCACGCTATAGAGACCAGCAACTTGGAAATTGATCAAATTTCACGTGTTTTTTCGGTTCAAACTCGGTAGCATTTTTATTTGAAATGCTAGAGAGATGGTTTATATATCAAAATGTACAGTGGAACTAGGCCTACAAATTGAGGCTTAGGCACTTTTCTCTAGCTCTTACCGTTTTCACGCTATAGAGACCAGCAACTTGGAAATTGATCAAATTTCACGTGTTTTTTCGGTTCAAACTCGGTAGCATTTTTATTTGAAATGCTAGAGAGATGGTTTATATATCAAAATGTACAGTGGAACTAGGCCTACAAATTGAGGCTTAGGCACTTTTCTCTAGCTCTTACCGTTTTCACGCTACAGAGACCAGCAACTTGGAAATTGATCAATTTTCATGCATTTTTTCGGTTCAAACTCGATAGCATTTTTATTTGAAATGCTAGAGAGATGGTTTAGGTATCAAAATGTAGAGTAGAACTAGGCCTACAAATTGAGGCTTAGGCACTTTTCTCTAGCTCTTACCGTTTTCACGCTATAGAGACCAGCAACTTGGAAATTGATCAAATTTCACGTGTTTTTTCGGTTCAAACTCGGTAGCATTTTTATTTGAAATGCTAGAGAGACGGTTTATGTATCAAAATGTATAGTAGAACTAGGCCTACAAATTGAGGCTTAGGCACTTTTCTCTAGCTCTTACCGTTTTCACGCTATAGAGACCAGCAACTTGGAAATTGATCAAATTTCACGTGTTTTTTCGGTTCAAACTCGGTAGCATTTTTATTTGAAATGCTAGAGAGATGGTTTATATATCAAAATGTACAGTGGAACTAGGCCTACAAATTGAGGCTTAGGCACTTTTCTCTAGCTCTTACCGTTTTCACGCTACAGAGACCAGCAACTTGGAAATTGATCAATTTTCATGCATTTTTTCGTTCAAACTCGGTAGCATTTTTATTTGAAATGCTAGAGAGATGGTTTATGTATCAAAATGTAGAGTAGAACTAGGCCTACAAATTGAGGCTTAGGCACTTTTCTCTAGCTCTTACCGTTTTCACGCTATAGAGACCAGCAACTTGGAAATTGATCAAATTTCACGTGTTTTTTCGGTTCAAACTCGGTAGCATTTTTATTTGAAATGCTAGAGAGATGGTTTATATATCAAAATGTACAGTGGAACTAGGCCTACAAATTGAGGCTTAGGCACTTTTCTCTAGCTCTTACCGTTTTCACGCTATAGAGACCAGCAACTTGGAAATTGATCAAATTTCACGTGTTTTTTCGGTTCAAACTCGGTAGCATTTTTATTTGAAATGCTAGAGAGATGGTTTATATATCAAAATGTACAGTGGAACTAGGCCTACAAATTGAGGCTTAGGCACTTTTCTCTAGCTCTTACCGTTTTCACGCTATAGAGACCAGCAACTTGGAAATTGATCAAATTTCACGTGTTTTTTCGGTTCAAACTCGGTAGCATTTTTATTTGAAATGCTAGAGAGATGGTTTATATATCAAAATGTAGAGTAGAACTAGGCCTACAAATTGAGGCTTAGGCACTTTTCTCTAGCTCTTACCGTTTTCACGCTATAGAGACCAGCAACTTGGAAATTGATCAAATTTCACGTGTTTTTTCGGTTCAAACTCGGTAGCATTTTTATTTGAAATGCTAGAGAGATGGTTTATATATCAAAATGTAGAGTAGAACTAGGCCTACAAATTGAGGCTTAGGCACTTTTCTCTAGCTCTTACCGTTTTCACGCTATAGAGACCAGCAACTTGGAAATTGATCAATTTTCATGCATTTTTTCGGTTCAAACTCGATAGCATTTTTATTTGAAATGCTAGAGAGATGGTTTATGTATCAAAATGTAGAGTAGAACTAGGCCTACAAATTGAGGCTTAGGCACTTTTCTCTAGCTCTTACCGTTTTCACGCTATAGAGACCAGCAACTTGGAAATTGATCAAATTTCACGTGTTTTTTCGGTTCAAACTCGGTAGCATTTTTATTTGAAATGCTAGAGAGATGGTTTATATATCAAAATGTACAGTGGAACTAGGCCTACAAATTGAGGCTTAGGCACTTTTCTCTGGCTCTTACCGTTTTCACGCTATAGAGACCAGCAACTTGGAAATTGATCAATTTTCATGTATTTTTTCGGTTCAAACTCGATAGCATTTTTATTTGAAATGCTAGAGAGATGGTTTATGTATCAAAATGTAGAGTAGAACTAGGCCTACAAATTGAGGCTTAGGCACTTTTCTCTAGCTCTTACCGTTTTCACGCTATAGAGACCAGCAACTTGGAAATTGATCAATTTTCATGCATTTTTTCGGTTCAAACTCGATAGCATTTTTATTTGAAATGCTAGAGAGATGGTTTATGTATCAAAATGTAGAGTAGAACTAGGCCTACAAATTGAGGCTTAGGCACTTTTCTCTAGCTCTTACCGTTTTCACGCTATAGAGACCAGCAACTTGGAAATTGATCAAATTTCACGTGTTTTTTCGGTTCAAACTCGGTAGCATTTTTATTTGAAATGCTAGAGAGATGGTTTATATATTAAAATGTACAGTGGAACTAGGCCTACAAATTGAGGCTTAGGCACTTTTCTCTAGCTCTTACCGTTTTCACGCTATAGAGACCAGCAACTTGGAAATTGATCAAATTTCACGTGTTTTTTCGGTTCAAACTCGGTAGCATTTTTATTTGAAATGCTAGAGAGATGGTTTATATATCAAAATGTACAGTGGAACTAGGCCTACAAATTGAGGCTTAGGCACTTTTCTCTAGCTCTTACCGTTTTCACGCTATAGAGACCAGCAACTTGGAAATTGATCAAATTTCACGTGTTTTTTCGGTTCAAACTCGGTAGCATTTTTATTTGAAATGCTAGAGAGATGGTTTATATATCAAAATGTACAGTGGAACTAGGCCTACAAATTGAGGCTTAGGCACTTTTCTCTAGCTCTTACCGTTTTCACGCTACAGAGACCAGCAACTTGGAAATTGATCAATTTTCATGCATTTTTTCGTTCAAACTCGGTAGCATTTTTATTTGAAATGCTAGAGAGATGGTTTATATATCAAAATGTACAGTGGAACTAGGCCTACAAATTGAGGCTTAGGCACTTTTCTCTGGCTCTTACCGTTTTCACGCTATAGAGACCAGCAACTTGGAAATTGATCAATTTTCATGTATTTTTTCGGTTCAAACTCGATAGCATTTTTATTTGAAATGCTAGAGAGATGGTTTATGTATCAAAATGTAGAGTAGAACTAGGCCTACAAATTGAGGCTTAGGCACTTTTCTCTAGCTCTTACCGTTTTCACGCTATAGAGACCAGCAACTTGGAAATTGATCAATTTTCATGCATTTTTTCGGTTCAAACTCGATAGCATTTTTATTTGAAATGCTAGAGAGATGGTTTATGTATCAAAATGTAGAGTAGAACTAGGCCTACAAATTGAGGCTTAGGCACTTTTCTCTAGCTCTTACCGTTTTCACGCTATAGAGACCAGCAACTTGGAAATTGATCAAATTTCACGTGTTTTTTCGGTTCAAACTCGGTAGCATTTTTATTTGAAATGCTAGAGAGATGGTTTATATATCAAAATGTACAGTGGAACTAGGCCTACAAATTGAGGCTTAGGCACTTTTCTCTAGCTCTTACCGTTTTCACGCTATAGAGACCAGCAACTTGGAAATTGATCAAATTTCACGTGTTTTTTCGGTTCAAACTCGGTAGCATTTTTATTTGAAATGCTAGAGAGATGGTTTATATATCAAAATGTACAGTGGAACTAGGCCTACAAATTGAGGCTTAGGCACTTTTCTCTAGCTCTTACCGTTTTCACGCTATAGAGACCAGCAACTTGGAAATTGATCAAATTTCACGTGTTTTTTCGGTTCAAACTCGGTAGCATTTTTATTTGAAATGCTAGAGAGATGGTTTATATATCAAAATGTAGAGTAGAACTAGGCCTACAAATTGAGGCTTAGGCACTTTTCTCTAGCTCTTACCGTTTTCACGCTATAGAGACCAGCAACTTGGAAATTGATCAAATTTCACGTGTTTTTTCGGTTCAAACTCGGTAGCATTTTTATTTGAAATGCTAGAGAGATGGTTTATATATCAAAATGTAGAGTAGAACTAGGCCTACAAATTGAGGCTTAGGCACTTTTCTCTAGCTCTTACCGTTTTCACGCTATAGAGACCAGCAACTTGGAAATTGATCAAATTTCACGTGTTTTTTCGGTTCAAACTCGGTAGCATTTTTATTTGAAATGCTAGAGAGTTGGTTTATGTATCAAAATGTAGAGTAGAACTAGGCCTACAAATTGAGGCTTAGGCACTTTTCTCTAGCTCTTACCGTTTTCACGCTATAGAGACCAGCAACTTGGAAATTGATCAAATTTCACGTGTTTTTTCGGTTCAAACTCGGTAGCATTTTTATTTGAAATGCTAGAGAGTTGGTTTATGTATCAAAATGTAGAGTAGAACTAGGCCTACAAATTGAGGCTTTGGCAGTTTTCTCTAGCTCTTACCGTTTTCACGCTATAGAGACCAGCAACTTGGAAATTGATCAATTTTCATGCATTTTTTCGGTTCAAACTCGGTAGCAATTTTATTTGAAATGCTAGAGAGATGGTTTATATATCAAAATGTACAGTGGAACTAGGCCTACAAATTGAGGCTTTGGCAGTTTTCTCTAGCTCTTACCGTTTTCACGCTATAGAGACCAGCAACTTGGAAATTGATCTATTTTCATGCATTTTTTCGGTTCAAACTCGGTAGCAATTTTATTTGAAATGCTAGAGAGATGGTTTATATATCAAAATGTACAGTGGAACTAGGCCTACAAATTGAGGCTTAGGCACTTTTCTCTAGCTCTTACCGTTTTCACGCTATAGAGACCAGCAACTTGGAAATTCATCAAATTTCACGTGTTTTTTCGGTTCAAACTCGGTAGCATTTTTATTTGAAATGCTAGAGAGATGGTTTATATATTAAAATGTACAGTGGAACTAGGCCTACAAATTGAGGCTTAGGCACTTTTCTCTAGCTCTTACCGTTTTCACGCTATAGAGACCAGCAACTTGGAAATTCATCAAACTTCACGTATTTTTTCGGTTCAAACTCGGTAGCATTTTTATTTGAAATGCTAGAGAGATGGTTTATATATCAAAATGTACAGTGGAACTAGGCCTACAAATTGAAGCTTAGGCACTTTTCTCTAGCTCTTACCGTTTTCGCGCTATAGAGACCAGCAACTTGGAAATTGATCAAATTTCACGTGTTTTTTCGGTTCAAACTCGGTAGCATTTTTATTTGAAATGCTAGAGAGTTGGTTTATGTATCAAAATGTAGAGTAGAACTAGGCCTACAAATGGAGGCTTAGGCACTTTTCTCTAGCTCTTACCGTTTTCACGCTATAGAGACCAGCAACTTGGAAATTGATCAAATTTCACGTGTTTTTTCGGTTCAACTCGGTAGCATTTTTATTTGAAATGCTAGAGAGATGGTTTATATATCAAAATGTACAGTGGAACTAGGCCTACAAATTGAGGCTTAGGCACTTTTCTCTAGCTCTTACCGTTTTCACGCTATAGAGACCAGCAACTTGGAAATTCATCAAATTTCACGTGTTTTTTCGGTTCAAACTCGGTAGCATTTTTATTTGAAATGCTAGAGAGATGGTTTATGTATCAAAATGTACAGTGGAACTAGGCCTACAAATTGAGGCTTAGGCACTTTTCTCTAGCTCTTACCGTTTTCACGCTATAGAGACCAGCAACTTGGAAATTCATCAAATTTCACGTGTTTTTTCGGTTCAAACTCGGTAGCATTTTTATTTGAAATGCTAGAGAGATGGTTTATATATCAAAATGTACAATGGAACTAGGCCTACAAATTGAGGCTTTGGCAGTTTTCTCTAGCTCTTACCGTTTTCACGCTATAGAGACCAGCAACTTGGAAATTGATCAATTTTCATGCATTTTTTCGGTTCAAACTCGGTAGCAATTTTATTTGAAATGCTAGAGAGATGGTTTATATATCAAAATGTACAGTGGAACTAGGCCTACAAATTGAGGCTTAGGCACTTTTCTCTAGCTCTTACCGTTTTCACGCTATAGAGACCAGCAACTTGGAAATTCATCAAATTTCACGTGTTTTTTCGGTTCAAACTCGGTAGCATTTTTATTTGAAATGCTAGAGAGATGGTTTATATATCAAAATGTACAGTGGAACTAGGCCTACAAATTGAAGCTTAGGCACTTTTCTCTAGCTCTTACCGTTTTCGCGCTATAGAGACCAGCAACTTGGAAATTGATCAAATTTCACGTGTTTTTTCGGTTCAAACTCGGTAGCATTTTTATTTGATATGCTAGAGAGTTGGTTTATGTATCAAAATGTAGAGTAGAACTAGGCCTACAAATTGAGGCTTATGCACTTTTCTCTAGCTCTTACCGTTTTCACGCTGTAGAGACCAGCAACTTGGAAATTGATCAATTTCCATTTCTTTAACAATCATAATTGTATTACTGTATAGACTAGGGATCCTAAAAGTAGGGGTCACAAAAAATATTTTGTGGGTCACAGAAAAATTGATTATATATAATTAATAAAAGCATCAAATAATAATAAAGTTAATGGGCAATTTAGTTTTCTTTCTTTTAATTTATTATAAATGTTCCTAGGTACACAGTTTGGGCTTACAAAATACACATACAAAGTAAACACCATTAATTTACAGTTTCTTTAAAAAAACAAACAAGTTCACACTTAGTATTAACTATTATCACACTCGTGTCCGCCCTGATTCTCCAGCCAGTCTGTCAACTATCTAGAAAAAGTGCAATTAAAATAAATCTTAGAGAGATACATTAATTTAAACCACAGCTGTATTGGTAATTATACATCTGTTTGCTAAATATGGGTTATGTGATGATATTAATAGACTTAAATTAAAGTTCACTCACCCCACTAACACCAGGCATATTTAATAGTGTGCCAATTAGAGGCACCCTCCGTAAGAAATTGATGGCAACAGGGAAAAATCCACTGAAAATTAATTCAATCAAATTAGTTTTGTTATAATAAATGATTTATGAGTACAAGATAACTGTCTTCACTTTTATAGGAAGGTAGTAGGGCAAAATACTCCTGTATATCAGAATTAATTGTTAGATAATTAGAGATTTCAAACTGTGTAAATATACCTGAATAGTAAAACAAATCCATATGTTTCAAACAGCATTCCAATTAGTGGAAACCCACAGAGAACAATAATGATGCCACCAAAGAAACATAGTGAGGCTTTAACTTTGTGTCTTTGAAAGAAAAATCTGAAAGTCCTCTCCAGACCTATCACACAAGCTAGCCCACATATAAAAAGGATCTACAAAGAAAACAGATACATTAATTTCAATTTAAAAGTAATGTCCATAAGTTACTTACATTTCCTAAAGCTAGAAGACTTTTATCAAACAACAGTAGCACTCCCAGGAACAGAAAGAACATTCCAAAACCGGCGAGCCCAACGCCAATTTCTGTCGGGAATAAAGTAATTCAATTAAACATTTCCTACATTTCAAAAACCACTCACTCTGTGTGTCTGATACCTCAAACATTTTGAATACTTCTATAACCTCAATTAACTAACTCCACGTCACCGGGGCGCCGATTTTCACGAAATAACACTGTCCGCTCACCGACTTCTAAAGGGCCTCATTAACATGCCAAGCTGCTAGGGTTTCATTCACGACATTTGTGCGCCGAGTTTTTTACGCTGAAAAAACACCAATGTTTAATATTTCGCTGACAGATGATGGCTAACTAAAAAGGCGCGTTCACAAATTTCATTTTAGCACGGCTACAAACTAAACTGTAACGCTAGCGACATATGTTAGTCACTAGTGGCATTTCCAAAAAATATTCCGGCTGAATGGTTCGTGACCAAACTTGGTTCAATTTTAGCGCTAGTGTATTTGAAATATTTTGGAAACTGGTTTTTTTCGTACAAGATAAAAACAAATGTTACTTTTTTGGGTAGCCTGATTCATTTATTTGAGGATAATATGGAAAATATTAACCTTTATTAGTATATGTTTACTTACCAAATACAGCACTGCTGTGAAAACGTGAAAGTGTTAATTGAAACCAAGTCAAACCATATTTTAAATTTTGATTTAATAAGAATTAACTAATTCGGAGAGACATGTGGTGCCCACACCATATTTCAAGTGTAAATATTGTTTTTTATTGTATATATTCAAATATCTTATTAAAACAAATTTATAAAGGTCCACATAATTGCATCAAATTATATGGATTAGATGCACTCAGGAAAACTAATTCCTCATCTTGGCCAGGCAATGGCTGCACCCACTTTCTCTCCCTGTAGTAATTCATGCAACTAGTAAATTCTTTAGAGCTGTAATCATTAACAGCAACAGGCACAAATGGATCCAAATGCTCAAAGCCATTTTTTCCTAATAAATATCTGAAATATAAGTCTCATTAGAAGATGTTTAAACATTTAAATTTGGGAATTGTAATTTACCTGGGAAAATATGATTGTTGTGCATCTGCTGAGGCAGCAATTTCATCAACTGTAAGCACACAAACGCCATTTTTCCAATCAGTTTTAGTTAATTCCAAAAATCCTTCAGTTAGAGTAACACGCTCTGGTGGCACCATTTCCCTCTTCTCAGTGTACACTCTTGTATTCATACAAAAAAATGCATTAAACCCATCAATGGCAACCATTGTTTTACATTTTCCCTCAATTGACAACTGTTTGATTTCCTTACAAAGTGCCACAACAGTCTCACTAGCAAATTTCACCCTATTAATTCCATGATCCATCAACTCAATTAGTGTAGCACCTTTAGGTGTTGACTCACGTTTAGTCCAGTTGTAATCCACATGTGTTTTTAATTCTGGATTTGTCAAAATGTGTGCATTTTGGGATTTGAATTGTATCAACCAAGCAGCAGCATCCAAATTCAAGTCTACATACCCTTCTCTAGTTTCCGAGTTGCTGTATTCTTTGCAGCGACGCATCCAGCTGCCCACCCATGGTACATGCACTAGTAAATGGCCAGTATCATATGCATGATGGATAATGTGTGCTAAACTCAAGGATTTTCCACAGCCTTTTTTGCCAAATAGTACAAATCGTACTGGTGGCTTTGTGTAGTCCAAACTTTTGATGCAGTTGATTATATCCAGAGCTGGTTCGCGGACCATTAAACATGTTTCAGTAAATGTTTGTGTTTGGATGTGGTAGGACTTTGGGATGCCACCGTGAGTGAATAGCTGTTTGCGGATGTCTTGGGGGATTTTGTAGAATTGAGCTGTGTTACCTACTGTGTGATTCGCTGGTTTGTTTTCTGGGGTGCGGAAGGATTCTAGGCGTTCCGGTGCCTGGGATAGCGTTGAGAGTAGGTGTATGGGGACTTTGTTTGCTCTTTGGCATGTTAGTAGTTCGGTGGAGAGTATTTTGTACATTTTCGTGCGGGTTTGTTGTTGATTTTTAACCTATATTTTAGGTTAGGTTATATTTTGCAGGGCGCCATCTAAATTAATATATTTTTAGATGAATTCAAAATAGAAAGTTCCATCTGCATCGCAAGGAATAATAAGATTATTTGTGATTACAGGTGTATATATATATATGAATACCTTCTTCTATAATAAATGTGCACAGTCGTAAAATATTGGTTTCTGTAATTGACTGAACGCACCCAATTCTAACAGGCCTGAAGTTCGCACGTCAATAAAGAGATATTTGAACTATTTATCATTACTTAGAAATTTTAAATTTAATTTATGAGGCGACATTGTTTATATAGTGTAATCATACCCATAATTTATATTACAATTTAAATGCATAGATGAATTTTAATGACGATATCTATTTTTATTAAATAAAAATGTGTTACTTCATTCTGTAATTGAAAGTGCATCTTAACCTTAAAGTATCTGTCATTTTAATGAATAATTTTGAATTTATAAAAGGCAATTAGGATTAATGTTATAAATAGAAACAAGTACCACACAAGAATCTTTTCGGCGAAATGGAATCTTCTGCAGATGTGCGCGTTACGTTAAGTCCCAATAAGAGTTTTAATGGTTTTAACATGGTAAAGTTGTAATATTTAGGTTAGATTTCTGCACTGAAAAAAAATGTTAGATGTGTGGTGTTGCTGCTTAGGCAATGATATACTGTTATACTTATTGAAATTATATTTTATTCTAAATATTCATATCCGTTTCAAGAAATATTATTATTACGCTAATGAATGTGCTACTAACTACTGATCTATAATTTTAAGAGTGTTTGTGTGGAACAAGAAGTTGAATGGTATGATGAAGCCCCCCAGGTAATTTCCTCAGAAGATCTTGCACAGTGGATTACAAAAGCGCCCAATAAAACAAGCATGGCTGATGAAATTCACTTTTGTGATCCTACCTTGCTATCGGAAGTATTACAAGTGAAGGTAATTACAATATGCAAGTTATTCATTATTTTAATACTAACCATTGTTGATTGTAGCAAGATGTATTTGAAAAATTCGACGCGCAAGAACTGGCGAGAGCGCGTTCTCGTGCCAATCCATTTGAAACCCTCAAGTCAGCGTTTTTCATGAATCGAGCCGCTTTGAAAATGGCCAATATTGATGCAGCTGCCGGGTTCCTGTTCACTGGCGTTGACCGAGACGTGAGTCGCTTCAAATTGTAGCTGGCGCTTATTGTGTGTATTCCGTACCGGTTTTTTAGCCGAGGCATAAAAAGTCAAAGGGACCCTATTATTTCGCAGATGTGTGCGCGGGCCCCGGCGGCTTCACCGAGTACGTCCTGTGGCGAAAGCAGTGGGCGTTCAAGGGGTTCGGGTTCACGCTGAAGGGTGTGCACGATTTCAGACTCTATGACTCGTCGTGCTGCTCCCCTGCTACTTTTGAGTCGTATTATGGAAGCGCGGATGATGGGAATGTTTGTGATCCAGATAACATAGCGCATGCTGCTGAACGGATTGTGCGTGAGAGCGAGGGATGTGGGGTGCATTTTATGATGGCTGATGGTGTAAGTTGGAGATTTTTGTTTTAAAGTTGAGTTATATAAACACCGATAACTGAATTGTGAAAAATTACTAGCCACAATAACAGATACAATTTAAATTAATGTGCTATTATGTAACATAGCTTAAGTGTTAATGGTTTTTCAGGGCTTTTCTGTTGAGGGGAATGAGAATTTGCAGGAGATTTTGTCCAAACAATTGTACACCTGCCAGTGCTTGATGGCGTTGGAAATTGTGCGCACACACGGCCATTTTGTCACCAAAGTTTTTGATGTTTTTACTGCTTTTAGTGTAGGGTTGATTTATTTAATGCATCAGTGTTTCGAAAAAGGTAATAACTCTACGACTTAAGTTTAAATACATGATATTTTATCTAAACACTGGAGACTGTTGGCTTAATCTACTATCTTCTTTTTGTGTTTTTATATAGTGGCGATTTTCAAGCCCAACTCCTCACGACCTGCAAACTCTGAGCGTTATCTCATCTGCAATTCGTTGCGTGACTCCAAAGTGGTCAGCATAGTTCGTGATTATATGCGGACAATCATTAAAGAATTTTGGGAGTTGCGAAAGTCTGGTAATGGGAAAAATCTTGATATTGTGGAAATTGTTCCACTGCAAGTAATGAAAGGCTCCAAGAGTTTTACAGAGTACATTTCGGCGAGTAATAACAAGTAAATTAATAATAATGCTTGTACAATTAAAATTTAACTGTATTAAATTATCAGATTAGCAAAGATGCAAATCGGTGGTCTGCAAAAGTTATCAATGTT
Organism: Lordithon lunulatus; assembly: GCA_963942505.1. NCBI lineage: Eukaryota > Metazoa > Arthropoda > Insecta > Coleoptera > Staphylinidae > Lordithon > Lordithon lunulatus. The sequence goes on from OZ012666.1 coordinate 219,729, forward strand.
CTGTCAACATGTAACATTAGTGGACAAGAGACAGGAGGATTTACGGCAGAAAACTTTAGAGTACTGGTGTCTGCCAGATAAAATGAGGCCTAGTTCTGATAGGACTACTTTGGATGAATTTTTAGCTGCAGCTGTCAGTAAACCAGGTTAGCAAGTTTTTCCATCCTTTCTTGCTTTTTCTTAATTTAATCAAAATAAAAAATGTATGTCAAAAAAAATACAAAAATTAACTCAAAATCAGTTAGTTAAAACATCCAATGGGCTATTTTCGAACTTTAAATCCTCTGTAACTTTGCAATTTGATCTCCCTCAGGGCCCTAGGCCTTTGGTGTCTGTGGCTATTAAAAATAATTCGCCCCTTTACATAAGAAAATAAACGGGATGATATTAATAAAAATTGCGCCCCAGGGTTATATAGCCTATTTAGCCCTATGGTTAGGATTGCCGTGATCTTCCTAGCATCAAAATTAAAAGGTTTACCCAAAAATCACATTCTTCAAATAATTTTTTGTAATATTTTATTGTTCTGTTATGTGAAGTTATATCACTTCCTGGTCATCCTTCTATTGTTTATTCATTTCAGAATACCTCTTTGTGCAACCTCGCATAATCAATAACTTCAGTGACTTGCAACGGATCATTTCGGATCCATCTGATTGGCACTATACACAACTCTATTGTCCTGAAGAGTACAACTCGTGCCACTTATATGCAGGTATATACTGACTAAACTTTCTGTGTTGTATTTTTTTATGTCAAAATAGTAGAATGATTTCTTTTTTGCAGCTGTAAGCAGCAGGGTGTATCGATTGCAAAATCACAAGTGGATGCGATTGAAAAACATTCGTCTAGCGAAAGGCACCATACTTTTCGCGGAACTGGTCACTGAAAATCGTGACGACGGTGTTGAGAGAAAAAGTTTACATGTGATAGATGCGCTACGTTTAGGTGACACCAGTTTGGCAGATCTTCCTTTTAAAGAAAGGTATTTTATAAACAGTCGTTTTAGTTTTGTTATAATTGTCAATGATGTTTAGATTATTAGTGGATAATATTTGTAATAACCTAGCTCAGTGGTTGAGTGGTTTTGATGCCTCTAACCACTGAGCTAGGTTATTACAAATATTATCCACTAATAATCTAAAGTGCGAGAGTCTGAGTTCAAACCCCATCAGGGCGAATTTTCACCTTTTTCTGAGGTTTTCTGTCAAGTTATGACAAATGTCGAATGATTAAACTCCTCTGAGCTTCTCCCTTGACTGGCGGAAAAGCCTCATGGCTGTTAGCCTTATATAGATAGAAGTTTTGTTAGTTTAATATATATGAACTAGGGAAATGCCAGAAAGGCCTAAGTTTGTAATTGTGCTTAGTTAACATAGGCCAGTGATTCAAGTAAGTCCAACATCATACCTTCATAATTAACTAAATTGTTGGTTTAGGTTGATGCTGATTGAAACGTACTGTGAAGCTGTTAATTTTGAAACAGTGTCTGGATCAAAATTGCGTATACGTGCTCGGCCACCAGTTGAATTGGCATCAATAAGTAACCAATCACAAATACTTTTCGATTCAAATGAAAATAAGTATTACACATACTTGCCACAAATGATCAGCAATCTCGAAAAAGTTTCCAAGGAATATTATTTTGTAAATTCCATATTATTTTTAAAAAGTGATGCAAGTAAGTATTTGTTATTTTTGTAATGCATAACAAAATAATGGTCTGTTTTAATTTTAGCGCAATTTTTCAACACCTCATATGTTTTGCGTGCACAAATGTCTCTTGCGGGTGATCAGGAGGACCCCAATGCCATCAGTTATGATGTTTTAATTAATTATTTAAATAAATCAATTGCATAATATTGTGAAATTAATCATAAGCACAACATTGGAATTAAAATGTTACACATTTATTTTCATTTATGTCTGTAATATGCACTTTTAATTGTTCTAAAAATAAAGTATTATTTTTATACTAATAATCAAAGCAGTTCATTTCATAATTAATTAATGTCGGGTCATTTAAAAGTCAGTCTATATCAGTGCAATGATCCAGGGCACTGAATGTCGTTCATTAAATAACTTCAATTTCAATGAAATTCAAATTATACATGTATATTGTATATGTTCAAATTAAACTTTGAAAGTTTCCGAAAGAAAAAATCAGCCAGTTTTTTAATATCTGAAAAACTTGCTCCTGGATTTTGTAAACCTAAAATCTATCATTGCATCATTACACACGTGTAACCGTTGATTGAAAATTTTCAATCATTTCATGCCAACACTAATTATACGTCTAGATTTATTTAGTTGAATATCGCACAACTAAATAAATCTAGAGGAATAATTAGTGTTTGCATCTCTGTAGTTATATCAGTTATATATTCAACTAAATAAATCTAGAGGTATAATTAGTGTTTACATCTCTGTGGTTCGCATGAAATTATTGAAAACAGCTTTATAAAGGTTATGTATGCCATCTATTTAACAGCAACGAGACTACTTAACGTATGCAACACAACTTACATGCACCTGGTAGTTAGTAGTAAAACTAATGACATACAAACTGTAACTCTGCGTAGAAAACTGTAACAAATGCCTACAGTTTTCTACAATTATTACTGTAAATGCCACCTAATTGACAGTAGCAAAACTATGTAACTAATGTATGCAACACAACATACATGCCATCTAGTATTCATTAGAAAAACTACTGACATCAAAATTGTAATCCTGTGTAGAAAACTGTAATAAATGCTTGCAGGTTTCTACTATTATTACAGATTTTATGCATTAAAATAAAAGTTGTTTGTTTAAAATGTCGCAAATGCTTTCTCGATTGTCTTTGAATTCATTTATAATTTTAATCAAGGGAGCAAACACAATTTTGGAGTATAAATTTACTCTTTTTTTTAATCTAGAATTTTCTTTAGTAATAAATTATATAATATATAAATATATGAAAATTTAATTAGTACTTGTTCCCTTCATCTTTGGGATTTCTGGGTAAATTTACAATGTTTCATGTCTATGAAGGAATTAAAAAGCATGTAACCTATGCTTTAGTTAGGAAAAGTTTGAGGTGTAAAGGTTACTGTTTGTATTTCAAAAAATATGTTGTATGGAAATCAATAATAATATTCCTTCTCAAAATGTATTTCTTTAAATTAATAATAGAATAAAACCATTTGAAAATAATACAACATAACATAAATATCTATTTTCATCATTATCATCAATCATCATAATATTATATATTGCAACAATTAATCAATTAATTATTAATACTTTAGTACACTGATAATGTTTTAAATTATTGCCACTGAAAATAGAATAAAATCTACCACTGCTTTTGAGTATTCGCGAAAACAAAAAAACAAAAAAAATGCTTCGATGTGCCTGCATTTTTGGAATGTTCGTTCAATACTATAAACGTGTAAAGCTTTTGGACAAAAAAAATAATCCCACGCACCAAATTATTCGGCTTGTTTTTTTTAACACAGACAGTAATAGGACATTAGAAAACCTACTGCTAAAAAATTGTCTCACTAAAATTCATAAGTTTTCCTTTCAATTAATCTAAAATTTAATTTGCCTACGAGGGGGATGAGGGGCGGTGTATACGTCATTTTCACATTTGTTACAAAAAATATTATACAATTTTTAATTCAAGAATTGTTAATGAAGATAAAATGTATAAATTGTCTACAAATTCTGATGCTGAATATAAAATTAATTTCAATATTTTTTATCAGTTTCTCAATTAAATTAAACTTCAAATAGTTATTGTAGTGTAAAGTACTAGATTAATCAAGAAACTTGTACCAGTTTCTAGTTTTAATTATTCATGTGCTATGATCAGCTGAAAATTAAAACGATAACAAATGCTTGAAAGCTCTTTCAGCAGTGATTGTGAATTTATAAGACTTGTCTGTACCAATAAAATCTAATGTGAAAATGACGAGTATGTTTATAAATCTGTACAAATACATTAATTATGAATAAATACAAACATTCGGTACCTGTACATTTTTCCTTGCCTCTAACACACATGGAATGACACACGCTCACTATACCCATATTATATTGTTAATATTAAACTTATTACTTGGTTTTGGTTATTATATTACACCTACTAACTATTTAATAATTCTTTTACCTAAAGTGAAGCCAGTATTGATTTGCTACCCTGAATTCACCAAATATGTCTTATTTCGCTACGATCTTCTTATGTGGCCAGCACATTTAAGTATTCTTTTTTTAAGTATCCGATTAAGTAGTTTAACGAGTATCTACATACACACACATACTCACACAGAAAAATGTACAGGTGTTTTGAACTTATCTTGTAATATATAAAAAAGGTCTCAGTCGCGTTTTCGTCAGACTTGGTCAGCGCTTCGCGTGGTATTGTTGTTGTTGTTGTTGCAGAGATCCGGGAATGGGGCTTCTTCTGATTGAGGACTGGGCGAGTCGGCGAGGGTGAGTCGCAGCGAGGGGTCGTCTATTATGCGTATCCGTGGTTCTTCGTCTGTCGAGTCGATGGAGGGTGTTCGTGCGGTCGGTAGACGAATACCGCTCTTTACCATTAGTTTAGCGTCTAATCTCATGACCTGTTAGTTGTGTTTAATAATAAAAAAAAAACATATTAAGGGCAATATGGACACAATATAGTTGCTAAACAGAGCAAGCTAGAGTTTAAAAAATAAGCAGCATGAAATATAACCAACTTCATCTAAAACAGGTTTGCTGTTAGTGTGACGTTGTCATAGATGCAGTTGGCAATGCTTGTAGTATCACTACATTTCAAATTATAGCTAGAATAAAATACTTTTTCAGGAAATGTTTAAAAGAAAATTATAAAATAAATTATCAACCCTATCTTGTAGGAAAACTTATATAGTTTGATTTGAGACATTCAAGACAGCAATTGTTTCAATTACATTAAACCATTACTTCATGCACTATTAACAACAGTTTTTGTTTAGTACAATTCGTGCAAACTTACTCGAGCCATTTCCAAGGCTCTGTGTCGGGGCTTGTTATTGGCGTGGGAAACTGCAGCAGCAACAATTCCAGAGCAGTTAGTTATGAGTTATGTACAGATGAATCAAAATATAATTCGATCTAATGAGTTAGTTAAAAGCACAAGCGGTGCTATTGTTCTTTTTGTTTGTTAGTGTCATAATGTACAATTGTTGACTGTGATGTAGTTACTACTTACTTCAGCTTGCAGATCAGCTACTTTATCTTGAAGTTCACGCACGCGCTCACTATCGTCCACTTGGTGGCTGCGCAGTTCGCCCTCAGTTGCAATTTCCTCATTCTAAAATTGTGATGTATTAACAGCTATAGGTATGCAGCAATATAAACATGTTGCTGGGAGGTATGGGCGCTCAACATATACGAACCATCGTGTTTGTATGTTCACCGAATATAGTTTGTTACTAATAAAGTTGTTTTAACTTTCCGAATACAGCACTGCTGTAGAAGGTATTGTTTTAGTGATTGTCGAAATATGCGATAATTTTCCGGAAAAAAAACTACGCTATAAGAAAGGTATTGTTATCGCGAACAATTTAATTTGGTACTTCGCAGATTACCGCCGTATGCACCACTTTCCATTTTACTTATCAATTATTAAGTTAGAACCAACAAAATAGAATTCATTCTATTTCGTTGGTTAGAACGTTATGTATTAGAGGCAACCATATTCACAAAATAATATGATTTTGTTTTAAATATCAGCTGAAGTTAGCGTTGAAACGTGAAACAGCCTTAAATTAATAATAATGGCCGCCATCTAACTTCCGGAATTAATAAAAGTTGTACAGCTGTTTTCTTCTTACCTTTAATTCAAGTTGACCTATTTTTTGGGTCAACTCGGCGAGTGCTTGCCCCTTCTCTGCGTCCCTAATGCGCGCATTCATCAGCTCCTCCTTCATTTTACCTTCCAGATCGGCGTATCGGCGCTGCTCTTCGAGTAATTTCGCGGCAGAATCGCGATCTTTCAGCTCGGCAACTTCCAGCCCCTCGCGCTGTCTCTTAATTTCTTCATCCTGGCGCCGTAGCTGGTTTGTGCTGACCTGCACTTGCGTTTCTAATTCCATAACCTAAAAAATAAATGATTCAAAATTGTAACAGGATTACAATAATTTTTACTATTGCTCTTAAAACGAGTTATTGTTATATAGTAATGGGTAGTTAATATTCACGAAGGATCTATTTCTATACCGGCATCAAAGGGCTTGTAGGACATATCTCAAGTCACTGAAAATATTCGTTGTTGTGCATCTTAAATTTCTTCAAATTTGTTTGTTCCGTTCCAGCAGACGTTTTTACCTACCGGCAAATGTCTTGGTATACCGATGTCACCACTCGCCCCGATAACACATGCATCCATAGAAAACCAACGAATTCCGTACATAATAAAAGCTACACTTATATAAACTCTATTGGTATAATTGTATCAGTCACAAAACACTTCTGAATATCGTTAAATTGTACTTATAATAAATGAAACTAATATTCACGTAAAACTCCGCGGCCATTTTGTATGCACAAAAATGTAATGATTTTATTTATAAAAATTAGGCATGCTTGTGTTTAACAAAATCGACACGGCAAACGTTTGTGATTGGTTTACGCAGACCGCATGACTGCGAGACAAAACAAAATTTGTTTGTTGCAAAGCACAAAGTAAAATGTCAGGCGTGGGTAGACGCTAAATAGTAGTTGTGCTGGTGTGGTTAATAATTTGAGTACTAATTGGTGCAATTTGAAGAGACAAATAGAAAGAGGTATGTAGTAGAATAGATAATTAATTATGATTACAAAGGAATAATATAACCAGCCGCTCTGTTAACGTAAATTACCCGTATTAGATTGAAACGTTTATACGATAATACATTTTATTGTAAAAGCTCGCCAGTATACCGTTGTATGATTTAGCCTGGGATATAATTTGGATGGAATTATTTACCGCTTCTTGTATTTGTAGTTATTTAGTTGGCAATCCTACGTCCGGCCATAATGTAGGGTTGCCAAATATATCATATGAGATCGAAGCTATCATTGATGATGCAGTTGGCAATGAATATATTCAATAACATGAATCTATTAGTTTATATATGGAACTGATGCCATATAAAAATAACAAGTATATATTCATTTATATATTTTTTTGGTCCAAATAGTATGAATTTCCAATAAACTAACCTTTAATCGCAACTCTTTAACCTCCGTGAGCGTTTCCATCTCCCTTATCCTAGTAGTCATCAGCTCCTCTTCCAATTTTTGTGTTTCGATCCGATTGCCCCATAACAACTTTTTAGGTGTACTCAACGCATCACTTGCCGAAGACGACTCTTGTTTATGATCCTGAAATGAAAGATAAATAACATAACAATTATAGAATTTCAAATTTCAATAAACAAGCCGTATATTACTAACAATTGTATTTTACTCTTTCAAAATAAAAATTCAAAAACCACTAGCTGAGCTACAGTAAGAGATCTAAACAGACCAAAATCTAGTTCTGTAGGTGGCTATGATGTAAATTCACATTTTTTATATTACATCGCAGACAACCGTCGCATGTGCCATCTTACATCATTTACGTTTGAAAACGTAAAATATAAAAAAGTATATTTTAGTATGAATTTGTACCTGAAGGTGTCTCTGCCACTGAGAGCTCAACTCCGAAACCCTCTGGCGCAAATCCTTCAGGGATAAATTAGCTTCAGCCTCGCGCAATTTCACAGCAATAAGTTCTTCTTGCAAATGAGCAACACTATTATCCGGCGTGGTTTCTCGCAGAGTCTTCTTATCCTCTTCCAACTCATGAATACGCGCGCGCAGGTCCCTAATTAACGCATCGTTTTCGGCCTCTCGCAGACGCACCTTCACCAATTCCTCCTGCAGACACTCAATCATGCTCTCACGCTGCTGCAACTGCTCCGTTTTTAGGGACATCTCCTCTAGTGAAGACTGTCGCGATGTGTGCTGCAAAATGTCCTGAGATTAATTTAATTGTAAGTCTAAAGTGTGTTTACGCGACTAACCGTTTCTTCCATGATCATAGAGAGCGATTTAATTCTTTCTTGTGCTAACGCAAGTTCGTGCGTTGTAGCTAAGTACGTGTGGCGTAGTCCGTCCAACTCGCGTTGCACCACGAAGGTGGTTTCTTCTTCTTCGGCGCGACTCACTTGCCCTCTGACTAGTCGATCTGCTAGCGCTTTGCTTTCTTCCTCCAACATCTCGCAGCGGTGACGAAGTTGACGGTTTTCGGTTCTTAATCGCTGAAAAAAATATAATATACATTTACTTTAACTAAACCGTTCTTTGTCTCATTGTATTCTCTTAAGATTTATTGTTCTTTTAAAACATTCAAAACTATGTGCATGAACGAGTTAAAGTGAACTTACTTTCAGTTCAACCATTTCCTCTTGTTCCTTCGCTTTTATCACACTATATTCCTTCTCTAATTTCTTCATCTTTTTGGTGTTAATTTTCATGCTGTAAGACAGCTGCATAAGACCTTCTGGATCGGCTTCGGCACGCGATGGCAGTTCCTTCTGGAAAAACTAAACAGAAACAAAGTGTTCATCATACAACTATCTGTATTGGGTTTGGTTTAAATAAGTCGTACTTTGAGCATTCCCTCCATATCCAGCGACATTAAATCCTCCTTTCCCAATGTGAGCATCGAAAGAGCAACTTTGAAGATGATTTCCATGCCTTCCGATAAGAAGACATCCATTATACGGCACGCGAGTGGTAGTGAGAGAGCTGTGGTGAAGAGTGTAAGGAACCAACTGGAGGCGTACATGGAGGTGTGGAAACTTTGAGATTGGAAGTGTTTGCATAGTTCGGGCAGCTGTTCCGATACGAGGTTTTCCAGTTGGAACATGCACAGACCCAGTTCGGCCATGCTCGGTTTGAACATGTCCCGCATTCGATAGTCTTCCATTATTTTGACGAGCACCGCGAAAGTTTCCTCCTCAGGCATTTGCTAGTTAGAGGAAAATAGTTACGTGTAGATAACTTTAAATCTGAAAGCGTCTCAGGCTGGTGGATATTTTGTTGGCAGAAACTACTATCTATATCTGCTGGTAAATAATTCAGTGGCTAGTTTGGTTGAAGCTGATATGTGAATTTTATTAACTTTTTTTCATAAATTTCCATAAATTCATGGGAAGTTTTATTGTTAATTCTAATAAAGTACTTGTATACAGGTACATACAAAAAGTACTTGAGTGCCGAATACAAGTACTGAGTACCGAGTACAATTACTGAGCATTGAGTACCGAGTACAAGTACTGAGTATCGAGTACAAGTACTGAGTACTGAGTACCGAGTACTTAGTATCGAGTACAAGTACTGAGTAACGTAACTTTTCTTTTATTTATATTTTTTATTAATTGATTAACTGCATACCAGTCTCCCCATCGATGTGAATTCCCGTCCCGTCGTTCGAAACTAATTAAATTTGTAGTGACTACAGAATATAAATGTAATTGTTTTTATAGAAAAGTATTTGATTACGGCAAATGTACAAAGAGTACACAGAAAGTACTTAAACGCGGCAAAGGTACTTGAGTACATTTTCTTTGATTAAAAAGCAATTAGTACAATTACAACATTTAGATAAAAATACTCGTGGACTGAGTACCAAGTACAGGATAGACCGAAAAAGTACTTGCGAGTACAGTACTCGAGTACAAGTACTGAGTACCGCCCAGCTCTGCTTTTATGTAACAGAAAATGTGGTAATTTAAAGTTTAAGGTATGATAACTAAAATAAGCATATCAACTTTCTACAAATAGCCACAGAATTGGAAGTTGTATTACCTGCATTAAGAGTAGTCCTACAATAAAACCAGTGCCCTGGCAATATCCAACCTCCCGATCGTGCAACGAATACGCTTTGATGACATTAAAAAGCGACTCTTGCCCTAAGCCATCTTTCTCCTTGAAGAAGTCATGTTCTGGATATGTGCGGGCTATATCGCGACGAATTACCTTTTCACACGGAGACTTGGTCTGTACAATAATAACAAAAATATTATAATTGTAACACATTTTTTGGTTTTTAATATTACTTTAATATATTCCGCGTAGAGTTTTTTCTCTGGCGCTTCCGTAGCTGAACATATAAGTTGCCACGCGATGCCCCTGAAGTGTACAGGAATGCCCTTTCGGACAACCTCGCGCACCTGTGCATTTTGTTTCTTCCAATGTGTATCCCAGTCACTGACTATTTGACCCCATAACGCCCAGATGTCTTCACCTTCGTCTGGTCTATCTTGAGTGGAACTAGTACCTAATTAACAACATGAATAATAGAAGTACTTAATTAAGCCTTTAAACTAAATGATTGGTTCAAATTGTGGGTGTGTATGCATTAAATTCTGTAATTAGTAACTTACCAGAATTGAGTGATATTTGTGAGGTGTCGGAGCTCTTCCGCGAGTGTCCGGAGGCCGAGGCACCGCTCAACGAGTTCAGCGACTTGGCGTCGGACTCGTAGAGGCGGTTCGCCTCCTCCAGCTTGGCGAGCAGCGCCAGCTCGTCGCCGGATGCTACGTTATTGTTATTGTTGTTAGTACACAGCGGACTCTCCAGCCTCATGGCTGTCGGAGGCATGCTGTAGCAGGCCCCATCGGACTCTACCACCAGACAGCTCAAGGAGGGACCGTTGCTGCAAATAATGAAAATTATAGAATTAGAATTAGAATTAGAGATAGTCCAGTTAATACATGTATTGTAGAATGCATGAAATATGCGATATAATTCGAGTGGTTATATACAAAAATGATATAACTTTCACTCTAGGAGGAAAATTTAACGCCATCGTGGTGTCGCCAACCACATCAATTAGCAATGCATACTCATATGGTAATAACATACCATTTTGAAAAAATTCTAATATCGTTATAACTATAAAATCTTTCACATTTTTTTACGAATTAGGTGTAAACTAACAAATGAAATTAATTAAATAATAAAAAGTAACGGATAATAGTATAGTGTAGAGTTCAAGCCATTTGAAATAGTGGACAGGCATAGTCTGGTTGGTAGGGAGCGCCCGCCCACCCCACCTTTGCTCGCATAGTTTTGTTCACTGCATGCAGACGTTTTATATTGTTTAAACAATTCCAATAAGAGTATTATCCTATGGAAAAACTATACGAACAAAGGTGGGGTGGGCGGGCGGTCCCTACCAACCAAACTATGCCCGTCCACTATTTCAAATGGCTTGAACTCTACACTACATTGTTATTCGTTACTTTTAATTAATCCATGAATTTCATGTAGAAAATGATGATAAATTCACTTAACAATAACAACACCGTAATACACAATGTTAATTTTCCATTTAGAAATAGTTATACAGTTTATTATATCAATTCTTATATATAAAATGATATAGGAAACTAGATAATGACATACGGGCTTTTGACAGTAAAGAGATGACAAACAACAAATTGGAAATCACAGCTGACAGTTGAATGGTAACATATAATAAATAGCAATTGATAGATAACAAGTAACAGATACTAAGTGACAGATACTAAGTGACAGATACTAAGTGACAGATACTAAGTGACAGATACCAAGTGACAGATACCAAGTGACAGATACCAAGTGACAGATACCAAGGGACAGATACCAAGTGACAGATACCAAGTGACAGATAACAAGTGACAGATAACAAGTGACAGATAACAATTGACAGATAACAAATGATAAATAACAAGTGACAAATAACAAATGATAAATAACAGTTGATAGTTGAGAGATTTCATATGCTGAATTACAGTTGATTGATGGCAGACGTTAAATATCAAGTTGCAATTTGAAACTGTGGTTTACGCAGATCCCCCTCAAAATCTATAGGAACTAAAATATAAAATTAGACTTGCATGTGGCCAAATATCTGCGGAAAAAAATTTAGAATATATAAAAATGTAACCAACGTGAAAATATCAAAAAGTCAAAAATATTAATAATATAATAAAAAATTTTAAAATTTCGAAAATGTCAATATAATTTGGGAAGTCGTGTGGTGTGCCCACACCAGATATTGCGTGATACTTTTATTCCCATTTGTTATTAAAACTTTTTTTTCGTTATAATTTCTTATTTGTGGACCATTAAAACAATTAAGCACAAAAATATAAATTTTTATAAATTATTTAAAGGTGAAAATTCCAATTTAATTAGTGCGGAACTTTATTTTTGTAATTCAGTGTATATTCAAGAAACATAGGTCACCCTGAATTATAGTAACAACTTACACATACAAAATAATCGTGATTTCTCTTATCATCAAGTCCGTGACATGAGGGAGGTGGCTGATTATAAAAAAAGTCTGCTAATTGGTGTGCAGCAAAAGGATGAAAGGGAATTATTGTAGGGGAATCGGCACGGCACGGCGGGCAGCGTCATCCTATTCATCCGCAATCTGCAGGCACGTTGAACTATTGACACGTCTTATCGTTTTTATGGGTATCGCGGTTTCATTGTGTGCTCAGCAGTACTTAAATTGCGATTCCGCCGACGGTTCTAGACTTTCGGGTGCCAACCAACTGCTATTTCAATTTTATAGCCAACTATTACATAAAGTTAAAATATCTACATTTTGTTATTGTTATATCAAAAAAACGGCATTTCTGTTTCCATATAAAAAATCATGTTCGTGTTTATGATTAAACAATATTGCAAATAAAAGAAACTTCTAAAATTTAATTATAATAAAAATATTGAAAATTTATAACTATCCGCCGAATGGCTTTTTCGGTTGTAAAAGGAGAAGCTCGGAGAAATTTAATCACCCGGAATTGACTTTAACTTCACAGATAATCTCAGATTTTGTAAATTTATACAAAATGATACCGAATATGTTTTTACTTTCCGAATACATCACTAATGTAAAGCAATTTATTATTTTACAATTTTTAAATAATAATAAATTAGCGAAAATGATCCCATGTTAAATATAGTAATGTAATGAAAATATCAAATGTAAAAAATTAAATTAGAAAATGTGAAAAATTAAAATGTAAATATGTCAAACTGCCAAAATGTACAAATGTCAGAATGCTAAAATGTCAAAATGTCAAAATGTCAAAATGATAAAATGTCAAAATGTCAAAATGATAAAATGATAAAATGATAAAATGATAAAATGATAAAATGATAAAATGATAAAATGATAAAATGATAAAATGATAAAATGATAAAATGATAAAATGATAAAATGATAAAATGATAAAATGATAAAATGATATCATGATAAAATGTCAAAAAAATCAAAATACGTCAAAAAATGTAAAAAAAGTAAAAATGTCAAAATCTAAAAATGTCAAAAGTGTCAATTTTTTTTTAAAAGTCAAAAATGCCAAAAAATTCAGTTTTGTTTGGGACACGTTATTTTCTTCAATATTTTTATAAACTCGTATATAAGAAATTTGAAAATCGTATTAATATGTGATGATTAGATTTTTGTTGTGGGGGTAAGGACCACGACCCAATTTCCATCCGTCGGAATCGATCCCGAAATGAAATGATGCCTAGGGCGAAGGGGCGGAAGGAGCGCTATAAAATATGTATTCATGGCGGCAGTAAAATAACATGTTTATGGGGCTCGCTATTACCGTTTCGCGTTTTATTAGTTTTCCCTATTTCCTCGCTTCAAATAAACAACGACGGCACATTTCAAACAGTGAGAATTTATGGGCTTGCATTGGAGGAATGTTTGAAATTTGTTAGGATATATATACACGACCTCACATAAAGTTTCAATTGTGTCTTATAATTTTGATTTTCTATTCACAAATGACCCATGACAATAACAATACTAAAAAAAATTGACCATGATTTTTAACGAAGACATTATTTGAATAAAATAGAAATCATAATTAATTGGGGATATAAAAATCATTATTTTTTTGATGTAAAGTGCAAAGAGATATTTTTTTTATCGAAATCAAAAAAAGCAGGAATATTTATAAATCAAGAAAAGACAAAATACATGAAAAACACAAGAAGGGAAGACACAAACGGAAACAAAGTTCAATTAAATAACATTGGAATAAAAGAAGTGAATAAGGGACACAAATAAGCACATACAACTACAATAGGGAAATAATAATAATAATAATCTTTATTAAACGTAAATAAATTTTTAGGTGTAAACAGTTACAGTACAATTTATCACATTTGTAAATAATATATATATATATATATATATATATTTATTGCATGACAATGAAAATTGGTGTCAGAGGGTTACTGGTATCCGGCGCTTGCGCTGGCCACACCCGAAGAAAAAAAGATATATATCCACAGTTAATTAATATAAAATTTAAATACATATTATAATAACAATAATAGGAAAAGTTCATTAACACGTTTTATAAAAAACGATCTTATAATTTCGTTGGTTTTGATGGTATTTTATCGAGATTTATTGTAATAACTTTATTATATTTATTTCAAAGCACATAAAATACAGAATTTGTTAAAAAAAATTTAAAAATTAAAAAAAAATTAAAAAATTCAAATAATTTTTGTCATTTGTACATTTTTATAATTTATAATTTTTTAAGTTCTGTATTTTATTTATCTTGAAATAAATATAAGAAGCCTATTACAGTTTTTTAACAGAATATGGAATGATGATTGAATGATGCATACTTTTGTAAAATAACTCCTTCTTTTCAGTTGTACAACTAATAACCGTAACATTTTGACGAGTGATTTAATTAAAAAGTGCGCCACAAACGCGCCGATTGTGCTCAGCTTATAGTGAATACATTGTTGTTAAAACGGTGTCAGGAAATAATATATATCTGACAATATTATATTTGTTTTTATTCTTTATCATCACGGCTTGACCTATTATCGCGATATAAGGCCTCCTATAAAGGCGTTCGCTTCATTCAGCAGCTGTAACTCGCCGCTTTATTTCGCTCTTTCTTCTCTCTTCCCTTCGGGTGCACTCACACACCTCTCCTCACCTCGTCTCATACACACGCACGAGCGCGTCCTTTAAAACCGGCCCAAAAACAGAAACAGACAAACAAAAGAGAGGGTTCCTCAAAGTGGTTGTGCCGATAATTAGTGCAACTTTTTTTTCTCGCTTCTTTCGCGACACGTGCCGGACGGATTTACTAGAGAATGAAGACACGGATTTTGTTTGCGCTACTGTTGCTGACGCTCGTCGTAGGGACATTCAGTGCGCACATTAAAGATGGTGAGTAATGTTATTATGATTAATAAATATGTAATGGGATGATGATGTATTATCTAATTAATTTTTTTATTTGAGGATTTACACAAATAAATTTGAATTGAATTGAACCAGTAAATAGTAGTAAATTGAATTGAAATAATTGAAAATATTGATATAAATAATTAAATTAATGTTATTTTTTAAATGACTACACTGAATCCCTACACTGAAAGGTAAAAGGCAACTAGATAATATATATATTATATCTTAATCTTAGTTCTTATTTGTATCATTAATGAGATATTTCCCTTTTTTGGGCTTGTCCTGTTGGGAAATAAATTAATAAATTAATAAATTAATAAATTAATAAATTAATAAATTAATAAATTAATAAATTAATAAATTAATAAATTAATAAATTTATTATTGTATTTATTCGCCGAAAGTTAATTATGTATAAGTTATTATTGGGAAACAGCGAAATTTTTTTTTCGAAATTAAATGAGCGAAATATATTGATATATTATAAAAGGAGTTTCACTGCCCTCGCTGTTTCCCAATAATAACTTATACATAAATAAATATATATTTTTTTTAAAATCTAAATGTCACATATTTAGATTTAAAAAAATAACCTTTATTTAATTATTTATATCAATATTTTCAATTGATTTTTACTATTTACTTATTTCTTATTTATTCTGGTTCAATTCAATTCAAATTTATTTGTGTAAATTCTCAACTAAAAAATTGATTAAATAATATCTAAAATTTAAAATATATTTTAATTTGTGTACAAATACATTATGGTTTAATCGTGATTATAACGCAAGCACCAACAGATGTAGAAGAAAAACTTAAACGTTATGACTGATGACTAATATAATTGATGGCAGATAAGATTAATTTAGACTTAACCATTAAAAGAAAATATGTATGGAATAATGTAGTGTAGAGTTCAAGTCATTTGAGATAGTATAGTTTGGTTGGTTTTGATTTACCCAAACCTCCACATTTGATTGCATTTATTCCTTATATGAATACAGAGGTGTTACATTGGTTAAACTACTCGAAAACGTGTGTAATCCCATGAAAAAAACTATGCAAGCAAAGGTGGGGTGGGCGGGTGGCCCCCACGAACCAAACTATGCCTGTCCACTATTTCATACGACCTGAACTATACACTACATTGTTCCCTATATATTTTTTTAAATTAAGTTTAAATTAATAAATAAAATTAATTGAATCATAGAAAGTCATAGATAATAATGTAGTGCAGAGTTCAAGTCATTTGAGATAGTGGACGGGCATAGTTTGGTTGGTAGGGGCCGCCCGCCCACCCCACCTTTGTTTGCATAGTTTTTTTTATGGGATTACACACGTTTTCGAGTAGTTTAACCAATGTAACACCTCTGTATTCATATAAGGAATAATATATATAATCTTTTAAATCTCTTTATACCCTTCCGGGTGTCGAGATTGTTTAAATCGTATTTTAAATCAATCTAAAACAAATATAAATCTATTGAATTTTCTGTAGGAATTCCTTCCAGTCCTTCCTGTTTGCCGCCATCCTCTTTGCATCATAAAGAATAAATGCAATCAAATGTGGAGATTTGGGTAGATCAAAACTAACCAAACTATACCCATTCACTATCTCAAATGATTTGAACTCTACACTACATTGTTCAAAATAATAAAACCAGTTTGCATACAAAACAGGAGAATAAATTGTCTTTTATTACTTTAATTTTTATATTCTAATTTACTTTAGCGCGATTTTTTTTTAAGGGTGGAATTAAATCAAAACCAATTAAAAATATAACACATTAATAAATAAAAATGGTTATTATATTAATTTGTGAGAAAAATTTCAGAAAAATAGATGTTAAAAAAGTTTTAAAAAAATAAATGAATAAAGCCAAAAATGTCACAAATGTCGGAAAGTTAAAAATGTCAAAAAATGTAAAAAGCAAGTCAAAAATATAAAAAAATTTCAAGACGTCAAAAAATATAAAAAATGTCAAAAAATATAAAAAATGTCAAAAAATAATAAAAAAGTTGAAAATGATATACAAATTTAACAAAAATCAAAAATATCAAAAAAAATAAAAAATGTAAGGCGTCAAAAATTTAAAAAATGTAAAAAAATAAATTGAAAATGATATACAAATGTAAAAAGAAAGCCAAAAATTTCAAATAATTTGCTGTATGATACAAGACAATTTAGATTGTCTTGTATCTTGACTAAATTTTGAGTCAAGAAATTGTCTTGTCTAAAACGACCTTAAGAAACTAGATAATGTCATACGGGCTTAATAGTAGTGTATGATTACCAAATCCCAACTGTCAAATTTTCAATGTCGTCTTGATTTCTTAATACATCAACTAGATATATACATATATATATATATATATATATATATATATATATATATATATATATATATAATATATATATATATATATATATATATATATATATATATATAAATCGTACAAAATATGTTTACAATATATTTATCACTTTCAATAGATAGTTCTTTTTTCCAACTAGAATTCATTCATATAAATTGCCGCGTACACAAATTACATCGTCACTCGCGATTAACATTGTGTTTGTTTTTCTCTCCTGCACTGAAGGTCGTTAGACTTAATAATGCGTAATTTTACCCGGTATCGGGGTTATTGGGTTGAAATTTTAGCGGTCCCCGCGGTGGTGACCCGGCCCATTTAGATAAAACCGCCGCGATATCGATTGATTCCCAGCAACAACCGGCAGCCAGGATCATCATCGATAATTTGATCGGGTGGGGTGATGTCACTGCGAAACGCGACAAAGCCACGCTTTGGGAATAATCGAGGCGTTCAAACGATAAGCGTGCAGTTTCGATATCGAGCGTGTTTTGTTGTTAGCTGATTGGGTTGTTTGTAATGATTCGAGAGGATTTAAATAAGTAAATGTTTATCATTAAGTTTATGTACGCCGCCGAGTTCAAATGATAATGGTTTTTCATTAGTAATGGGCACTCAGACTATTTGACTGTTTGGTTAGATGCTGGAAAATACTACTTTGTAGTACAGCATCAAGCTCAAAAATTCATTCTCCGGTGGGACTCGAATCCACTACTTCAGATATCGCGTCAACATTGGGAGGAACACATTAACATAGCTGCATGAACGAATTACCGAAATTTCAAAAATTCACTCTTCGGTGGGACTCAAACCTACGTCTATAGTAAAATATATATCCGTGAGGCTTTAATGCCGGTCAAGGAACAAGTTCGGAGGAGTTTGATTACCCACTATTTACTTCACATAAAATATCTGAAGAATTGTGTAGTGATTCACAAAAATTCGTCCTAAAAAAGGTACAACGCCATCTGGCTGCACCACATCAATTAGCAATGAAATACTTATATATGTTTTAAAAATCGTCCTGATGGAGTTTGAACTGACCCTCCCTAATGATTAGTACGAGAAGAGAAAATATTTATATTGAATAATTCGAAACGTGTGTTTGCTTTCGTTTATTTTCAGTTTTCATTCGATAAGTGCCTATCGCTAATAATAATAATTCCCATTTTAAATATATACTATAATTAAGTGTGAGTGAACAAAAATGGTGCATATTAAATATTAATTATTTCAATTAACTAAGTAACTCGAAATCAATAGAATACAAACAAATAAACGAAACATAAGGTCAGCATTTAGAATTATCGGAATGATTAATTCGATGGCAACCAGACACTTCTAATCTTCTGCAAAAACGACAAGTCATCGTTATAAAGAATTCGTGAAAAGTATAAAAATACAATACATAGCAACAAGACAATAATATAAACATTTATTGGATTATCTAGAGTTTATCTATATGTATTTAAATTGTAATAACTTCCTGAATATGATGATAAAATAATAACATATTTACTGTTTATAATAATTATAATCAGTCGACATAAATCTATACGTAGTTTACAAATTTACTTTTAATTTATTAATATATATAACCATCTTTATTAGACTATTGACCCTTCACGAGTCTTTTCGTCTATTTATTAATAAATAATATGAATTGATTTATTAAATATCTGGTGGGCACTTTCCAAATAAGAAAGTCAAAAATATCAAAAATGTCGAAAAGTCAAAAAAAAGTCTAAAACGTCAAAAAAGTAAAAAGAAGAGTCAAAAATATTAAAAATATAAAAATGTCAAAAATGTCCAAAATGTCCAAAAATGTTCCAGTGATTCCCTAAAGAGATGTTGGTTCAAATAATAATTTATCGACACACTTATTCATGCTATATTTTAAATGTATGTTCATATACAGAAAACATTCGTTATCAACCGCTTTAATAATCATTACAAAATATCTGGTATGGACACCACACGACTTTCCCGAATTGATGACCTATCTAATTTTTTTTTAAGTCTTTAATATTTTGTGATTTGGGCATGTGAAAAGAGTAAAAAAAATGAAATAAAAATGTCAAAAAAGTCTAAAATGTGAAAAAAGTAAAAAGAAGAGTCAAAAATATCAAAATGTCAAAAATATAAAAAAAGTCAAAAATATCAAAATCAAAAATGTTTTTTAAAAAATTGAAAATGTTATACTAAATTAATTAGGTCATGTACTTATTTAATTTAGTATAACATTTTCGACATTTTCAACTTTTTAATTTTTTTTTAAATATTTTTGACATTTTCGCCTTTTTATATTTTTGACATTCTCGACAGTTTTTGACATTTTTAACATTTTGGACATTTCGAATTTTTTTGACATTTTTGTTAAGTAGAAAATGTTATGCTAAATTAATTAGGTCATGTACCTATTTAATTTAGTATAACATTTTCGACATGTTCAACATTTAATTTTTTTTAAAACATTTTTGACTGACATTTTCGCATTTTTATATTTTTGACATTCTCGACAGTTTTTGACATTTTTAACATTTTAGACATTCTGAATTTGTCTGATATTTTTGACTCTTCTTTTTACTTTTTGACGTTTAAGAGTTTTTTTTAACTATTCGACATTTTTGATATTTTTGACTTTTTTATTCGGAAAGTCGTGTTGTGTCGAAAAGTAAAAAAAAGGTCTAAAACGTCAAAAAAGTCAAAAGTTTACTTTTTTAACGTTTTAGACCTTTTTTGTTTTCGACATTTTTGACTTTTTTACTACAATTTTTTGACTTTTTTTATTACAATTTTTGACTTTTTTGACATGTCCAAATCACAAAATATTAAAAACTTAAAAAAAATGAAATAGGTCATTAGTTCGGAAAGTCATGTGGCTTCCACACCAGATATTTTTAATGATTATTAAATACAAACATCGAGGTTGATAATGAATGTTTTCTGTATATGAGCATACATTTAAAATATAGCGTGAATAAGTGTGTTGATAAATTATAATTTGAACCAATAACATCAATCTCTTCAGGGAATCACTGGAACAGTGCGGTTTTTGTTTTCATTATGCGGTGCGTTTGTTGGCGCTTATCGCTCTTTTCAGGAGCCGAACGACGGAATATTTTGTAACAGCGGGAAAGAGTGAGAGAGATTCGCGACGCCTTGAACTCTCAGTGGTGCCCTCCTTTATGTTATTAACCCTGCGATAAAATCCTCCGCACCGTGGAATTTTCCCTACGCTTCTTATCGCAACGCGCGCATAATGCAAAATTATAATCGGAAGATGATAAAACTATGAACTAACTTGAGTTTCACAACGCTAAACAATGTGATGGATGTATGTCATAATTATTATTATTATCAAACGCAGTAGAATCTACTCAATTATATTTATTTTCTTTATATAGCAATATTGTAATGTTAAATATGTCAACAAAAAAAATGTAAAAAGTAGAATGTATCTAAAATGTTAGAAAAGTGAAAAACTTGTACTGTACTAAACCAGTTACAAATAAATACTATCAAATTTTATTCTAGTGCTCTTTCTGGTTACAAATAAATATTACCAAATTTGATTCTAGTGCCATTTTAATAACTGATACTTGTACAAATAAATAAATTAATTAATATTCTAAAACTCAGTTGTATATAGCAGATAATTCTGGAGTTCATTTCTAATCCGTAATTTAAACGACGCTTTTGACAATTTTAATAGATAATGCGACGTTGCCATATACAGTGTGATCCAAACATGAAGGAACACTCTGTAACTACTTTATTTCACGATTGACAAAAAGTGAGGATTAATATTAAGAAAAAATGGTCTTATTGATTTTTCCATTGCAACAATATTTTTTTTAAGACAACAACACGAACATTCTGGGACGATTTTCGGATACTTACATACACTAACACACGCCAGAAGGACCCCGAAGGTCTATAGCCAGTTATAAATTGTAACAAATACAGTAACTACTAACTACTACTATTTATAAATGAAAATGAAAATCGTTTCGATATTGTTTCGAAAAGTTTTCGAAGTATGAAGTAGGCTATAAGTGCTGAAAAACATTTGCCAATCATAAATTAGGAGTATAAAATAGATTGCTACTAGTAAATTAAATCAATCAAAGTATAGCGTTTGATTAATGTATTCATAAATTTCAGTGGGGAAGATTGATTAACTTTTACTAATTTCCGCGCATTAGCGCAATTTATATTCAACAAGGGTGGAGTTTTACAACTGCGCCCTCGCTGTAGGTGTGTCGTTATTTATAACCGTTCCACTTTGTAACGCGCCTGAGTGTAATTGAACTGGCATATATTTACCCTTTAATTTTACGTAATTTTTACAATATTAATGAAATTACTTTAGCAAAGTATTAATTAATGTGTTCAGTGTAGATGTGTGATATATTAATAATTTATGCAGCTATATAAACATGTTGTTCGGTGGTATGTACGCCTATCACATGAGCCTGTGAGAATCAAAGTGGTGTCTTAAGATATAAGACAATACATAGGATGTTGGCAGACTACCGCCTATAATTAAAAAACAACTGGTTACCCCAACATCAGACATTTGGTCACCCCTGTTCTACTGTAATGTATGGGTGGTGGGTCCAATGAATAAAACACACTATTCTATATATCTATCTATATCTATCTATATCTATCTATATCTATCTATATCTATCTATATCTATCTATATCTATCTATATCTATCTATATCTATCTATATCTATCTATATCTATCTATATCTATCTATATCTATCTATATCTATCTATATCTATCTATATCTATCTATATCTATCTATATCTATCTATATCTATCTATATCTATCTATATCTATCTATATCTATCTATATCTATCTATATCTATCTATATCTATCTATATCTATCTATATCTATCTATATCTATCTATATCTATCTATATCTATCTATATCTATCTATATCTATCTATATCTATCTATATCTATCTATATCTATCTATATCTATCTATATCTATCTATATCTATCTATATCTATCTATATCTATCTATATCTACCTATATCTATCTATATCTATCTATATCTATCTATATCTATCTATATCTATCTATATCTATCTATATCTATCTATATCTATCTATATCTATAACTATATTCAACGAACATTTAAATGAGTCTGTGAGAATGAAAGTTGTGTAAGTTGTTATATTTGAATTGTTTTGAAACTTGACTTGACTGAAAATATATTAATATTTAATTAATTATTGCTCCAAAAAAAATCATAGTTGTTTATATATAAACAAAGGCACAAACATAAAATGTGTATAACATTTAACAATATAATCACGGACTATAATTGATTCGCCTTTATACAACCGAGCCTTATAGTTTGATGTAAAATGTAGATATATACAGAGTGTTTAGTTTTACCCACAAGTTGTAGAAAACCCTGTATATATAGTAATATATTTTTAATAATATTTGCCTTCATTTTAGTTCCACAAAAAAAATATTGCACCGATGAGAGAGATCCCACTTTTAAACTGGCTGTAGGTGAGCAGGGACCAAGTTCTAAAGGGTCTTGCATGTTAGTCAGATGTCAAGATGTGGTGGACGGAAAATCGGTTCTGACAGCGATTGGGTAAGTTGACAACTTGTTTATAAAGTACATTAGTAATTGTATTAGGTGAATTACTTTCATTCAAGTAATTATAAAACTAACATCGTATTATTGAAGTTCTTAGCTCTTACCTATATATAAAATTAGTGTAATAGAGACCATCATCGCTTATGTGTATGTCTTACCTGAAACAAAGAGAAAAATTAATTAGTATACTGTATAGATAGAATTAAAATAACATCAGGTTCAGTTTGTAATAAATGTAATGTTTGTGTATTTTAATAGGATAAATGGACATATTTTTCTATTATTAAAAAAATATTATTTATTTCAGATGTGGTGTATTCATGGCGTCTCCCGGCTGCAAAACCGTCGACTATGACAACACGAAACTGTATCCAGACTGTTGTCCGAATGAAATATGTTGATCACGGTCAACACGATAGTATTACATTCTTATTGTAAAGTTATTCCATTGTATTCTTAGGCTATAAGTTTAGTTTTAATTTTCTAACTAATATGTACACTAAATAAATTATATTACTAGTTAGTCCTCTGTAACAGATAGTTACAAGAACATTTTAAATACACATACATTTATACTGGTTTAAAAAAATATGAAATAGGGTAAGTAATATAAATAGTAAATACTATTTTTTTCTTTTTTTATTGTATAAAAAATGATACAACTAACCCCCTAGGAAACAAGTTAAACGTCATCTAGCGGCACCATAACTATTTATTTATGTTTATTTGCAGCTCTGATGGTTTATTCTACTGAAACACTAAGAGACCGGGAAAGAATAGATATCAGATACTAATGCGGAATTCATGATATTGTAAGATGTAAAATACACGTTTTCTTATATATATATATATATATATATATATATATATATATATATATATATTATATATATATATATATATATATATATATATATATATATATATTATCAATTGCCTTTTACCTTTCGGTGTAGCCTAAAAATGTTTAAAAATTAATTAAAATACATTCGTTTTTACTGGATGTTTTATTAATTTATTGCGGTGAGTATATATTTTATTGCGACAGGTACACACATACGTTAAGCCTCATAAACTATTTCTGATTTTATAATTTTTCTCCATAACTAGTTTTTTTTTTTGGGAAGAAAGTTTACTGATTTGATTTTATTAGATAGCATATGTTGCAAAAAAAAACCTCTGATGACAGATGTCCAAAATAAAGCCCGCCAGAAAATTGTCAGAACATTCGTTTATATAAAGATGATTTGAAGAAATTTCCTGAATGTTGTTCATGGATTAATTGTGCTGATGATGAATATTAATAGCTATTAAAGGACGGTTCACAATAAGTGTTTTTAATCTAGTTTATTTTGATTTTCATTCATGTACGCAAATGGAGACATACCATTTCAAATTAAATTCTGTATGTTGCCTTACATTTGCTGTTGAAAAATAATAGCGGTGCTCTGCTCTTACATCACTTTTCTGGATTTAATGGCGTTTAAGTGAATGTGTAACGTGAACCCTCAAACTCCGTCCACTTAACTCTTTCAAAGCTTCCGCTTTTGTGTGTGAAAACATGAGATTTAGTTTCAGCGAAAAATCGCAAACATTACATAAAACACTTTCATTTTACACACACACACAATACATGGTCTTTAAATAATCGCGTAAAATGTAATGTATAATCGAATTATTTTTAACTAAATATATACAATTCTTAAATATCCTACTTGTAGGTTGTTTCAGTTATTAGTTAGACGGTGCACATAAAATAAAAACTAATCAACCATGAAAAGGTGATTGTTTTAATTATTTATAATACACGTCTGTATTCACAAACGTTCCATAAATCTATCATAACTCATAAGTATTCGTTATTATAGCAACAATAAATACAATATTAGATTATTATTTATTATTCACCATTCATCATTCGTCAGCCATCATTCAACATTCTTCAGCCATCATTTATCATTCTTCCGCCATCATTCATCATTCTTCCGCCATCATTCATCATTCTTCCGCCATCATTCATCATTCATCATTCATCATTCATCATTCATCATTCATCATTCATCATTCATCATTCATCATTCATCATTCATCATTCATCATTCATCATTCATCATTCATCATTCATCATTCATCATTCATCATTCATCATTCATCATTCATCATTCATCATTCATCATTCATCATTCATCATTCATCATTCATCATTCATCATTCATCATTCATCATTCATCATTCATCATTCATCATTCATCATTCATCATTCATCATTCATCATTCATCATTCATCATTCATCATTCATCATTCATCATTCATCATTCATCATTCATCATTCATCAATTTATTATTTGTTATTTATTATTTATTATTTATTATTTATTATTTATTATTTATTATTTATTATTTATTATTTATTATTTATTATTTATTATTTATTATTTATTATTTATTATTTATTATTTATTATTTATTATTTATTATTTATTATTTATTATTTATTATTTATTATTTATTATTTATTATTTATTATTTATTATTTATTATTTATTATTTATTATTTATTATTTATTATTTATTATTTATTATTTATTATTTATTATTTATTATTTATTATTTATTATTTATTATTTATTATTTATTATTTATTATTTATTATTTATTATTTATTATTTATTATTTATTATTTATTATTTATTATTTATTATTTATTATTTATTATTTATTATTTATTATTTATTATTTATTATTTATTATTTATTATTTATTATTTATTATTTATTATTTATTATTTATTATTTATTATTTATTATTTATTATTTATTATTTATTATTTATTATTTATTATTTATTATTTATTATTTATTATTTATTATTTATTATTTATTATTTATTATTTATTATTTATTATTTATTATTTATTATTTATTATTTATTATTTATTATTTATTATTTATTATTTATTATTTATTATTTATTATTTATTATTTATTATTTATTATTTATTATTTATTATTTATTATTTATTATTTATTATTTATTATTTATTATTTATTATTTATTATTTATTATTTATTATTTATTATTTATTATTTATTATTTATTATTTATTATTTATTATTTATTATTTATTATTTATTATTTATTATTTATTATTTATTATTTATTATTTATTATTTATTATTTATTATTTATTATTTATTATTTATTATTTATTATTTATTATTTATTATTTATTATTTATTATTTATTATTTATTATTTATTATTTAAAAACCTCGAATATCTGGATACTTTTTAATTATTTTAACCATAGCTGTTGCTGCATAAGGCCACTAATTAGACCATAAAAGCGCTCAAATGATAACATGTGTGCGTTTATACAAATAAATGGCTGTTTTAATTTAATTGCGCCATTAAAAAAAAATCAATTGAATTCGATTTTAATTTTGCACTACTACTACTATAAAATGTGTAATTAATATCGGCTAGTTTGTTTGTTTGTGTTGTATGAATTAATTAATACGCTTCTCAATTGTACTCGGAACAAATGAATATTAATTAGATACGGCGGTGAGAGGAATTCCCGTTACTTCATTGTATAAAGCAGATTTCTCAAAACTAATGTAAGTTAATTAAAAACGGGAAACACCTATTGGTAAACGTTTAACTAATTATTTATTGATTTACTTAAATTATGTATAGATAAACAAAGTAATCCCTTAGTCTTAACCCTTATACAGGTTATAATTCTTAACTTCCATATTAATGCATATGTTGATTTTTTTTAATCATGACTGATATGTTTTTATTAAATACTTAAATTATGGTATACACAACCAATGAATTCATGTTTTTTCGATAAATTTGATTGAAACTCAACTTTAACTTAATAATTTATACAGGATTTCTCAAAAGTCCTGAGACAGAGCTATAAGTTTTGAACGAGTGAAGAAAAAAAATTGAAAATCACTAAAAAGTTATAAAAACTACTTTCTTAGATAGTATAGAACTTCCATGCGACTTGGATTTTTTTAGGGGACGACCTCCCCCACTTTTGAACTGACAGCACAAATAATATAAATGACAGTCATTCGGCTTCAAAACAGTGTCTTCGTTTTTATATTATAAGTATTCTTATTGAAAAACAAATTAAATTATTAATCACCCAATATTCAAATTGTGTATATTTGCATCTACTATTATTGTAGTAAACGTAACAAATATCAATTAATTATTGTATTATGTTTGCTTAATGTCTTTGATGGCTTGCTGACCTTGTAAATAATACCACAAATAATGCAGAATATTAATTATTAAAACTAACGTAATTGTTCCTACCACATGCCATAAAAATGCAATTCGGACGGTATAAAAACAGCAAATCGTTATAGAATCCCGCACAGTTGCGATTACACCGTTGAAACGATGGCAATTATTCTAAAGTTATTGGTCCTTTTAGTGGCTGTGGTATATGTTACTAGTTCGCCGCATCATAATGGTAAGTTAAATTATAATTATAAAATATCCTATGAAGTTTATAGTGACCAATTATTCAATAATCCGATATTTAGTTTAAAACGTATGGACAATCAGCAGTAGCTAAGAAAATATATGGGGGAAGGGAGGTATCTTAAAGAATCGCAGACATATAATTTGAATTTATTTTCAATAAGAAAATGAGGGGGAAAAAATTAATTCAGATAACATTCCCGGGAGAGGGAGGCAAAGGAGGTATCTGCAATAAAAAAATGAGGTTGTCATTTGAAAAACTTGTCGATGACGTCATTGCACATTCAAATTTTGTCCAAAAAATTGAAAATTAAAAATCGACAATTTTTTTCAAATATCACAAATAAATGTTTCCAATAGAATTTAATCCATCATACTCTACAGTATTTTCATTCTCAACTTAAATAGTTATTTAATAAATTACTAACTAATATGTTGTTTGTTAAAGGTAAAGACGATCATTGTCATTACAAGGATGAGATTTTGGATATAGGACAAGTATTATCTGTTCCAAACGATTGCGTTAAAGTCACATGCGAAGTAGGAGGAAAAACAAAAATTGATAGGTAAGTAACGTTTCTTCAGATAATGATAATTTGCAGCTGGAAATGAAAACGCAAATTCCTATATAATTTCCAATAAGATTTGGATATATGCTGAATGTATCAAATATACAAGATTGGTTAACTGCAATATTATTATTGAACTTATTTTTATGCTATTTCACTTTTATTTTTATTTTGAAAATTTTGGTAGAATATTTGTTTTACTTTATACCTACAAACTAAAATAAAGACCCGGGTAGGGCCCAATAAAGATTATATATATATATATATATATATATATATATATATATATATATATATATATATACATATATATATATATATATATATATATATATATATATATACATATATATATATAAATATTCAATTAAAATATAATAAATATACAGCAATTTTTCAAATATATCATATGTCATTTTAAATATTCTTCAGCTCTTACTAGTAAATTTGAATTTGATAAATTAACAGACACTCTTCACTGTCGAACATTTTCCATAATGGTATACATTATTCCTCCGCCAACACAACACTTGAATTATTTGTAATTACAGTTAGTTTAATTTTCAGTTGTTCCCCTGACAATGGATGTAAGTGTTAGTTCATTCTACTGGATTGTATAACGATGAAATACGGTAAAACAAATATGCGATGTCTCTATTATGTTAATATTAATAAGTTGTAAGGGTATGTGAAAACATTAATAAATTTAAAATAATAAAAAATAAAATCTATATTATATTAAACTTGTATCTCTCCCATATTATTATGTTTTTGATGCTATATTCGCATCCTACATTCCTGTATTTTTATTGGTATTAAAAATATATTTATGCCATTAAAAAATAAGTAGATATTATGGATGAATCATTCTTAAAATTGATTGTTTAGTGCACACCTATCTTTTGTTTAAAACTTAGTTTTATGACGTTATATAGTAGTTTTTATTTGAAATATTTACGACTTGCATGACTTTGCATTGTACCGCCAATAATTCTGTTTAAATGCAATGATAATATCGCATATATTACGTCTTAAAGAGTGGATATAATGCTCACAGGCCTGGGTTTTATTTTTATAAACGACATATAGACAGATGATTAATGACAGATCAGTAAACAGCAGGCAAGCCATGGAGACAGAGAATTAGACAAACAAATAGACAGACACATGAAGATATAGGCAAACAGATACAACAGGAGTAGAGACAAACAGGCAGAGATAGACAGACGGACAAACAGACAGACAAATAGATAAACAAACAGATAATAATAATAATAATCGTTTATTAGTGTTATCACTTCAAGAAGTTTACATAAGTTAATACAATATGAAAATTGAAACAAAATACACATTTACACAATAAAAATATAGATACATGTATAATTATAGACAAACAGACTGACAAACAGAAATACAGACATACAGACATATAGACATACAGACATACAGACATATAGACATATAGACATACAGACATACAGACAAAAATATCAAAAATATCTGGTGTAGGCACCAGATATTTTTGATATATGAAACCATTAAAATCTGAAACTAAACCCTCGCAATGCGAACAACGTTTGAGGTCCATTTCGGTAAGTAATATAGGGAGATAAGGTGTCTAAATTAGTTGCCCATAACTTCCCCAGAGTCAAGAGTTCAGATTAAACCGACCCTCGCTCTCCAGAGGGGCTAAGATTACCTTTTATTGATTGGCTATTCGTAGTGTACTAGGCATCCATTTACGTCATTAGCATTAACATTGCCGATTGTGTTCTCAATCAATACAGAACATTGCATGAACAAAGGAGATGTAATTGCATCCCCTTTGGTTAATTATAATTTATTTCCATGCAATTATTAATATAATAATAGGAACGTACAGATATATAAAGTTTATAATAATCTTACAGATAAGTTTAAGCCACTATCTATATAAGTTTTTTCAGGTAAACGTGAATATAAAGAATTGATAGCTCAGGCCACTATTAGGTAGATACACGTAATATTTTTATTATATTTTTAAATAGGTTTACTATTTCAGGTTTACAGTATAATATAATAAAATTAGTAATTCTGGGTTTAGATGGTAGAATATTGGTCAACCAAGTACTTGAATCTCGCACAGAGATTTCTTTTCACTTTTTTTTGGATAATTATTTATCCCAACGATATATATCCAAAAAAAGAGAAAAGAAATCACTGGGCGTGATTCAGGTGTTTGGCTGACCAATCTCTGTTCGTTCTACCATTTAGATGGTAGAATATATTTGTAAATTCTGTGTTTAGATCCAGAATTACAAATTTTATTATATTATACCATAAACCTGAAATAGTAACCCTATTTAAAAATACAATAAAAATATCAAGTGTTGAGAAAGAAATAAAAAATTTATTATTATATAAGGAATAAATATCAATTAATCGTTTAT
The DNA here is from genome assembly GCA_963942505.1 of Lordithon lunulatus. Classification (NCBI taxonomy): domain Eukaryota; kingdom Metazoa; phylum Arthropoda; class Insecta; order Coleoptera; family Staphylinidae; genus Lordithon; species Lordithon lunulatus. The sequence goes on from OZ012666.1 coordinate 250,535, forward strand.
TTAACATATCGATATGATGTAGTTGGATAGTCAGTATTATTTATCGTTGGGATATGGGATACATTAACGACACATACACACACACACACACACATACACATACATACACATACAGACACATACATACACATACATACACATACATACACATACATACACATACATACACATACATACACATACACATACATACACATACACATACATACACATACATACACATACATACACATACACACACATACATACACATACATACACATACATACACATACATACACATACATACACATACATACACATACATACACATACATACACATACATACACATACATACACATACATACACATACATACACATACATACACATACATACACATACATACACATACATACACATACATACACATACATACACATACATACACATACATACACATATATACACATACATACACATACACACACATACATATACATACATACACATACATACACATACATGTATCAGCAAGGATTTTCAAAACAGGGTCCTACTCGATGACTCATATCTCCCTTATTTATAATTTCTTTTTATTCGCTATTATTTTAAATCATTTACAAAAGTACTCTGTATATATGTAAAATAAAAATTATTTTATAAATGCTTGCGTGAATATTATTTTTTATTTTTATACCTAGTTTTTCGAGCGTCAAGGTGTAATCATATTTAAATTTACCGCCAAATATCCCTACCAAGTCACAGATAACGGCAAATGTTTTCCTTCGCCGGATAGGACGTGCCGTCGACCAACCCAGCAGAGGTGAACTGGTATATAACCTCTTAAATCATAGCAACCGGAAAAAAAAATGCTGCATATATAAATCCAATATGGCGTCCATACGAAAAACAAAAGATTATGATTGTTTCCTCCGCCATCTTCAAAATTCAAACAAATTAAATAACAAACAATTGTTAGATATTATCATAATCATGTTGGCATATTATATAGAAAGGTATTATAAATATCTGTAAGCATTAATCTATATTAATGTTTACAGATATCTATAATAACTTTCTATATATTTTAATAAACTAATTAAATAATTAATCTATATTAATGCTTACAGATATCTATAATACCTTTCTATATAATATGTCAACTTGATTATGATAATATCTGAGAATTGTTTGTTATTTAATTTGTTCGAATTTTTAAGATGGCGGAGGAGATTGTTTCCTCCGCCATTTTAAAAAATCATCTTTTGTTTTTCGTATGGGCGCCATATTGGATTTATACATGCAGCATTTTTTTCCGATTGCTATGATTTTAGTCTAACTAAAATTAATTTAACAAGTTTGTACAACAACAGAACACTTATAAGTGCACTAGTAACAGTTATTTGCCACTTTTGAAATTTTATATGAAACTGTTTTTGTGAACGTTAAGTTAAGATTTAAAAAAATATGTTAGTGGTAAAGGCCAGTACCGGATTGACGGGGGGCAAAAGGGAACAACTGCATCGGGCGGCGAAATGGGATGGAACAACTGATCCTTTTTATAACTTCATGTGAAAACAGCTACAGGGAGCTGACTTGGCCCCCTGATAAATTTCCTAGATCTGACACTGGTAAGGACAGAAATTGTTTCTTCCATGCACATCAATTATACCTCAATTAAGGTTTAATTAGTTGATAGATTAAAACTTACACTTGGCGGTAAACTATAGCGACACATACACACGATATTATATATAAATATATCCCCTGTTTTACGTTTACTACTCTAATAAATGCGTGCCATATGTGACATAAATCCTTATTTGTGAAAAAAATTCATTATTATATTTTTAAATTATTTTTTCCATGTTAAAAATACATTGAATTTTTTCCCCCGCAAAATTTGCAAATATCATGCAAAAAGGAGTTAATTAAACGAGTATTTTTCTATTGAATAAATAGTCTTTCCGAGCTGTAGTCCTGCTGTAGTGTCACATGCCGCGGTATCTCTGAATACAGATATTAACAGATTAGTTTTAAAATATCAAACAGGTGGACAGGTAGGAAACCACATTTCGAGGAAAGACAGAAGCTACAAAAAAGTATTGTCCTAAAGAAGGACCACTTTATGTATATATGAGTGATAAGACTTGCTGAATGAACATGTAATAAGGTATAACATATTTAAAACGTGTATGTACTATAGTCAACCAATCATACATCATGTGTATTGTGTTGCATACAACAAAACCTTGTAAATAAAATAATTCAACAAAAGTAGCTCACCGTCTCCTGTATGTCCTCGTGTGCCAATACCTTGTAGGTACCAATTTTTGTAGAACCATACTGATCAACTTCACATGATTAAATTTAAATTACCGCGCAACACACGTTATTGCATAACTTAATTATTTTATAATAACTGTTCTTCCAGTTTAATTAAAATCATTATATCACTACACTCTCTACAAATGTTATTTTAGCAACTTATCTGTATAATATTGTAAATTAAATATTTTTATTTAATTTAAAATTTTAAATAACTTATTAATTTATTATAAATCCTTTTAAAGAGACCAATTTTTATAAATAAATCGTACTTAAAATTTTCAACTCGATGTAATGAATTAGTATCTATTTAATAAATCAATTTTTATAAAAAAAAAAGAAAAAATAGTTTATTATATAATTTTTAATTTTTATAAATTATCTTTAATATGCTTATATATAAGTACGGTTTATGTTTTTATTGTCAGTATGAATTTGATATTAATTTTAGAAACAACCTAGCATATTAAAGATAATTTATAAAAATTAAAAATTATATATAACTACTCGAGATATTGTGTGAATTCATCCTCACTAGCTGAGCTATGCTGATGAGATAGATCTAACAAGATTAAAATCTAGATATGTAGATTGCTAAGAGGTGGGTTCACACTTATATATGGTTTAAAAATGATTTTGTTGCTATTTAGGGTAAATAATTCATAAATAATATGTAGCATATGTTTCTTATTTTCAATCAATTTTTGGTATAAATCGTTTATTTGATTGTTTTCATTTTGTTCAGGTATCAAAATGAAAACAATCAAATAAACGATTTATACCAAAAATTGATTGAAAATAAGAAACATATGCTACATATTATTTATGAATTATTTACCCTAAATTATTTAATTGTAAGAATTTATATTAAATTTTAAAAGTTAAAGTTTATTGCCTTGTAGGCTAACTTTAATCATTTATTTTTCAAATCTAATTTACTTTATATTAAATTTTATATAATAGCGAAAGCACATATAAAAAACTATTATTACTATATTAATCCTTATTTGAAAAATTGAATTGGCATTGGCAATTTTTCAAATAAGGATTATATATATATATATATATATATATATATATATTATCAATTGCCTTTTACCTTTCGGTGTAGGCTATCAAATAAGGATTAATATAGTAATAATAGTTCTTTATATGCGTTTTCGTTATTATATAAAATTTAATATAAAGTAAATTAGATTTGAAAAATAAATGATTAAAGTTAGCCTACAAGGCAATAAACTCATTTAAAAACTACTCAAACTTATATCGCCTCGAAATAACACATTGCACTAAACAATTTATAAAAACAACTTTTAAATGACCAATAACTCTCGCATCGCAAAAAACTTTCTGCAATTTGTAATCCCCGCCGTTGCTGTACCTTGTTATAAACATAATTTAAAAACTACAGATGTACGAAAACTTTTAATGGGCAAAAATAAACATATGTTCAAATCATCATCCATGCCACACGGAAGTTTCTAATCGAAACAGCCAACCCCGTTTGTCTCTTAGAGCGCTTTCAAAATTATAAATAACTTATACAATCCAATAAAAGGCTTGTGTATAAACATTATCGCGAGTTGAAATTAGACAGGCACGCCTGTCTGAGATAACGGTCCCGCGTGTAATTAGAGAGTAGTAACGCGATTAATGGGCGGCAGACTACATGAATAGTTTAGTAATTCAAAACTAGAAAATATTTAACTAGATTTAATTCTAATTTAATCATTTATAGATACAAATATATTAATAAAAACAAACCGGTAAGAAGTTTTTGGCTTAATTCGTAGGAGTGGTGTTTATTTTGGTGTCAAATGTGACAAAAAAAAGTCAAAAAAGTCAAAAAAGTAAAAAAAAAGTCAAAAATGTTTAAAATATCAAAAATGTTTAAAATGTCAAAAATGTTTAAAATGTCAAAAAAGAGTCAACAATGACTAAAATAACAAACAAAATTTGGTATTTGATATTTTGATTTTCATTCCGAACAATCGAGAGCCGTTCTTGATCTTTCCTTTCCCACGTGAGCCTTCTGCAGATGTTCATGCCTTTCCCATCGTCTCCTAACAGAAACAGTTTTTATCCGATCGGCTTTTGTTTTGTTTTCGATATATCGGAGTTCAGATATCTCGAAAACAAAAGCCGATCGGATAAAAATTGTTTCTGTTAGGAGAGGATGGGAAAGGCGTGAAAATCTGCAGAAGGCTGACGTGGGAAAGGAAAGTGGCGAGGGCAGAGGGGGTCTAATGTGTAGGAAGAAGACAGGAGTGAATATGTATTTAATTTAATTTAATTTAATTTAATTTAATTTAATTTAATTTAATTTAATTTAATTTAATTTAATTTAATTTAATTTAATTTAATTTAATTTAATTTAATTTAATTTAATTTAATTTAATTTAATTTAATTTAATTTAATTTAATTTAATTTAATTTAATTTAATTTAATTTAATTTAATTTAATTTAATTTAATTTAATTTAATTTAATTTAATTTAATTTAATTTAATTTAATTTAATTTAATTTAATTCGTATATTTTTTGTTTATTTCTGCGATAGTATTGTTTAGTGGGAGACTTTTTGTAAAAGTTATGTGCGAATATGCCAAATAAAGGTCTTACTTTTTTAAACAGCATCTGTATCTTCGTTTTAGAATTAAATTTTATATCTTAATTTTCATTTTAGTCCCCTTGTTGTAGAACACCCTGTATGTATAAACTAATTAACAGAAATCTAAACACATTCAGTTTTGACTACAGATTCCTGCTGGCTTGGCGTTGTTATTATAACGATTTAAATTTTTGCTCTAGCAATTATTATAGGTTTATAAAAATGGCGTGAAAAAAAATGACGCACTAATTATAGCAGTTGTTTTTTTTTTTAAGTAAAAGCGAGAAAGTTGCCCGTGAGCGTTAGAAGAAATTTAAACAAAACAATATCTGCGATCCTTTCACCATTCTGCCATAGTCGATCGATATCTCACATGTCGGTCACGCATCGGACTGGAGTTGGAGTTCATTAACATGCATTCGGAGTGAAGCAAAAAGAAATAGTTATAGGCGAGATAAATTGGTTTCTGAATAATTTATTTCTGACCACATTAGACACGACGAAAAATATATCAAATTACAAACTAAATAATCATATATGGAGAGTTGTTTTTTAATGTTATCCACACAGCCATGAAAACAATATGCTATCACGACCATTACGTGTTTTATAGTGTCATTTCCGATCGTTTCACATTTGTTATTTTATATTAGTTTATATATGAAAATGCCTAAATATAAAATGTTAAAATTCCAAAATGTTACAATGCCAAAATGTTAAAATGTCAAAATGCCAAAGTCAGAATGTCAAACAGTTATAAGGTCAAAATTTCAAGTGTCAAAAATTTCAAATAATGCAAAAAAGGTCAAACAGTAAAGAAAATATTCGAAAGTAAAGAAAATTTCAAAAAAGTAAAGAAAATATCAAAAATATCAACGGCTGAAAGGATCGCGACTATATTTACAAATCGGCTAGAAAATCGAGTTGCGACGATCCCGTTAAAATTTGAGCAAAATTCGTCCGCAATCAAAGAAAAAATTCTTGATAAAATGTATCCTAGCAAAAGTCACTTCCCGCCAATTTGAATACCAGTGATGCCAACATAAATATGCACGCAAAAAAACAGCTGCTGGTGTAACTTGGGATGCCTAACTATTTTATATAATGTTTAAAATTTAATTATGGACAAACGACTGAAAATTAAAATGAAACAAAAAGACAAATATCAAATATTTTTAAATATCGTAAAATATTGCCAAAAATCATCAAAAATCTGTAACACTAATATTTCTTTGAAAAAAGACCTGTTAAGAATAAATGAATATTATAATTATAATTAAAAATTGTCAAACATTGTCAAATATTCTCAAATCCCATCAAATATCGTTCAATATTGTCAAAAATTTCAAAAATGCAATTCGGGAAATGGTGTAGTGCCCACACCAGATATTTTTGTTTGTCAAAATGATACAACTTTCCTCCTAGGAGGCACGTTTAACGTCATCTAGCGGCACTATATCAATTAACAATGCACACCCATATGGTAATAACCGTCAACATGTTTATGCCATCTAGATCACCGAGTAGTGCCCTCTATTGGAATTATATGCCTACAAAGTGTTTGAGATAGCAGCACAAAGTCAATCTTATAAAACACACACACACACATATATATATATATATATATATATATATATATATATATATATATATATATATATTTATATTTATACATATATACATATATACATATATGTTTTATAAGATTGGCATTACGTTGATATCTTAAACACTTTGTTGGGATATTATTCCAATAGAAGGCACAAATATTGTGTGAATTTATCCTCACTAGCTGAGCTACACTGATAAGATCTAACAAGATCGAAATCTAGACATGTAGTTTGCTAAGAGAGGTGGATTCACACTTACATATATATTTTGTTTGTATTGAAGGAGTTTGTGATACGACTGTCATTTTTATTTTGTTTTATAGCAAACTTTAAATATAAATATAATTGATGCCACAATAAATTATTTTCAGTTATTATTAAATAACAATACATGAATTTTATAATCTTGAACTGATAATTATTCCCTATATTATGCACAGTTTGTTGTGTTGCATGTACCGGTTTATTATTGAACAACAACAACACACCAATAATAATATTTCATAGTAGATTGCAAGTGAATTAGTCACGAAACGTTTTGTTGTTAAAACCGTGTCAATGAACGTGGGCGTGAGGGTTGGCCTGCGGCAGGGCGCGCGGGACGAACGCACGGTCCGCGGGAAACTGAGCGTCGCGGCGCGGTCTTGTAGCCGCGACGCGCGCTCCAGCTCCCAGAACATCAGCGCAGTAGAAATCGATAAAGCCGGTGGAATGTTCACAGTGTGGAACCGATAACGAATCGAACAATATCAATCAAATGGTGATGATTTTCTCTGATAAATGTATGTAGATAAATAAACAGAACTGACAATAAGATGATAATCATCTATGTAGATTGAATACGATTTATGGTGGATGAGACTTGTAATTTATATATTATGTTCAGGAATTATAAATCAATAATATATATTTATTGATTTATAATTTCTGAACATAATATGCAATTTATGCAGGGCTCCTCTACCATAAATCGTTTTCAATCAATCAAAATCAAAATAATTTCGCTCCATTAAAAACTACTATATACAAAAAAGTACTTTTTAAAAAAAATTAAATTGGTCTAAATTACAAAGGATCGCCTAAATTTTTAACAGATTTTCAAACTAAGACTAAGAAGAGAAATTCTATCCTGAATCATTTATTAAAATGTTTACTATTTCATTTGGAATTTTGTCATTTCCTGCAGTTTTTCTTATTTTTCAACACACTACTAACATTTTTTAATTTAACTATGTGTAACATTAAAAAACAATAAATAAAAATGTAAAATATAAATAAAAATTTGAAAATTTAAAAAATAAATCCTTAAAAAACTTATATAATTTTAAAAATTTAAATTATTATTTAATTTTTTAAATTATTATTTATTCTTTAAATTTTAATTTATTTTTTAAATTTTAATTTATTTCTTAAATTATTATTTATTATTTAATTGTCAATTTAATTTTTTTTTTACTATACCATTTTTTATTTATTAAAATAAATAAAAATTTCAAAAATATATAAAAATTTCAAAAATAAATGAAAATTATTTATTATATATTATAATTTAAAAAATTTAATTTATTTTTCAAATTATATATTTTTTAAATTTAAATATATAATTTAATTGTGAATTTAACATTTTTTTACTATGCTATTTTTTAGTTATTTTTATTAAATTTATTAAAATAAATAAAAAATAAAATGCAATAATAAATAAATGGCATAGTAAAAAAATGATAATTCACAATTAAATAATAAATAAAAATTTAAAAAATAAATTTAAATTTAAAGAATAAATAATTATTAAGAAAACAAATTAAAAAAATTAAAATTATTTATTTATTTTTTAAATAAATGCCTGTAGCATTTTTATTTTTTAACCCACTACTAATATTTTTTAATTTAACTATGTCTAAAACTAAAAACAATAAATAAAAATGTAAAATATAAATAAAAAATTTAATAATGGTATACTAAAAAAAAGTTAAATTGAAAATTAATTAATAAATAATAATTTAAAACATAAATAATTATTTAAAAAATAAATAAAAAATGTTAAATTGACAATTAAATAATAAATAATAATTTAAAAAATAAATAAAAATTTAAAAAATAAATAATAATTTAAATTTTTATTTATTTTTTAAATTATTATTTATTTGACAATTTAACATTTTTTTTACTATACAATTTTTTATTTATTTTTTAAATTATTATTCATATAATATATAATAATATAAAAAAATAAATAAAAATTTAAAAAACAAATCAAAATTTAAAAATAAATAAAAATTTAAAAAATAAATAAAAATTTAAAAAATAAATAAAAAATGATATAGTAAAAATATGTTAAATTGAGAATTCAAAATTAAAGTTAACTAAGCCATCGTTCTCACCATTTGGTGTTTTTCTTCACTCTGACATTTGTAATGATTTTTCTTGGAAAATTCCTTATGTAACCTGTATCATAATATACATCTTTGATCGCAGAAAAATAATCCCTTTCAGAAACCGCATAAAAAAAAATGGGTTGTCATTTGAAAAAGTATTGGTGACGTCATTGCTCATTCAAAAATGTTCGAAAAAAATTATCATACTCAGTAAAAATTTGCAATTTAAAATTAAAAATCGATGTGTCCAAGCAAATTTTGCAAAAATCATAAATAAAGGTTTTATCGAATTTATTGCTACTTAATTTTCATCATGTATACGACATAGTAAGGTTAGAATCATTATTATTTATTAAAAAAATTAATGTTATTACAGTCATACATCCAAGTTCTATTACTGGTAATATAAATCAGTATTCTTCAGAATACTAGCTATAAAATGCGCTAATAAGTTTCAATAATGTGATAACCGAGTGGTTGTAATTTAATTTAACTGAAGACCGTCTAGGTAAAGCATTTATTACTGACTGGATAAAAATACATACACACACGATAATACTTATTGCTAGAAATAAGAATAAATTCTATAAACAAAACTACATCCATAGCCAACTTAATATCTTCATTCATAACAAATAACTAACCTTATTCTTAATAAATCCTTCCCGTGATCGTTCTCAACACGCCAGCAACTCACAACACATAACGTACGCACTAATTTCGATTATTTACAGCCTCAGACTAATAAATAAATGTTGTTAGTCTGAGGTAATAACTAAACAAGTATATATTTCGGTGTAACACGCGCGAACACAGCCACATCTCAAACCAACACTCACTGAATGAATCATACGCACACTGTAATGCAGTCTGATTCATGCCACAAAAAAAAACTCGTTCTACTAATCTAAGCTACTATATTATGTGTATAAAATAATGTTATATTTATGTCTCTTTATTTTAAAACATTCGGGTTTCTAAATTAAACAAAAATCAACATATAATATAATTAAATTGAGAAGATGAGAATATTCCGCGGCCATGGGTTAAAGTGAGACGCAACGCGAGATTTATGGGCCAAGATTGTTTCTCTCTAGTTATAACGTAAACTATTTTGTGGCATAAATTAAAAAAAAATATATATATTTAACCGATTTTTAGTCAATCGTAAAATACAGAAGAATTCTGTATCTTCTGTATTTCACGATTGACTAAAAATCTACTAAATATTTTTATTTTTATTTTTATTTTTATTTTTATTTTTATTTTTATTTTTATTTTTATTTTTATTTTTATTTTTATTTTTATTTTTATTTTTATTTTTATTTTTATTTTTATTTTTATTTTTATTTTTATTTTTATTTTTATTTTTATTTTTATTTTTATTTTTATTTTTATTTTTATTTTTATTATTAATTTATTAATTTTATTTTTATTATTAATTTTATTTTTATTTTTATTATTAATTTTATTTTTATTATTATTATTATTTTTATTATTATTTTTATTTTTATTATTAATTTTATTTTTATTTTTATTATTAATTTTATTTTTATTTTTATTATTAATTTTATTTTTATTTTTATTATTAATTTTATTTTTATTTTTATTTTTATTTTTATTTTTATTTTTATTATTATTTTTATTTTTATTTTTATTTTTATTTTTATTTTTATTTTTATTTTTATTTTTATTTTTATTTTTATTTTTATTTTTATTTTTATTTTTATTTTTATTTTTATTTTTATTTTTATTTTTATTTTTATTTTTATTTTTATTTTTATTTTTATTTTTATTTTTATTTTTATTATTAATTTTATTTTTATTTTTATATAAATATATATTTATATTTAATAAAAATACGAAATAATAATAAAAATAATAATAATAAAAATAAAAATAAAAAATAAAAAATAAAAAATAAAAAATAAAAAATAAAAAATAAAAAATAAAAAATAAAAAATAAAAAATAAAAAATAAAAAATAAAAAATAAAAAATAAAAAATAAAAAATAAAAAATAAAAAATAAAAAATGAAAATGAAAATAATAATAAAAATAATAAAAATAATAACGAAAATAATAATAAAAATAATGAAAATAATAAAAATATTAAAGAACATAATAGTGAAAATAATAATAATATAATAAAGATATACATACACACTCATACAAAGAATTAAAAAAGCAATTTGAATTAAATATTCATTCTAAAATATAAATTTACACAAATTTCATACTATACCACCCCTCTCTATTCATCATCCACTCATATTAAATATCAAAACTTATGTATAAAAAAACAGCCACACACAAAACTGACAAAACCTAGTAGATAAATTACAGAACAGCGCACATTGAGGGAGACGTGCACACAAAAAGCAGATCCCCATTCATTATGAATGCCTTTCTGAACGTGCGCTGTTTAATTCACGGCCTGAGCTCGCGCACCAAAATGACCGTCTCGTATTTTCCACCAGCCCAGCTGCTCGCTCGGCGGCGGGTGAAATTTATAAGGGCCGCCTCCGGAGAGCGGAAATGCCCGCGGAGGTGCTATCAACGTCGGAAAAGGGGCGGAAAATATCGTTCGGGTCGGTCAGAAATATATATATTGTGTTTGCTCTGCACGATGGAAACGAGCGAAAGAAGTTGCAAACCAATATAAAATGTCATTTATTATTTATCGAGAGATACAATTTATTTTGTATACAGGCTGAAATTTTAGAATACATGGATTAGCTTAATACATGAGAATTGGGTAAAATAAATATATGATTTTATAGATTAAGGCAGGTGGTTGTGTTGAAATAACAAGTAAGCTAGACTTAATCTGACAGATGGCGTTAGTTACTAATATTTTAACCATTTCATTAACCAGGGGCTGAAAATATCGTAGACATTATTCAAAATTGCAATTTATTTCAGGTAAAGTGTGATTTTTATTAAAAATACACGAAAATATTATTTGGATAAACTGTTCATAACATAAAATAAGGTTAATATACAAAATATTATTACTATTGAATTTGTTGTCAAAATTCGATAAAATTTAAAATTGATAAATGTTGAATAATTTCAGTATAATTTCATATAAATATATGATTTTGAATTAGAAGACATTTATTTTAGTAACATTTTGCTATATTTCCTACAAAAATTGGACTTTACCTGAAGACATTATTCAAATTTGCTATTTATTTCAGGTAAAGTATGATTTTTATTGAAAATATACGAAAATATTATTTGGATAAACTGTTCATAACATGAAATAAGGCTAATATACAAAATTTTATTACAATTAGATTTGTCGTCAAAATTCGATAAAATTTAAAATTGACAAATGTTGAATAATTTCAGTACAATTTCATATAGATCAATAATTTTGAATTAGAAGACATTTATTTTAGTACCATTTTGCTATGTCTCTTACAAAATTGGGACTTTACCTGAAGAGATTATTCAAATTTGCAATTTATTTTAGGTAAAGTGTGATTTTTATTCAAAATACACCAAATATCATTTGAATAAATTATCCGTGACACAAAATAAAACTGATATACAAAATTTCAATACAATTGAATTTGTCGTCAAAATACGATAAAATTGAAATTTGATAATTATCGAATCATTTTAATAAAACTTCATATACATGCATAATTTTAGATTATAAGTTACTTATTTTAGTAATATTTTGCTGTATTTCTTATATAAATAGGACTTTACCTAGACAGTTTATTCAAATTTGCAATAAATTTCAGGTAAAGTATGATTTTTATTGAAAATACACGAACATTCATTTAAATTTGCTATAAATTTCAGGTAAAGATACAATAAAATACAATTTGGATAATATGATAATTTGCACTGATTTCATAAATTGTTTTTAGAAGCGCTAAAATTAGATTTAAATACATCTAATTTTAGTGCTGGAGGATATTTTATACAGTCTGAAAGTAACTTCATACACCCTTAATGGGATTAAAAAACTATTCAGGGCACTTCAAGCTTGAGAGAGAACTCCTTATAAATAACGAGCAGCTGACGGATGCTGAAAGAGATCTCATTTCTATTTGATCGATTCGTTCCACAAATTGAAACGTTAAAATATGAAAATGTTGGACGGCTTGTAATTTGTACGCTTTTCGCAAATCCAATAGAAACAGTTATATTATTTCTATAGCAATTTACTATTATTGAAGTAATTTATATGTAAAATTTACTTTCAGGGTGATAAAATATTTGATTTACATTTTCTAAATTGAGCTGTTAGGACACATCGAGTAATAAAATAACGTCCACAATTCATTTGGCCTGACTCGGATTACACATGTAGTCCCCCCACGCAACAACAGCATCGGAATTGCAACAGTCGACCACTCAATGGTTAATGTCAAAGTTATTTCGAATCATGAACGAGTCCCCGCGGCCACGGTACTGTTAAGATCGTACTAGCTGATCATGAACGTGCCCGAATCGGAGGTGTACAACAATAAGGTGCGCATCAACCAATGGCAGGACAAAATGATGGAACATAAGAAAATTTATTATGCTGCTGAACTTAAAATGTATCAACTGGAGTTGGCAATGGCGTAAGTAATTAGTTGCTTTTGTTTTATCCATGGCTGTCTAATAATATTTATTCTAACTGGAAATTTAATGATTGTGGCGTTTACTATGTAATTAATTTTCATTGAAGGATATGAATCATCTTTCTAACTATCTAAAATTTACTTTGTAGTTTTCATAACAAAATCATAGAAAATTCTATTTATAGAACTATTTCTGTTATTATATTGGTAAATGCCAATATTATAACAGAAATAGTTCTATAAAATCAATAGTACTAAAAATTTGCATATTAGCTTTATTTCATGTTATGAACAGTTTATCCAAATATTATTTTCGTGTAACTTCAATAAAATACATACTTTACCTAAAATTTATAGCAAATTTGAATAAACTTTTCAGGTAAAGTCCTATTTTTATAAGAAATACAGCAAAATATTACTAAAATAAGTAACTTATAATCTAATATTATGTATGTATATGAATTTTTATTGAAATTATTCGATACTAATCAAATATAAATTTTATCGAATTTTGACGACAAAATTAATTGTAATGAAATTTTGTATATGAGCTTTATTTTGTGTCACGAACAATTTATCCAAATGATATATTCGTGTATTTTCAATAAAAATCACACTTTACCTGAAATAAATTGCAAATATGACTTACGCCACTTTCATTCTCACAGACTCATCTTTAGATAAACCATCGATTATTATAGTTTTTATAAGTGTTTATAGGTCATGGAATACAAAAACAATGTAACACTATTATTAATCACAGCCAACTGCTTTATACAAATCAAACTGTTGTTTCATTTGTTTTTAATGTTTAAAAAAAACACATAGAGAAACAATAGAATTCATACTATAATGTTATATATCTTTTGTAGGAAGCTGAACAACGCGAACAAATTACGTTGGTCGTTTAGGAAATGTGGGATCCCATCCCCGGTTTTCCACGAACAAAAGCAACCCCGGCAGAAACAATTAGAGGAGAACAGGAAACGCGACACACCCGAGCCGGATCGATCACGAAACTAAACTATAAATATTAAATTATAATTTACATGAAAAGCGCACTTATAATTACGATTGTTGATAATAATGCTGTAAATCAACTGATATTCCATGAATAAATTATGATTATGCTTTCCGATAACACTGTTTGTTTCATCATTTGTTTCTAACCAATATCCTATTTTAATCAAGTATGCTAAAAATCTGAAATGTTACTTTATTTGGTATAACCCTTCAAAAAATACAAAAATACCCCAATAAACAATAGTCATAACAATAGAACAAAAAAAATATAATAATAATAATTTATTTAATATAATTGAAATATTATAATACAGATGAAATATTTATTATATATATATATATATATATATATATATATATATATATATATATATATATATATATATAATAATGCAAAAATTAAGGACTATAGAAAATTAAATGTTTAAGGTAATGGAATTCAAGGCCTACTAGATTTTGACAATTTATCTGTTGGTTAGTACGAGTATCAGTTATCAGATGGCATTAGGATCGAATTTTGTAATGTTTATTTAATTTATAATTTATTGGTACTAAACAATTGTTATTTACACATACATTATTTTATTGAAACTAAAAGTGGGTTTATGCTGACATAAAATAATAAATAACAAATAAAATAATAAATATGACTCCTTATTTATTATTTTATTTGTTATTTATTATTTTATGTCAGCATAAACGCACCTTCAGTTTCAATAAAATAATGTATGTGTAAATAACAATTGTTTAGCACCTATAAATTATGAATTATATATTTCAGAGGACTATTTCCTTAATATTAAATATATTAAATGTAAAAATAAGTGCTAACAACTATACAGTAAATGAATATTCTTATTTTGTGCGCTTAAATAATACAAAATAATCATATATAAGTGTGAATCCACCTTTTAGCAATCTACATATCTAGATTTCGATCTTATTAGATCATCAGTGTAGCTGATATCCCAAGCACACTGTTGGAATATTATTCCCTATTATTTCATCAGAATGAATTCGCACAATATCTCGAGCATGTTTACGGTTATTACCATATGGGCATGCATTACTAATTGATGTGGTGCCGCCAGATGGCGTTTAACTTTCCTCCTAGGGGGTTAGTTGTATAATTTTTTATAAAATAATCCTTAAATAAACCGATTTGTTCTGCCTAATTTATTATTTTATTTATTAATTATTATTTTATGTCAGCATAAACCCACCTTTACTACATGCTTTATATATAAGACTGCATAACTGTTATAATTTGTTGTAATAATAACTTGCGACACTTTTTGTGTTATTATTGGCAACTCTCTCACATAATAACAATAATGTTGTGAATTATTTTCGTAATAACGCCGGGTGAAATTGCTGTATTAATTATGAAGCCGCCATCCGCGTAATTGCGGTGTGCGGGGGGCGCGGTATGAAGCGTGTGATTAACATTAATTGTGACGCGATGAGATTCGGATTGGATCAATTTGGGCGCTAATGGTTAAATGGATTATTTATAACTTACCTCTCGTTAAATTACTGCGACGCGCTGGATGGCGCTAGGATTGATGATGGCAGACGAGGTTCTAATTCTGTAACAATAAAAAACATATATTAATTAGTGGTAGCATATAATTACAAAAATATAAATGTAATATATAAAAAATGTAAAATGGCAGAAATTTATAATAATTTATAATTTATAATTTATAATTTATAATTTATAATTTATAATTTATAATTTATAATTTATAATTTATAATTTATAATTTATAATTTATAATTTATAATTTATAATTTATAATTTATAATTTATAATTTATAATTTATAATTTATAATTTATAATTTATAATTTATAATTTATAATTTATAATTTATAATTTATAATTTATAATTTATAATTTATAATTTATAATTTATAATTTATAATTTATAATTTATAATTTATAATTTATAATTTATAATTTATAATTTATAATTTATAATTTATAATTTATAATTTATAATTTATAATTTATAATTTATAATTTATAATTTATAATTTATAATTTATAATTTATAATTTATAATTTATAATTTATAATTTATAATTTATAATTTATAATTTATAATTTATAATTTATAATTTATAATTTATAATTTATAATTTATAATTTATAATTTATAATTTATAATTTATAATTTATAATTTATAATTTATAATTTATAATTTATAATTTATAATTTATAATTTATAATTTATAATTTATAATTTATAATTTATAATTTATAATTTATAATTTATAATTTATAATTTATAATTTATAATTTATAATTTATAATTTATAATTTATAATTTATAATTTATAATTTATAATTTATAATTTATAATTTATAATTTATAATTTATAATTTATAATTTATAATTTATAATTTATAATTTATAATTTATAATTTATAATTTATAATTTATAATTTATAATTTATAATTTATAATTTATAATTTATAATTTATAATTTATAATTTATAATTTATAATTTATAATTTATAATTTATAATTTATAATTTATAATAATTTACCTCTTAGCTATCTACCAGATGGTGTTTAACTTACCTCCTAGGGGGTTAGTTGTATCCTTTTTGTATATAATCACTTGAGATATTGTGTGAATTCATCTTCACTAGCTGAGCTGTACTGATAAGATATAATAAGATCGAAATCTAGATTGATAAGAGGTGGATTCACACTTGTATATATTTTATAATTTATAATAATTTTTGTTATACTTTTCCATAGCTATATAATAATCGGATGAGCCATGATATTAAAACATATGAATAATATTGTAATTTATAACAAATGATGTGTGGGCACCAACTTGTTTTAATTTTATTTGATTTAACGGAACAAGTAGGCCGTGAATTCGCGTGAAAGCCATTAGAGTACATTCAACCGAATTTTATTAGTTAATATTTATTGCACATTTATTACTGTATGAATAATAATAAAAATACTAAAAAACAAGTTGTTTGGTTGTTTAAATTCAACTTGCAAACTTAAAACTACGGTATAGTACTATACGGTATAGTACAGTATAGTACTATGGCCAATAATCTAGTTCATAATGACAATACCATAAACTCAAAAACATGACATGTATTTTTAATAACAAAATCATTCCTTTTAATCTAAAAATATCGACACCACATGACTTTCCGAATTAATTACGTAATACATATTAAATAAAAATTTTAAATATTTCGTTTCGACGAGTATGATGTTTGTTCACGTTTTCATGTTGTTTTTTGTTTTTCTACGTATTCACATTTTCTCATATATACATACATACATACATACATACATACATACATACATACATACATACATACATACATACATACATACATACATACATACATACATACATACATACATACATACATACATACATACATACATACATACATACATACATACATACATACATACATACATACATACATACATACATACATACATACATACATACATACATACATACATACATACATACATACATACATACATACATACATACATACATACATACATACATACATACATACATACATACATACATACATACATACATACATACATACATACATACATACATACATACATACATACATACATACATACATACATACATACATACATACATACATACATACATACATACATACATACATACATACATACATACATACATACATACATACATGTTTATTATTATACACAGACATTTTCCGAAGTAGTCCATTTCGACAATATTAGTTATGATACGTAAAGAAACGAACAAACCATGTTTTATTATTAGAAGATATATACATTCGAAATTGTAACAATTACATCAAATTTTTGATTGTAAATGTTATAGCTATTTTTAATCGTTTAAGATATATATGCAAAAAAGACAGCAAGTTCCCGCGCCTCGACATTTGCAATTGCTCGTTGTTGTGTAATACTTTTGTGGCGGTGGTGAAATTCCGACGACCTGTAATTACCGCTGCCGGCACTGCACGCAACAATAAACCCAACTCGTAATTAATGTGCAACGCGATCGGAAGCGCTTAATGCGCGATTTTACTGCTTATGACTCAATTTATTCCAACGAGATTTCATACATTGCAGCCCATAAAGTTTAAGTTTTTAATATATTGTTATAAGTTTTTAAATTATTGACAAATATTGTCGAAAATGTGGTCAATATGTCCAAAATGTCAAAAAAGATCAAATATATCTACAATTTCAAAAATGCCAAAAATGTCAATGTAATTCGGAAAGTCGTGTGGTGCACTAGATATTTTTTTTACAACCCTTACAATTTATGTAGTCAATAAAATCAAAATTGTTTGTTTTTTCATATTTCGCGTTTTTATTTCCGCAAGAGAGGAAGCGCATCGCACCGGCCCCGCGCTTCCACTTCCGGTCAGTCCGTTATTCCGCCCGGAGCGACGAACTCTTGCGTAGAAGACAAAAAAGCCGCCAGACTGAAGATATTGTGTGCAAATGATTACTAGTTTAATTTAAATTAAAATTTTTCAAGCAGCTTGAACATGTTTTTAAATAATTTTGTTTTATGTTAATTATTTATGGGTAAATATATAAACTTAATAATTTTTTTTCATTTATAAGTTTTTTTTTCAAGCCACTTGAAATAAAATTATAAATGGACTAAATATATAATGAATTTCATATAATTACTCATGTATTTTTAGTTATTATTTTATTTAAAACTGCTTGATTAAAATTTTTCAAACGGCTTGAATTTTTTTTTAAAGAATTTTGTTTTATGTTAATTATTTATGGGTAAATATATAAACTTAATAATTTTTTTTTTCATTTATAAGTATTTTTTCAAGCCACTTGAAATAAAATTATAAATGGACAAAATATATAATGAATTTCATATAATTACTCATGTATTTTTAGTTATTATTTTATTTAAAACCGCTTGATTAAAATTTTTCAAGAGGCTTGAACATGCTTTTAAAGAATTTTGTTTTATGTTATTATTTATGGGTAAATATATAAACTTAATATTTTTTTTTTTCCATTTATAAGTTTTTTTTTCAAGTCACTTGAAATAAAATTATAAATGGACAAAATATATAATGAATTTCATATAATTACTCATGTATTTTTAGTTATTATTTTATTTAAAACCGATTAATTAAAATTTTTCAAATGGCTTGAACATGTTTTTAAAGAATTTTGTTTTATGTTATTATTCATGGGTAAGTATATAAACTTCATAATTTTTATTCTTCATTTATAAGTTTTATTTCAAAACATTTAACAGGTCGCTTGAAATAAAACAAAAATAAGAATTTTGTATATAACCCATGTATTTTTAGTTATTTTATTGCAATTTTTTTTCCAAAACAAATTATGAACTTTGTATAATAACACATATATTTTTAGTTATTTTATTGCAATTGCAACGGTAAAAATTTATAAAATTTCAAGATGTTTGAAATAAAATTATAAATGAAAACAAAAATATAATGAATTTCATATATTTACTCATATATTTTTAGTTATTATTTTATTTAAAACCGCTAGAAAAATATTTTTCAACGGAATAAAATTAATAAACTTTCAAGCTGTTTGAAATAAAATTATAAATGAATAAAAAATATAATGAATTTCATATATTTACCCATATATTTTTAGTTATTATTTTATTTAAAACCGCTAGAAAAATATTGTTCAACGGCATAAAATTCATAAACTTTCAAGCTGTTTGAAATAAAATTAGAAATGAAAAAAAAAATTATGAATTTTATATATTAACCCACGTAGTATTTTTTAGTTATTGAAAAAAAAATCACGCCGCTTGAAACAAAAAAATATGAATTTTGTATAACAACCCATATAATTTTAATTCAAGCTGCTTGAAATAAAATAATAAACTAAAAATACATGAGTTATTATAAAAAATTCATATTTATTTTGTTTCAAGCGGCTTTTTTTTTAATAATTAAAAAATACATGGGTTAATATATAAAAATCATAATTTTTTTTTTCATTTCTAATTTTATTTCAAACAGCTTGAAAGTTTAATAATTTTATGCCGTTGAAAAAGATTTTTGTAGCGGTTTTAAATAAAATAATAACTAAGAATATATGGGTAAATATATGAAATTCATTATATTTTTTATTCATTTATAATTTTATTTCAAACAGCTTGAAAGTTTATTAATTTTATGCCGTTGCAATTGCAATAAAATAACTAAAAATATATGTGTTATTATAAAAAGTTCATATTCTTTTTTTTTGAAAAAAAAAATATAAATAAAATAATAACTAAAAATACATGAGTTATTATACAAATTACATAAGTTTTTGAAAAAAAAAGCGATTAGGTAACAATTAATTATGTTTATAAGTTTTATAAATAATAAAATAATAACTAAATATCTGGTGTGGGCACCACACAATTTTCCGAATTAGATTGATATTTTCTAAATTTTTGTATTTTTAATGTTTTTGACATTATTGAAATTTTGACGTTTTTGACATTTTTGACTTAAAATATTAAAAATACAATAGTGATACGATATACATTAACGAATGACAATTAAAAGAAATCAAAAATTAATTATAAATGGAAAATACTACACATATAATTAATTACCATAGTATAGTATAGTATAATATAGTATAGTATAGTATAGTATAGTATAGTATAGTATAGTATAGTATAGTATAGTATAGTATAGTATAATATAGTATGTATAGTATGTAATGTGAATAACTTTTATTATACATGTATCTATTTTTTTTTATAATTTTAATTGTGTAATGTGTATTTTGTTTTAATTCTCATATTGTATTGACTTGTGTAAACTTCTTGAAGTGATAACACTAATAAACGATTATTATTATTATTATAGTATATTATGTATAGTATGATGAATAGTTGGACCAACACAGGCCATTAGGTTTTCAAAAGAAGAAGAGAAATTAATTACCATCACGAAAGAAAGAATAAAAATCCTACTACACTGAATAATAATTTGTATATAATAATATTTATATGACCGCTTTAATAATCACTTTATTAGAATGTTAATGTTTTTATAATTATAACGAACTACAGTTATCAGTCCCATTAAAAACCATCCGTTATACACTTGAATGTACTGTAAAATATTAATGAGATTTGCATATTTCCCGTTTATATATATATTTTTTGTATTGTGCTTGTATGTGCGTGATGGCATTCAATAATCATTTGACATTACAAATTTCGTGCAATATTTTGTTGTGCTCTGGGCACAATAACCTTCGCGGCCGTTGGGTCCATTGTAAAAATTTGTGGCCGTGGATTTTACTATGGAAAGCGATAAATACGACCGGTGCGACATTGAAACACTTTCACCTCGTCGTCGTCGGCAGATATAATGTATATAGAGAGATGAGTGTGTGTAACTAATTTGCATTTCTGTGGTCTGCATGGGTGATTCATTTTGTATTTACAATATTAGTAATAGCTTCATGGATAAAATAATGTTGTGGGGTATAATAATAATAGTGATTAGTCATAAATTATTTGCTATTTAAGTAGCAGAGATTGGTTTATGCTGACAGCTATTAGCTATCCATTCGACGAATAAAAAAACTAAAAAATAGTAAATAAAAAACACTCTGAAATCTAATGTTTATTTACAACGAATAGTATAGATTTTCGATGTCGCTTACACACGCAAATGAATGTTGTGCGAATCAGATTTTTGTAAAATGTTTAATTTCCCTGCAGAATGTTTTAGAATTAATAAAAAACCAGACGTAGTAAGTACATTTACTCACTTGTTGCTTTTACCAGTTGTGTGGGCACTTTAAAATTTGAATAATATGTCGATGTTATTTTATTAGAATTGAGTGTGCAACAAAAATCTCTATAATACCAAAATATTATCTCTATAATATAAAAAATGTTATTAGAGCTTTTACATTACGAGGGAATATTAGAAGTGGCCGGAAATCTTTAAAATTACCATGTAATGTAAAATCTAATAACGTTACGTGTCTGACTAAGAAGATTATAAATTAACTTTGATCTCAAAATTACTTTTCTTAAAAAAATATATCTAAAAATGCTAAAATTTGATACTTAAAACAACTCAATCACTCTCTCTTATCTTATGTTATTATGAAAAATACATGTAAAATCTAATGTTTGTGAATTTATTTTAGAACCATTTATTCACAGAGTACAACTGATTAGTTGCTTTCGTAAGGCCAATTTATGCCCGTGTGCAGTTGTCGCGAGCGATTCCGACAATTTGCATACGCGAACGATAATAGGACGGCCATTGGAAATAAATAAACACGCTGTGATAACCTGAATTGTTTCTGCGTTTTACTTTTCGTATTATAATAATAATAATAATAATAATGTGTGTTTATTTCGTTTTCAATTACAATTTAACAGATTGCCATTATAACATTGAAAAAAAACGGCGGTTTTCAGGTGATGGTACATCTCATACAAAATGGACAATCTCTGCTCTTCCAAACAACCTTTTTATATTATTATATCAACAATTTATACTACTAAACTCTATAATTATTGGTTTTAGAATAGATTTAGGTCTGAGCTAATCTTTACAGAAACTAACGATAAAGGCACTAAGGTCAATAATACTATCAATATTTTAGAATAATAACAGTATTATGTTTACAATGTTCATTATTCTAAAATATTGCCAATATTACTGATCGTGTAAGGTATAGTAATGATGTAATGAAGAGAATTTCTATCCAGATAATTTTTATCCAGATAATTGATTAATTGATAAATATAAAAGGAGGATTGAAGCAAATATTGACAGTACTAGAATTAACAGTATTATTGACTGTGTAAAGTGCCTTTTATAGAACGTGATGTATATTTAATTGTAGTCAACAATAAACTCATTAAATATTCCTTAATTGTGTGGAGTGAGTATGTAAAGTCAAAAATTTAAAGTTATGAGTTTATCAAATATTTCGTAGTGCATTTGTTTTTGACAATAAACTCGCTGATTATACAGTAAAATGATTTTTCTCATAAAATTTCCTTATGTGACCTATATCATAATATACATTTCTGATCGCAGAAAAATAATCCCTTTCAGAATCCGTCGATTATGTCATTGCACATTCAAAAATGGTCGGAAAAAATTAACACTTTCATTAAAAATTGGCAATTTAAAATTAAAAATCGACGTGTAGGAGAAATATTTGCAAAAATTATAAATACTTTTTTTTTTTCGAATTTATTACATATTTTACGAATACCCTGTAGATTTATATAATATAGTTTAATTTCAGTGTAATAAATAATTATAACATTATAAATGCCAATCAAGTAAGAGGAGAAAGAAAGCATCAATCAAACTTTGGAGCTATTTTACTATATTATTTTTAAATTTGCATTGCAAGAATATTATTATCTCAAATATTAATATCTTGTGGCGTAACTATTATGATAACACCGCGATGAGTGTACATATAAATATTTAAAAGGATTTTAAAACTGCCATAATGCAACCTGTGGTTGATCAATAATAATAGACGTTATAAATACAAACAGTAACTGTGTTTATAAACACGGACGGATGGTAAGTATGTCATTTATCGTAGACCGGTATACCGGAGTACGCGCACGACGAATGCAATGCATCGTGTGTGTATGTATGTCTGATAAGATAACAGCGTGGCGCTGCGAAATCGAATCAGGAAGTTTTGTTGTTTGTAATCAACCGACATGTTATACAAAATACAAATTATTTAACAAACATTGAAGTTTATTGAAAAATAACATACTGAAATAATGTTTAATGTATTTTTTTTAATAGCTCAAAATAAACTAGATGGCCTACTATCAGTGATGATAGTATAATTTTAACTTAATTCATACTAATATATACTCATATCGTATTAACTAAGGCTTAAGGCTGGGGAATTCAAGGCCTACTAGATTTAGAAAATGTATTTATTTGTTAGTGCGATTACCAGTTCTTAGATAGCACTAGGATCGCATTTTATAGTATTTATTTGAAACCGGAAGTACACGAAGCGATGTTAGACAAAGATGAAAGCATGCTTGGTTGACAGCCAACTACAGTTGTTTCTGACGTTGCGCCATGTTGCCATTAGAAATATGCTGTTTAATTTAATATATTAAATGAATTTCGTTGATTTTATAACATAGTTTTTTAAAATCAAAAAAGTAGGCGAGAAATTCAATTTTCAAACGTCATCATTTTAATATGTGTATTTAGTATGCTATTTGAGCTTGATATTTAATTTTATATATATATATATATATAATATTATAAATTAAAGATATTTTATGGACTTTTAAATCATGCTAAAAATACTATTGAAGTTGATGCTGATTTACCACCAAGTACAACCAATATTCAATACAAATATTGTTTTGTTAATGAGAAAAACTATTGAAATTATGTTACTGAAAGAGATAACATGTAATCAAAAAGTAATTATCTGTCTAATTATAAATTTTCTAAAGCAAACAAGAAAAATTAAATAAATTATAAATAAATATTTATGAAGGCAATAGAATGATATAAACTGAGACAGAAGAAACTGACTGAAGTGTCCTAAGGAGTAATTTAATCAGAAACCCATTTCATATTGAGGTTACTTTCTTATCAAAATCATTATTACCTAATTACCCAAAACTAGGAAAGTTTACAGTAATACTAATAAAGTACCTACTTACCAAAAAAACACTCAATATGATTTCAGTGTAGGCCTTTAAATCCTGCACTACTCAATAAACACTGAAGCAATCAAACAGTGCATTAACTGGGATATTTCAGTATATGGAATGCCAAAAACAATATAATATAAACCCGATGGTAATGTTCTTTATAGAACTAAAACGTTTCCAAAAATATGAGCAAAACTGTATGTCAAAGGATCCCAAGATATGTGAAATGTACAAATCTGCATGCAGCGGCCGACTGCCCTAGGAAATAAAAAGACAACTAAATAAATAGCAACTAGAACCACCCTGCAAATTATAAAGGTTGTGTATACCACAAACAATTTTGAAGAAAAACTTTACTAGGTAATTTTACAACAGAACACCGATGAACAGTAGAGCTAGAGACTAACTTTGTCCAAAAGACAAGAGGCTTTAAATATCACAGGAAAAGCCAACAAATAATAATAATGTGTTTCTGGTCATATATACGGGTGTATAATAGAAAATACAACTAACATACAACAAAGAAACGTCACGGAGGAACTGAAAACCATGATGAAATAACTCAAATAGGGACAATGATGAATCACAACATTGGTTACCAAGATATCATAATGACACAGGCACTAAGGATCGGAATATGGAACACTAATGGCTTAGTAACACGCACAAGTAGTAAGACACTTCCTTATTAACAACTATCTATCTACAGGAAAGTCTACTCACTGTCAAGAAGAAAACTAGATATTATTGATTTCCGTGTAACTAAGAGTATAAGTCTTGTTTCGAGGTTCTTAATAATAGATTTACAGATTTGGATCTTTTTAGAAGTTATCTAACAGAATTAATAGAGATCAAAATACACCTTAAGATATAGATGAATCAATGACTAACTTGTCCATTAACATTAGAGATAAAATTCGAAAAAAAGATGGCTCAGGTAACAAAATCAGAATAATAGAACTGAAGAGAATACAAAAATCACTTAACAAAGCATCAAAAGACCTGAAAAAATGTTATAGTTAAAAAATCAAACAGTTCAAAGGTACTTACAAAAGGAGACGACAATCTACTCATTATGAAGAGCAACAAAAAATAAAGAGACCACAATTAGTAAACGCACCAGTTTAACCAGGAAATTGGGCCAGAGACAACCATAAGGCCGCCGCATTCTTGATAGATATCTGCAAATCCCAGGGATGTGAAACATCGGCTAAGTGATTTTACCCCAAAAAAGGCACTCAAAGAAATAATCCAAATAAAGAAATTAAAGAAATATATAGGACTTGACCTTATTACAGGAAACAAATACCACAGGAGTTACTAATTGAAGCATTCAGAGCTCTTACTCATCATCACCACGGCACAATTGAACCAATACACATAATTGTGAATATAATCAATAATGATTTAGAGTGGCACTTGAGTTATAATCTTACTATATGACATTCATACAATCCTAAATTCTTATCTAACAGACACTTCTTTGTGAAACGTGGTAACGAAATCAAAGACTTGCATCGAATTCTAGCAGGTGTACCCCAAAGAAGTACATTAGGACCAGTATTATACCTATTTTTACAGCCGACTTACCGACAACCCAATAAACGTCCGTAGCAATCCTTGCGGACGTACAACTGTATTCGCATCACATACCAACGCAACTATAGCATCTAAAAGTCAATTAAACAAGCTCCAACCGGAGGCATATGAAATGGAAAATTAAAGCAAATGTAAGCAAGTCAATTCATGACAGACTTACAGTGAAAAAGTAAAATTGCCCCGATGTAATATTATATACAAAAAATCATTCTGACATCATTAAATATCTTGGTTTAGACCTTGATCATGGGCTTGGCAAAAGCATATATTTAATAAAAGAAAATAATTTAATTCGGACTTAAACAAAGTAGTTTATACTGGATGTTGGGAAAGCTATCTCAGCTTAATTTGGATAACAAAACAGTAATTAAGCCAATATGGGCTTACAGGATCCAGCTCTGGGTTCTCCAGCAATTGATCCAAAACATGCTTTGAATAATAACTATTGCACGCAGGTACACTTATATCTGTGCCTTCCTATAGTGAAAGAAGAAATTCAGAATGAGTGCTGCATATAGTTCGAGAGTGGAAATACATCCCAACAAACTTGCAAAAAATCTAATGTGTCCTTCAAGTGAATTACAATGCTCTAAAAAGCTTTAAATTCTCAGATGTAGTAAACATATTTGATCAATAAATTTCTATAATTAAGCGAAATCAAGCAAATTGTAAAAAGCCAGGACATACATACATCTTATCAAATACTTATTTTCTATTCTCACGAATTAAATACATACATTTAGTATGATATTATAGAGTAATGTACAAAGTTTCATTTAGATTGCTTCATTTCAACTTTAGTTTTTTTTAATTCAGTTTTTTTTTCAAAAAAAAAATATCTTAATTTGTAAATCTACTGTTGCCTTCCTTGTATTTATTCTTTGTATTTATTCAGAGATATTATTGGCTTCATCTTGAAATTGTTACAGACAAGACATTAAGAACTATTTACTCAAACTATTTTTTATGCTTTTGGTATTTATTTGCCCGACTTATCCATGTGAT
Source organism: Lordithon lunulatus (assembly GCA_963942505.1). Taxonomy (NCBI): domain Eukaryota; kingdom Metazoa; phylum Arthropoda; class Insecta; order Coleoptera; family Staphylinidae; genus Lordithon; species Lordithon lunulatus. Next base: position 278,405 of record OZ012666.1, read on the forward strand.
TATCTGTATAATAAGCTCCTTTACGTGAAATAACTATGATCACAGAAGAGCTGCATTTAGTTATTGAAGCACCATATACCTTAATGTAGTGCTAGTTTTTAAATTAGCACTCATCAAAAGGAATTAAAATTACCATCTACAGTATAGTCTGTATCTATTTCTGAAATTTCACATATTTGGGGGAGGCATGGCACAGTATAAATCTACAAATTGGAAAGAACTTTAACTCTCTAGGGAAAATGTATGTAATTTGTATAACAAAAGGCAAGTTACTGTTTTTATTTAAAATATAACAGCTAGAATAAACATTGATACCTTATTTGTTACATTAAAACTGTTAAATATGTTGCAATAGGTGCTGCACCCTTCAATTATAGCTACCTGTTGATGTCAAACAGTTTGGTACACTTAATTCACACATACACATACATGTGACATAGATTCTGTTGTTATAAAATAAAATAAATATGATATACAGTATCACAATCTCTAAATCTCACACTTACTAAATAAAATAATATTACAGTTAACAATATTCTGTCCCCAAATGTTCTTTGTTATTCACCCACAATTATGCAATTCTTCCTCATTTCCACACTGAAAGTGCATAATAAATCTGCGTGTCGTTTGTTGTGAGGGCTAGCAATTTCTTAGGCAGACCAGCATTCACTTAATTAATTTGTAATTACCATATCTGCTACTTATAATTGCACTCTTCTGCTCATGTAGTTAGTGTTAGTCTAATATTATTGCAGCAGCTTTTAGGTTGGCCATGTCAGCCTGTGAAAATCCTGAACACATACATATTCTTTCTCTCAATGTCAATTTCTTGATTTGACTACCCTTAGCTCAATCATTCCAACCCTATGTATCACCAACATCAGTTGTACTATTCAATCCACAGTCATTTGTGATGCATGGGACTGGATATATTGTGCTATTAAAGTTGCAGCATTGAGTGGTGTTGGTGCGGAATGAACTGGTATACTTTGTTCTCATAGTATTCTGGAAGGGCATATTTGTTGATTAGTAGTAGTTACTGTGATAGCTAATAGCTATCAACCTTGCTCTTCTGCCGTGTGCTAATGGTGTATGTATGGTATGGCGGACTTACTACTTTGTACTCAAGTTTGTTGATTGTATTCCAATGACAAATGGTATCGACTACCCGGGCCACCCGCTTAATAAGAGGGGATACGCACTGTACTACATTGGCGTGTGATGTTGTAAAACACTGTCACAAGTTATATTCAGCCGCGCGGATCAATTATAGGTTATGTACACAATAACAAAACGTAATTATATTGGGCAACTATGTATGTCAGGTCCACAACATAATAATTTTAAAAATATATTATTATTTATAATTACCGAATGAACCACACTTTATCATTACAATAATTTGTGAAACGTTTCACTCGCTTATTATATAGTATTACACCGACCATTTTCATATTATAACGCTTTAGTTCCAAAATATCTCACTAGTGTCATCACTCGTGAAAATCGTGAAGTTTTAATTGGGTTGGTAGAATGAGTTACCGGTTATATCATTACCACGTAATATTTGAAGTTTGCAATTTGGGTCAATATTTTTTCGGACCGTCCCATTTCAATACGAAGGAATATTTTATATAAGTCGGTTTATTACCCCCAATAGTGTATTGCTCGTCATACACTGTGACTTTTTTTTTAAAATTTATGACGTATGATAAAAGTTATAAAAAATATTTTTTGATACAAAACGAATTTAAAAAATTGTAGAGACCCGTTTTTGGGTAATTTCATATGTAAGAAAATGCAATTTATTTGATAAAGATCCGTTGTTTCGTTTAGAAATTTAGGGTTCCGAAAGCCGGACACTTTCTAATTTCCCCGCGTTAAATAAATAAATAAAACGATTCTTTTTGTTTATTTAACCGTAACACTAAAATGCACATAGAAACGTAAAATAATCTACGAGTAATTTAGGATGTTAATAAAATCACCTTTTTATTATAATTAATAAATAAGACGAGTTTTTTTGTTTATTTTTTCACTTTCACTTGTTTGTTGCTATTTTTTCTAATATGTGTATTTTCTATTTTCTATATAATTGCCGATTCAATCTACAAATCTAGATTTCGGTCTTTACACTCATCTGTGTAGTCATCTGAACTAATGAAGAATAATTAATCTTAGTGTACTTGAACTACACAGATAAGTGTAATAAAGACCGAAATCTAGATTTGTAGATTGAATCGGCAATTATATAGAAAATAGAAAATACACATATTTGAAAAAATAGCAACAAACAAGTGATAAAAAAATAAACAAAAAAAGTCGTCTTATTTATTAATTATAATAAAAAGGTGATTTTATTAACATCGTAGATTATTTTGTGTTTCCATGTGCATTTTAGTGTTATGGTTTAGTCAAAAGCTTGCCACCATTTAACCTGATTAAAGTCTACACTTGGTAGGTGTCAGTTAATTAGTCGTAAGTTAAACACGCGCGCCCACACGGACGTAGTTTAATGGCCCGACGACCCAACCTTCGGAAAATTCACTGGAACTACAATTTCATGTACATCAGTTATTTAATAATTCATTCATGCCTTCGCACGCAATGTAAAAATAGATATTTTTTATAAACACAAACTTATATACATACATACACTTTCATATGATAAGTAGAAAATAATTATTATGAACTAAAGCAATAAATATAATCTTTTAATAAAATCTTCAATATATGTACATAATTACATATTATTGTTTTTCTATTACACATTTACAATATATTTATCTTTGTAACACACTTTTCTAAGTTGTATCTACTCTACTCTACTCTACTCTACTCTACTCTACTCTACTCTACTCTACTCTACTCTACTCTACTCTACTCTACTCTACTCTACTCTACTCTACTCTACTCTACTCTACTCTACTCTACTCTACTCTACTCTACTCTACTCTACTCTACTCTACTCTACTCTACTCTACTCTACTCTACTCTACTCTACTCTACTCTACTCTACTCTACTCTACTCTACTCTACTCTACTCTACTCTACTCTACTCTACTCTACTCTACTCTACTCTACTCTACTCTACTCTACTCTACTCTACTCTACTCTACTCTACTCTACTCTACTACTATTTAATTTAATTTAATTTAATTTAATCACTGTTTTTTGTTTGATAAAAAACAGTAAAACAGAACACAAAATAGTTTAGTTAGCATGAATTGAAAGGTTTCGGACATATAATAAACACAAAAACTTTATTTATAAATTGAGACAATGATAAAATACTATATTACTATTAACCCAATCATGAATCATGATACGGTCCGTATCTACTGCAGTGCATTATAAAATACAAAGTTTAAGATAACAGTATGCCCCACTTGCCCCAAAGTAGATAATTAATTGCCCCATAATGTCTCACGAAGCGGCATTAAACTCCTTCATCAAGATTATAGTCGAGTGCGACGGGGCGCGCTATATATATATTTTTTCCTTCAATTGATTAATTCGTTTTATCAACGCTGCAGTTTAATGGAACTAAATTTAATTTAAAAATTATCAATAGGGAACGTAATTCATTTAAATTTGTAGATTAAATTGCCTAAATATACACTAGTGACATATTTAACTCATATCTTTTATCAAAATGTGTGTCATCAGATATTTTTTTTAATATTAAAATTAAAGTTATACAGAATACAGCACTATTGCAGAAGAAAAGCATTGTTTTTAGAAAAAACATCTTCACATTTTCTAAATATGCGTTTATATTCCGGGACAATAACAACTGTATAAAAAAAGTATTAATATCGCGAACAATTTTGAGAAAAAAAATCAAATTTCTTTACGTTTTACGCCTAAAATAGTCGAAATGATGTATGCAACAGAATAATACATGAAAAAAATAGTTAATAATTAAATAGTTAAGGCATTAACTGCTGAAATAAATGTATGACTGAGATAATACAAAGAGCAAGAGATGTTATTTGTTTCCATGTACAATCTGTACGTGCAGTAAGAAAAATCAATACAAACGGAATTATCGCGTTGCAAAATTCGGGGCGCGTAATCACACTCTAGGGTGGGTGGGAAATGCATGTGTACAGGGGGAGTATGCGCTGCAAGAAGAGGGTAAGCGCCCGTAAGAACAGTCGTTAATATTGCAGGCGACATTTGCTAGATTGAAATCGGCAAAAAGATAGAGATAATGCTGACACTAACGGTTTATTCTATTACATATTACGCACGACATTTAACAATCATGGACATAATTAATCAATAATAATTATAACCATTATTAGTTCACATTTCGCCAACAAAGGAAAGGCAGTTAAACAAGTAGGAAAACTGGCGAAGAACAGAAAAGAGTGGAAAGAAGTTACAAATGCATAAACAACAACCACAAAATTTAAAATATACTGTAAAGAAATTTCAATTTCAATTTCAATTTCACTTTCAATTTTAATTTTAAGTTTAATTTTTTTAATTTTAATTTTAATTTTAATTTTAATTTTTTTTATAATATTTTTATGGTGAAGGAAAGTAAAATACAAATATTATAAAAAGGTATATAAAAATCAAAATCAAAAAATAAAAATAAAAATAAAAATAAAAATAAAAATAAAAATAAAAATAAAAATAAAAATAAAAATAAAAATAAAAATAAAAATAAAAATAAAAATAAAAATAAAAATAAAAATAAAAATAAAAATAAAAATAAAAATAAAAATAAAAATAAAAATAAAAATAAAAATAAAAATAAAAATAAAAATAAAAATAAAAATAAAAATAAAAATAAAAATAAAAATAAAAATAAAAATAAAAATAAAAATAAAAATAAAAATAAAAATAAAAATAAAAATAAAAATAAAAATAAAAATAAAAATAAAAATAAAAATAAAAATAAAAATAAAAATAAAAATAAAAATAAAAATATCCTCCAAGAATTTAATAATTAACATATTCATAATTATTAATAAACAGCACGTAGAAAAATATGACTTACTATACAGGGTGATCGAATTGACTGTATAAAACTCGTTTTAGACAAGACAATTTCTTGATTCAAAAGTTGCAAGTGCAAGAAATTAATTAATATATTGACTAAAAAATTAGTCTTATTTAGTTGATGAATCTGCATGATACGAAACAAATTCTAGAATAAGTTTTGGTCCGCGATCATGCATGTCGGCATCAAAATTAGCTCTTGAAGAATATAAAATAAATTTATGGAAAGTTAGTTTTGTTTTGTATATAACTTTGTCTAAAGAACCATTTGTACAAAAAATGTACACAAACATTATAAATGTATAATTTAATTTTGAACAAGTTTTATTAAAATCAAAAATAAGAATTCACATGCATTCGTCAAGTGATGTGCAAAGTTAGATGCATATAGAACACGGCAAATAATTCGGAAAGTCATACCAGATATTTTTTTATCTGTACAGATCCTGTATTAAAACAGAAATATTACTTTACGAGTCATAACGTTACACACTCGCAAACTAATAAGTATCTAGTGATATACACAAATGTAATCGAGAATATTCATGACACAGGATCTGTTTTTGTAACTTATATAGTCTCACACAAACCCATACAAACACACATACACATATATACTCGCCATATGCTAATGAAATCGGGGGGCGCATCGGCCCACCGCCGGCATTAACAATTCCAGTCGCGACCTTGTTTGCGGCCCCCGCATATCTCACAAGCGCGATAACAAAATTCATCCACAATGCCTGCCGATTTATATACATATATATTTTTTTTTCTAGTTTCGTAACAAATCTGCTCGCCATCTATCACTTTGTCTCTCCATTATTACACAATTCGCATTATACAGTTTTTACATAACTGCACACTCGAGACAGTTATTATTTTGCATATACAGAACAGATATTTGATTTGCATGCAGTTATATCAGTTATATAATCGATTTTATCGAGATTGAATTAAAATTATGTTGAACATCAGATATTTAAATATAATATAAAACAAATCCCCATAATATAAAAATGAAGACAATGTTTTGAAGCCGACCAACCTGTCACTTATGTTTTTTTTTGTATTGCCAGTGCTGTAATTGGGGATCGCGAGTTCGAACTCGAAAAATATTTTTATTTATTATTTAATTGAGATATTATTGCCCATATTCACCAACCTTCCATACAGTTTATAGATTTAATATAAGGACAAATTTAAAACGTCATTGTGACAGAAATTTCCAAAACAAAAGTCAAACACTATGAATAGTAAGTAATAATAATTGTATATATTATTATATTTTAGTCTTATTAAATAAATAACAAAGGGGAAAAAAATAGAGCTTGTGATTGAAACTTTGATGATACCTTTTGTTTAATTATTCAGTGTTTCCAAAAGATAACAACAATAAATACATTATCTAGGGAATGTAGTTACTTTAGATTCTGTCTATTGGAGACACTGAATAATTAAACAAAAAAGGTGTCATCAAAGCTCCAATCACATGTGCTATTCAAGGTATTTGACATTTGTTTTGGCATATTCTGTCTCAATAACATTTTAAATTTATTCAAGCAATTGCTTATGGGACCTATAAAGTTTATGGGATGTTGGTGAATACGGTCATAACCGCCGTATTCACCGGCCTTCCTATTGAATTCATAAGTATTAGTTGTTATGGCAACAATAAATACATTATCAAGGGAATGTAGTTACTTTAGATTCTTTCTATTGGAAACACTGAATTATTAAACAAAAGGTGTCATCAAAGCTTCAATCACAAGCGCTACTCAAAGTGTTTGACATTTGTTTTGGCATATTCTGTCACAAATACGTTGTCAATTTATCCATTCAATACCTTATGGGATTTATAAAATTTATGAGATGTATTTCATGTAGTATATTGATATTATTGTAACAAACTATATTTTTCATTTTTCAGCCATAATTCCAAAACTCGCAGAGAAAAAAAGACACTCATATTTCAATTTAATACTGTAAAATGTGAGCGAGCAGCCCGACCGTAAATTGTCGCTAGAGTTGGAATTGAAAACGTTTTTCAAACTCCATGGCAGTAATACCGGAACTCGGGGGGGATGGGACGGTTTTTGCGGCGAAAATCGATGAACGAAAGCGTCCGGGGGAGTGGGTTGCAAAATATATTTAGTTTTTGTTATATTTCTGTTGCTGTTTCGTCGATAAACCAGATGCGGGATGTTATTTACGACTTGTAGAAAGATTAGAGACCCCAAGGACTTAATCATATTTATTACTAACTGTATTATGTGCAACAAAACAAACCATTTATGATAAATATGTGAGACAAAAATAATACAGAATCTACAGTAAATAACTAAGGCAAGATTATTGTTGTCCTGTAATTAAACTATGTTTGTTGGATAATAAATTTAATTAATTATTAATTCATTAATTATTAATTTGATATTCTAATAGTCATTAGAATATCAAAGTTACTATAAAATTTCAAAATTTCGCTTATTTTTCGTTTCAAGTTACATTCTCTCAAAAACGAATCAAAATAACTAATGATTATTAATATTGACATACATACATAGCCTGTATTAAATGTACAAGCTCTAATTAACAACGAACCTCCGCGTAATTGCTAATTAGCAATTTAATTTATTAATTAGGAATCAGGTTCGTGCTCGCTAGGCGTACAATTTTCACGGACAACAGCGTTTTCACGCTGTACAAAATACCGGTACACGATAACGGATCGGCCGGCATTTAACATTCAACAAGACTAGTCTGTCTGCTATTATTATCATCACTATTATTACATACATATTTTCTTTGTTTTTAACCTTCATACTTTAGTTTCACAGTGGCGTAACTAATATATTATATGTTTTACATATGCAAAAACAAACTTTTTATGTAAGAAAACTTAAATTACATGCAAAAAAAATTAATATTGTTCAATAATGGCGTGTATCATTGAACAATATTAATTTCACAGTAAAGACGAAATAATAGAGAATTTATTACCAACTGAACGAAATTAGGAAAATTATTAAAAATTCTGATGTTACTATCATATTTGGTAATGTAAAAATCGGAAATCGAAGTAATAAGTACGTCAATATAGTTTAGGTGAATGAAATGAGAAAAGTTTAACTAATATAAGAACAATAGCTGTCAGAAATAGCAATAAAACTATTATTGGTTTCCATGTCTATACTAGATTAAAAATTTACCACCCTGTATCTTTGTTAGGATGAGAGTACGAGGCATATATGTAGTATAGTTTTGAATCAGAACGACAAGAGAAGAGAGAATTGTGTTAAAATATTCTACATTAAAAGTAATTCACTCTGTATATACTGACAGCTGTCAAAATATGTTTTGACAACTATTAGTAAATATTTAAACAATTGTTATTATATATAATAACAACTGTTTAAATAATTACTAAGAGTTCTCAAAATATATAATATCAGCTGTGTAGATATTTAATAACAATTATCGAAATATATATTGACAACTGTCAAAATATACACTGCTAGTTATCAACTGTTTAAATAATTACTAACAATTGTCATATTATATAATGACAGCTGTCAAAATATTTAATAACAATTATCTAAATATATACTGACAGCTGTCAAAATATATGACTATTTTAATTTTTACAAACATATGCCAATATATGTAGGACAGCTGTTAAAATATATAATAACAACTGTCTAAATATAAAATGACAGCTGTCAATATATTTAATAACAATTATTTAAATATATACTAACAACTGTCAAAATATATAATGACAACTATTTCAATTTTTACAAACATATGTCAATATAAATATGACAGCTGTTAAAATATATATTAACAACTGTCTAAATATAGAATGACAGCTGTCAAAATATTTAATAGCAATTATCTAATATATACTGACAGCTGTCAAAATATATAGTGACAACTATTTCAATTTTTACAAACAGATGTCAATATATATTTGACAGCTGTTAACATATACAATAACAACTGTCTAAATATAGAATGACAGCTGTTAAAACATTTAATAACAATTATCTAAATATATACTGACAGCTGTCAAAATATATAATGACAACTATTTCAATTTTTATAAACAAATGTCAATATAAATATGACAGCTGTTAAAATATATAATAACTGTCTAATGACAACTGTCAAAATATTTAATAACAATTATCTAAATTTATACTGACAGCTGTCAAAATATATAGTGACAACTATTGCAATTATTACATGTCAATATATATTTGACAACTGTTAAAACATATAACAACCGTATAAATATAGAATGACAGCTGTCAAAATATATAATAACAATTATCTAAATATATACTAACAGCTGTCAAAATATATAGTGACAACTATTTAAATTTTTACTAACAATGTTAATATATATTTGACAGCTGTTAAAATATATAAAAACAACTGTCTAAATATAGAATGACAGCTGTCAAAATATTTAATAACAATTATCTAAATTTATACTGACAGCTGTCAAAATATACAGTGATAACTATTTCAATTTTTATAAACAGATATCAATATATCTGTGATAGCTGTTTTAAAATGATTACATAGATTTCATATTTCAAAGTCGTCCCGTGAAATACGGACAATTCACGCCAGTTCACAACGTGGGCGACTTTCAAATATGAAATATATGTAATGTTAATTTATGGAATTTCGGTTTACTAACCTTAAAAATCACTAATAAACCAAAACATCATTAAACGAACTCAAATCTTGAATTGTACGCGTTTTGGCGGACCGAATTTGGCAATTAAAGCAATACGCTCGAAACAAAAGCTGGAGTGTTTGAAACAATTGCACCCCATGTTTTGACATGCAACTACAGATTTTATTATTAAAATTCAATGCATTATAGATGTCGGTATTTCACAATATAACCCTATTTCTACTAAAGCAGCATCATAATATTACATTATTGTACGCCACTGCTTCTTGTAATAAACATTACAAATAAAATTATGAGTAATATCACCTTCGGTGTACACGAGAAAATTGCAAAGAAACATTCAAAAACCTGTCGTGACGTAAGTGCGTGCCCCCAGGCACAGCAACAACAGTGACTAACGGTGCGTAACCACAGATAGTACCGGGGTACCAAGGGGGCACCGAAATCACAACAGGTGTCTGACATTCCACCATTGTTATAATCCACCAAACAACTCGGAACGGATTCCCGTTCCAATAAGACCCTTGTAGCGTCGCCGCCGCCGCCACGACACAACAAATACACGCACGCAGATTCCACTTACCTTATCACAGCCGCCGCCGCCGATATCGGTTGTGGTTAAACGTCCCAAAACAATTGCACTTGTCGGCACACCGTAACGCCGCAAATCCGAAAACAGGTGGGCAGTGTTATTTTAAAAATCGACGTGTCGACTTGAACCGCGCGCCGCTTTCTACACTCCTCACTCACTACACGGTAAAATCGAACTGCTGCGGACTGTCACCGCCCCAGCTGACCGGGCGGACGCTTTCACCGGCGCACGCGCCACTCGCAGGTGGATTTCGTGCTGTGAAATGGCGCGAATTTAAACTCACAACAACAACCGTGAAGGTAGCTGCAAAATAATAATACTGATACATATGTGTGTACATGGTTGCATATGTTAGTACACTGAATTGCAAATATATATGTGATCAATTTTGTTATTTAGAAAAGGTTTTAGGAGAAATTTTAACACAAATACTGCACAAGGTGTATTAAGCAGAATCTGATTATTGCTACAGCCAATCAGCGCTAGTTTTAGAGATCTCGGCACCAAGAGGTTGTGTGCAGTAGTTATCAGATAAACCGTTCGCTAGCATGGTAGCCTCAACTGGATTCTCAAATAACATAATTCTCAATTATTGTATAATAACTACTTTAAGTTAGATACTCACATTCGACATATAATAATAGAAAGTATTACCCCCGACGTTCCATAAATCTATCAATAGCTATTGAACCAATAAGTATTTGTTGTTATAGCAACTATAAATACATTATCTAGGTAATGTAGTTACTTTAGAGTCTCTCTATTGGAAACACTGAATTATTAAACAAAAGGTGTCACCAAAGCTCCAATCGCAAGCGCTACTGAAGGTGTTTGACATTTGTTTTGGCATATTCTGACCTATAAAGTTTATGGGGTGTTGGTGAATATGGGGCAATATTCACGTTTAATCAATTAATTATATACATAATTATTTCTGCGCAGACATTTCTTTACAACACAACAAGTTTTTGAAATAGTGAAGGCGCGTTCGACGTTACAACGAATTCTGTAAGTTATATTTACCTGAAACACTTGTATGCAGATTCCTAGAAATTTTCGACTGCCAAGTGAAATTGTTTGTTAGTTTCAAGCCTCTGTTAGTAAGCCATATTGTAAAAATTGACTTGAAAGAGTCGTTTTTAACATCGGAATAGCTGCACGACTGATAGCCTTACAAATATAAAGGTTTTTATTGAATTCACGTCAAGTCCAAAATTGACAGCAGAGTAACCTGTAAACAAAAGTCTGGATCACACAACTGAAAATTTTAATTTGTGTATATTAGGTGACATATAGAATGTATCCCATTTTATTGGTTTTGGTAGTACTACTCACCTTTTATTATATATATATATATATATATATATATATATATATATATATATATTACATACAGCGTTTTTATAAAAAGCCGCACATTTATATCAACGAGCCGCGATTTGCGGCCCTCTGTACTAAGCAACTTCACGTTTGTCACTTTTAACTCTTGATCCTAAGGATTATATTTTCTTTGATGCTAACAGAACCATCTGTTGAGACCGTAATTGGAAAAAATAGATGTAATTTTTTAATAAATTATTTAAATCGACCAATAATTTATTAAAAAATTATATCTATTTTTTCCATTATTTAAAAATTAACTTGCTTAAATATTATCATTCTAAGCATATAATATGTTGAAAGAGGAAAGAAGCCAAATAAATTCAACTGCAAAAGACGTCAAGATGCAAACTATTTATAGTCTATCCATACAGAGTATATTAAATTAATATTAAACCCTGATTGAATTATAGATTCGCATGTTATTATTCTTATATTTCGAGAAAACATAATAATTTTGTTGAAATCATGTCGGTAGCGCCATCTAGCGGCAAACAGTCCAACTAATCAGGGCGGCCATTACAGTTTGCTTATAGGTTGTCGTGTGTAGTGACGTTTGGCGTTATTTCAAACGCAGTTTCAGTGTTGTGCGGTGTTACAAAAACTAAAATTGAAATGAAAATGCTACAAGCGAATTGTGATACTATAGTGGGAACGTTAGCCTCAATATCCTGGGAGTTGCTGCATTCGTGTCAAACGCGGGTACCGGAGCAGCGGGAAAATGTTCGGTAAGCGACTATAAAAGTAGTTTGTTACTGGCTATGGACCTTCGAGTCCTGTCTGAGCGTTAGAATTTGCTATTTTAGCGACTATAATACTCGCTGTATTTGTTTCAATTATTCAACTGGCTATCGACCTTTGGGTCCTTCTGGCGCCTATAATATTATACTAGCAAGTCTGAATGTTTAACCAAAACAGCAATATTGATGCATAATATTCGTTTTTTAAAGTTACAACACGTCTCATAATTATTTTTATTAAGAATCTGACTCTACGATGGACTATTAATATTTGTGGTGTCAACCAACTGGTTTAATAGATGAACATGTAATATATGGAATGAATATTATGTATTTACACAGAAACAATCCAAGAGGCCACTTTTTACTTTCCGAATACAGCATTGCTAAACTTGTTTTAAATCATCGTTGCCTAAGCAGCAACACCACACTTCTAAAATTTTTATTCTAACTTGACAGGAGAGAGAAAAACTGATTATAAAATGTTTATTGGAGTTATTTAATTGTTGTAGGTTCAAATTAATAGCAATAACATACACAAATTACTTGTTAATAAAAGTCTAATAAACATTTTATAACAAGTTTTTCTCTTGTCAACCTCAAATAATTTTAGATATTTGGTGTTGCTGCTTAGGCGACGCTATAGCATCAATTATAGTCACTTTTAATAATAAGGCACCTTACACGATCAATAATACTGTCAATCGTAGTACTGTTAGTATATTTTAATCCTCCTTTTATATTTATCAAGTAATCAATTATCCGGATATACATCAGTATTCTCTTCATTTCATTGTTACTATACCTTACACGATAAGTAATGTCTATATTTTAGAATAATGAACATTTTCAATATATTATCTAAAACACACTTTACACAGTCAATAATACTGTCAGTATTTTAGAATATGACAGTATTACTGTACGATAAAATATTCATTATTCTAAAATATTGCCAGTATTACTTATCGTGTAAGATATAGTAATGATGTAATGAAGAGAATACTGATTTTTATCCAGATAATTGATTACTTGATAAATATAAAAGTAGAATTGAAATAAATACTGACAGTACTAAGACTGACAGTATTATTGACCATGTAAGATACCGTTATCATTAGAGAGCTATTCTAATCCAGCTAATGCTAACTCTTAAATGATAAACGAAAGCAGCTTATGTGCATCAAATAAAATCAATAACTCACACATCACTGCAACCGATATTAAACAAATAAACAATCACAATTGAATCGAAATCGAACCTCTCAATAATATAGCTTTATTATTCCTGTATTGTATAATAATACAATAAAGCACATACAACTGTACACATTCAATTTTTTTTTTGTTTAGTTAATCTACAATATGAAAACATGTCTTAGCTTACGAAAAATAAAATCCGTGCAATCGTCAATCATTATCCTAACGCACTAACTTTTATTTAAATAGAATAATAAGTATACACGATTGTACTTTATCTACCGGAAAAAAAAAATAAAAACAATTACAAAAGTTATAAACTATGTAGAATATAAAAATAATTCATCGCACTGCACTCTGCATCTGTCTGTATTGTATTGTATTGTATGTGATAAAAGTAAAGTCAATTGCTTATCTAAGAACTTAATTACTGTTGTCAGGTGTATATAATATATACAATCTGTTTATATGTACACGGGCTTTAGAAATAAAATACAGTTTACACAGGGTGGCTGTAGAAAATATGCGAGCTATACGAGGCCTCAGTGCCGAATCGCTTTTTGCAGAACGGGCACGGGTAGCGCGACCCACCACACTGGTTCTTCTTATGGAAATACAAATTAGATTTATTTGAGAATGGTTTGCTGCAACTGGAACACTTGTAACTTCGTCCACCACTATCCGTATCTATAGATCCTTCTTCGTAACTATTAATGGGTGTTTGTGGTTGTTGTTGTTGTTGCTGATACTCGTAACTCTGGGATGTTCTAGGTTTTAGTGTTATATTAGGATTGTTTTGTACTAGTTGCATTATCGCAGGGCTCATTGAGGATGATTTATTGTTGCGATTCAATGGTGTTATGCTAACACTACCAATGTTATCGACTTTGGATGAGTGGCCTTCATGTATTTCTACAATCGGTTCGAATGTTCCTACTTCTTGTTTGATGCGTTTGGCTAGTGGGGCTTCAATGGGCGATACAGGCCGGTGCTGGCGTAAACCTTTTGTTAGTTGTGGTGGCATATATGCGGGCATTTTATTGGCAGCGTGTTTGAAACCGGATTTGTGTATACGCATGTGACTGTTTCTGGAATGGACTGTAGGAAACACTGAACTGCAGTAGCTGCATTCGAAATGTCCTGGTAGTGAGCGGGTTGTTTGTTTGTACTCTGGTTCTTTTTCGTCGTTATAGCTGACGACTTCTTTAACACAGTGCCGTACGGGGCGGCCTGTTGGGGAGTAGAGTTCGTTATCGCGTTCCTCTTTTTTGATTGGTACTTGGGTGTAGTGGGGTTTGGTTTCTGCTTGCTGTTTACGTACATAGGGTCGAATTACATTCATTTCAGGATCGTTATTTTCACCGGTACACAGGTCGACGTGCACGTTGAAGTCGTTTATTTTTGTGAACACTTTGTAACACTTTTTGCAGAAAAATGCTTGATTTTCACCTGATTTCACTAAGTCGGCTGTTGTAGTTACTTTAATGGGGGTCATTTGTTGTATTTCCTCATCCATGACTTCTTCTTTGATTTTTAAAGTTGTAGGATTCACCTTTCGTTTCTCTAAAAGCGTTTTCATTTTCAATGGTTTCACACGGTTTTGGAAACGTTCATGAGGTATATATGGTCTTATAGCGCTTGGTGGTAGTTCACGGGGGGTTGAACCATACTTGCTTTTATTTACAAACACTTTTTTGGATTTTTTATGACCCGAACTTACATGCACTTGCACGTGTTTCGCATAAAACGGTTTATTTTTATTAAATTTCATCCCACAATAATTACACGCATAATAGCAAGTACGCGACATATAATGCAAATCAACCGCCCAATTATCTTTAAATGTATACCTACAGAGTTTGCAGAATTTCCTACGAACACCGTTTAAAAGTACGCTTTGATAAAAAATATCTCTCTCCTCTCTAGGTATATCCTTCATGGGTACACCACTCAACGTAGGCAGTTCGTTTACAAAAACTATATTCGGATCACGACTAGTATCTACAGTTTCCGTCATATCAACATCCTCCATTGGCATTAATAACTCATCCACTAAAGCCTCTTGGTCCTGATCTTGATCTACTTCTTGATCAACAACATTTTCATCTTCAGGCTCTATTACTGCTTCCTCTTGTAAATCCGGATGGTTATCCCGTAACCAATTGTTTCTAATTAACGCATCACGCTCCTCACTATTCCAATACTCAAACTCGTCAACCCTTTCCAGATTCAACTGTATATGCGCGGTTACTTCATGTTGCGCAAGTTCGTTTGTTGTCTCAAACAGAACATCGCAGTAGACACAAAGCGGTATTATCTCATTCACATCTTCTGTAATTACTTCGTAAGGTTCCTCGGTGTAATCGGGCACGTTTAGGTAGTTCATTGAGCGCACAACACAGTGTAGCAATGATAAGGGATGGTAGCTCGTTACGGACGTTGTTTTAATTAGTGGATTTGGAGGTACTTTGGATTTGGGTCCAATCAACCGTCGCCGCTTTACTATTGGATAGCCGAAGTCGCGTGAACATCGTCTCCGGCGGGTTAAGATTGTTAGTTTTTGGGGTTCACACAGTTCCATATCGCTTTCTGTCGCCGTGTCATCTCCTAGCCCGTTCATTAGAGCTGAATTGACTGAAAGTAAGTCTGAATTTAAGTCGGGTTCTTCTGGGGTTGTACTGTCGGGGCGGAGTCTTAGTAGTCGGTTTGTGCCATACAGGTTTGTCAGGGTGGATTCTTCTCTGGTGTCAGTTGCCTGTCCATTCTGTTGCGGGATACCATTAACCACTTCAGTCTGCTGTAAGAAAGTAGTTATGGGAAATTAGAAAAGTCAAATAGTATCTTATTCAAGGTAGTTTCATTTTTCTTATAGTTTGGTTAACATATTAAATATTTAGCTAAGACCAATAAAAGCTATCAAACTAGCGAGCTCAATAATATATTTATTTGGAACATAATTAAAAATCAAAACTAACTGGTTACACTTTACAATTGGCAGTATGTATTCTTATTGTGAGTATAAATGGTCAAAATAAACCTTAATTATTATTTTATTTTTTAATTATTGTTTTATTTCTTAATTATTATTTTATTTCTTATTTATTATTTTATTTCATAATTATTATTTTATTTATTATTTGATTTCTTATTTATTATTATTTGATTTCTTATTTATTATTTTATGTCTTATTTATTATTTTATTTCTTAATTATTATTCTATTTTTTAATTATTTTATGTTTTTAATCGTTACTTTATTTCTTAATTATTGTTTTATTTTTTAGGAATATTATTTTATTTTTTGAATTATTATTTTATTTCTCAATTATTATTATTTTTTAAATTATTGTTTTATTTTTAAATTATTATTTCATAGAGAGAGAGAAAACAATCTTTATTTTTCATATATCTTTATATTTCATTTCTTATTTATTATTTTATTTTTAATTTATTATTTTATTTCTTAATTATTATTTTATTTTTAATTTATTATTTTATTTCTTAATTATTATTTTATTTTTAATTTATTATTTTATTTCTTAATTATTATTTCATTTATTAATTATTGTTTTATTTTTTAATTATTATTTTATTTCATAATTATTCTTTTATTTCTTATTTATTATTTTATTATTTTATTTCTTATTTTATTTTTTAATTATTATTTTATTTCTCAATTATTTTATTATTAAAAAATAAAATAATAATTACGAAATAAAACATTAAATAAGAAATATAATAATAATTAAGAAATAAAATAATTATTAAAAAATAATATAAAATAATAAATAAGAAATAAAAGAATAATTATGAAATAAAATAATAATTAAAAAATAAAACAAATTTAAAAAAATAAAAATAGAGAAATAAAATAATATTCCTAAAAAATAAAATAATAATTAAGAAATAAAGTAATGATTAAAAAAATAAAATAATTAAGAAATAGAATAATAATTAAGAAATAAAAAAATAATTAAGAAATAATAGAAAAAATAAAAAATCAAATAATAATAAATAAAACAATAAATAAGAAATAAAGCATTTATTATTTATTTATTTATTATTTTATTTTTTAATTATTATTTTATTTTTTAATAATAAAATAATAAATAAAATAATAATTAAGAAAAAAAAATAATTATGGAATAAAATATTATTATTTTATTTCTTATGTATTATTATTTTATTTTTTAATATTAAAATAATAATTAAGAAATAAAATAACAATAAAGAAATAACAATAAAGAAATAAAATAATAATTATGGTATAAAATATTATTATTTTATTTTTTATTTATTTTACTTATTATTATTTTTCTTATTTATTATTATTTCTCTTATTGATTATTTTATTTCTTATTTGTTATTTTATTTCTTAATTATTATTGTATTTCATAATTATTATTTTATTTTTTAATAATAAAGTAAAAATAAAGATATAAAATAATAAATAAGAAATAAAATAAATTTTAAATACAAGTAATAAATAAGAAATAAAATAAATTTTATTCCATAATTATTATTTTATTTCTTTATTATTATTTAATTTCTTAATTATTATTTTATTATTAATAAATAAAATAATAATTAAGAAATGAAATAAAATAAAGAAATAAAATAATAATTAAGAAATAAAATAACAAATAAGAAATAAAATAATAATAAATAAGAAATAAAATAATTAAAAAATAAAATAATATTTTATACCATAATTATTATTTTATTTCTTATTTTATTTTTTAATTATTATTTTATTTCATAAATATTATTTTATTTTTTAATAATAAAATAATAAATAAGAAATAAAAAAGAAATTAAATAATAAATAAAATAATATTTGATTGCATAATTATTATTTTAGTTCTTTATTATTATTTTATTTCCTAATTAATTTTTATTAAAAAATAATATAATAATTATGAAATAAAATAATAAGTTAGAAATAAAATAATAATTATGGAATAAAATATTATTATTTTATTTCTTATATATTATTTTTAATTTTTTAATAATAAAATAATAATTCAAAAAATAAAATAATAAATAAGAAATAAAATAATAATTCAAAAATAAAATAATAATTAGGTAATAAAAGAATAATTTAAAAAATTAAATAATAAATAAGAAATAAAATAATAATTATGGAATAAAATATTATTTTATTTCTTATTTATTACTTTATTTCTTATTTATTGTTTTATTTCTTTATTATTATTTTATTTATTAATTATTATTTTATTTCCTAATTATTATTTTATTTTTAATTTATTATTTATTATTTTATTTCTTAATTATTATTTTATTTCATAATTAGTATTTTATTTTTTAATAATAAAGTAAAATTAAAGAAATAAAATAATAATTAAGAAATAAAATATTAAATAAGAAAAAATAATATATAAGAAATAAAATAATAAATAATAAATTAAAAATAAAATAATAATTAGGAAATAAAATAATAATTAATAAATAAAATAATAATAAAGAAATAAAATAATAAATAAGAAATAAAGTAATAAATAAGAAATAAAATAATATTTTATTCCATAATTATTATTTTATTTCTTATTTATTATTTTATTTTTTGAATTATTATTTTATTATTAAAAAATTAAAAATAATATAAAAGAAATAAAATAATAATATTTTATTCCATAATTATTATTTTATTTCTTATTTATTATTTTATTTCTTTATTATTATTTCTTAATTATTACTTTATTATTAATAAATAAAATAATAATTAAGAAATTAAATAATTATGTATATATTATTATATTTTAGTGTTATTAAATATAAAAAATAATAATAATAATAATAACGAAATGAATAATAATTAAGAAATAAAATAATAAATAAGAAAAATAATAATAAATAAGAAATAAAATAATTAAAAAATAAAATAATATTTTATACCATAATTATTATTTTATTTCTTAATTATTATTTAATTTTTTAATTATTATTTTATTTTTTAATAATAAAATAATAATTAAGAAATAAAATAATATTTGATTCCATAATTATTATTTTATTCCCTAATTATTTTATTATTAAAAAATAAAATAATAATTATGAAATAAAATAATAATTCAAAAATAAAATAATAATTAGGAAATAAAAGAATAATTTAAAAAATAAAATAATAAATAAGAAATAAAATAATAATTATGGAATAAAATATTATTTTATTTCTTATTTATTACTTTATTTCTTATTTATTATTTTATTTCTTTATTAATTATTATTTTATTTTTTAAATTATTATTTTATTTCCTAATTATTATTTTATTTTTAATTTATTATTTTATTTTTTTATTGTTATTTTATTTCTTATTCGTTATTTTATTTCTTATTATTATTTTATTTTTTAATTATTATTTTAGTTCAGTATAAGTATCTATTGTTTAATTGCATTAAAACACTCCTAATTTTGATTAAATTTATTTAATTTAGTATCAATAAAAATTATCTTTGCTATATTTTCTGTCAAATCCTCCAAACATTTACCTCCATTTTGAGAATCACTTGTTTAGACAACATGACTTTCAACCTGTATCTTGTTTTTAATAATGATAAATGAAAGTGGCTATAACAAAAACTATAATTCAAAATTTGGAAGGATCTAACTAATCTTGAGATAAAAGTCTTGAAAACGAGAACATTTAAAATGAAAATATAATTATTATGATTTACTACTTACTCCATTGTGACTACTAATTGTGTCTAAATACAGCTTCACTTTCAAATCGGAAGATCGCTGTGACAATTCCTCCCTTTGTTTGGCAAGCACATCGAGGACTTGACACTTGAAGCTGTGCAAGGTGCCCAGTGTTTCATTGCAGTCTTCACATATTTGTTTTGAAAGTGGATCATTGCGATATATCTGAAACAAAAATACATGTGATGTTTATTTTCCTTTTCACAATTTTTTTTGAACTTGTATGTACACTATTCTTGTAACATTTATAGAAATACATTACACAGCAAAACTTGCAAAAAATATGACCAATGGAGTGAGCGTGAAGTGCAGTTGGCACATACAGCAAATTGCTAATTTGTGATAAATACATAATTACAACAATAGATGGCGCCACATGATTGAATTGTTGCTCCTGCAAAGACTTTAAAATTTGGTGTAAAAACAACAACAAAAAAAAACAGATATTTTATCACTTTATTGCTATTTTCCACTTTAGCACAACTTTTTTTGAGTTAGTTTTGCAATATTATCATTCTAGTGATCATCAACAGTAATGTGCAATAAAAAAAAAAGTATATTTTTGACCAGATGATTTTTTAACCTTTCTTCTTTTATTAAATAATTCATTTTTTTCCTACTTCCTTAGTAACAAAAAAAAAACCTTTATTTGGCATACCCCTCAAAAGAATGCTTTTCAACATCAAGAACAACAACAAAAATACATAAAAATAAAAATAGAAATAAACTTCCTTTCTATTAAGGCACCTTACACGATCAATATTACTGTCAATATTTTAGAATAATGACAGTATTACTGTATGATAATATGTTTAAAATGTTCATTATTCTAATATATTGCCAGTGTTACTCATCGTGTAAGGTATAATAATGATGTAATGAAAAGAATACTGATCTTTATCCGGATAATTGATTACTTGATAAATATAAAAGGAGGATTGAAGCAAATATTGACAGTACTAGGATTGACAGTATTATTGACCGTGTAAGGTGACTTATTGACAATTCAAATGTCAATAGTTTTTGTTGAACTAGTGGGTAAACAGCTGATTTTTGTTATTGTTTGAATCAGCTGATTAGATAATTTTGACAAACTTGTGACATTTGTACAACAAATGTCAAATGTTATTTTTTAATTATTATTTTAAATAGGTAATAATCCTAACCTATTTCACTAATTTGTGAAATTTGACATAGGGCAGTATTACACTAGCATTTGTGGAGCGTGAGGCTGAAACAATTGTTTATTTGGTTACCATGGACAACAAATCATTCCGATCATTTACCATACCATCTGAAGTTACAAAATATACTGCCAGGAGTGATTAAATAAATCTAATAAACATTTTATCATCATCTTTTGTCAGCTTGGATTAAAATTCTAGTTGAGTGGTTACTTCTTAGATAATGATATGCAGTTCCCACCAAATGACTAATATTTTGACAGTAACCTCCTACTGTCAAAATATTGGTCAAAAATGTCAAACAAATTCTAACCTTAAACTGTTATTATTTTCTACTTTTTATTAGAAGTATTTAAAATAATGATGATGATGTTAAGACAGAGTAAGTTGTTATATTTTATACTAAAAAATCTATCTGTAAATGATTTAATCATGTTACATTAAATAAATCACTAACCCAGTTGTGTCTCGACAAACAAAAGAAAGTGCGTTGCGCCAACAACATTATTTATATTGATAAACAATTTATGTCAATAATAACCTAACTTTGGTCATAAAACTAGCCTGTGAGAATTGAACTACTTACAATAATCGGTAATAAATCCTTAATCACGTTCACAATCTGCTTGCCCTCGCCGTTCTTCTCGAAAACATTCACTAATCCACCATCGTTCCGGTCGCAAAGTCGGCAAACGGCCGCGCCATCGCTAATCTCCGCCGCCGCCGCCATCGTGTACGGCTCGTTGCTGTCCATGGCGAACGGTGAACGCGGACACCAAACCCGCGGGGGTGGTTTTTAAGGGGCGCGCGTTTACCGCCGGCGGGGGGGTGGCGGCTACACACAGGCCAACAGTCGGCACACGCAGCGAGAACGTGAGGACGCGCAAAAACGGGCACTTGACAGGTGAAATGTTGTTGTGCTAAGCGGCCATCTTGGCGGCACGTTTCCGTGTGGAGGGCTGTAGGGGGCGCGCACGTGTACTGCGCGCACAGGCTTGGGAAACTACTTTGGGCCACCCGAAAAACCTGGTGAGCACAAGCCTCCTCTCCGGTCCTCCGATAACCGATTTGTCCCCGCTGGGGCCTGCTGGGTTATTGATTTCGTTTCCGAAACGGTTTTGAACGGCACACTAGTAGTCTATTTGGTGGAGGTGGCGATATGGGGAGATCGATTCTAGCACCTTTTTTCGATCACCCTCAGCTAGTTGTCGAAGTGGGACGACAACGACGACGACGACGACGACGTTGGGTGTGGTTTTGGCATCAGCGCCAGAGACTGCTTGATGTGTTTCAAGCTGCAACCAACAACTGACTATCGGGGCCGGCCGCCATTGGCGTCGGCTGCTAGATGTTCTGATGAAACAGTATCCGCGCTACTAGTGGCATAGGCTACTTCGATTATTTGCGTTGCGCTTGCATTATCAAAACATTTGAATGCTTCTATTAGATCATCAGGATTATATTGTTTTCATTTCGCATAGATTTTGATCTATTTTAAATGAATGCTGTTTCATTCTTTATGAGTTGAACTTAATTAAATTCAATTCTAATCACTTGATAATTATCAAGACTTGATGAGGACTTCAGGAATTTACTGATTTTATTTAATACTACGCTTTGATGAATAATGAATGTATCATATAAAAGAGTATTAGGTATATTTATTATTTATTCAGAAATCAATTGTTCCGATCAAATTAATTGCTAGCTAGTAATGATGAATGATGTATTTATCATATAAAAGACAATTACATTATCAAAACAAATGCAACCATCAGAAATCAATTGTTCGGATCAAAACAATTGCTAGCTAGCAATGATGAATTTATCATTTAAAAGAGTATTTATGACAATTGATAACCAATTTGTTACGTATTATTAAATATGGTTATTCTCATCAAACCTTCCAACATTTAAATTATATAGGATTCGTTTAAAACGAGTTTGAACAATAAAACAAAGTCTCGCAAAATACTGGAGCTTCGTCTTTTTCTGTTCATACATACATTTCATACTATTTACTATACGTAATTATAATACTGTAACTGTTAACAGGAATGAAGAATTATTATTATATTCTATTTATTCTATTTGGTAGATTTTCATTTGATTTTTCGTACAAGAATGATATATGATTAATTCTGTTGGTGAATTGACGATAGGTACCATTTCATAATTTTTTGTAGAGTACTTTCCAGATATTTTTTCAACGGTTCTTCAATTACCCAATTGAAATTGATTCCGAATGTATTTATATGAAGGTTCCAAAGTTTGTTACTTTGCTTTAGAGATAAATTTTTAAACTATGGGCGTTGTACCGAGTATTGCGGCCGTTTGCATCTCGATTATGCTGTTTTATTGCTTAAAGAACATCTAATAGAAATGGAAGTAGGTACTTTCATCCAAAAAAAAAAAACTAATTAAGATCAATTAGATTAATTTTTTTTTGGATTGCTCACCAATATAACAACTAACAAATATTATAGAGAAAAAACAATCTTTATTAGGCTATTGGCCAAATATTATATTTACTGAATATGTACAACTAATTGTGCAACTCTAATTCAAATAATTGGATGCATATAATTATACCTCATTCTAAACACAGATATTATTTATTATGAATAGTCTAGATATAACGTAAGATAATTAAATCCATCTTACGTTATATCTAGACTGTATTAATAATAAGTAATATCTGTGTTTAGAATGATGTATAATAAATATTCATGTATTCATAATAAGTAATATCTGTATTTAGAATGACTAACAGATATTTTGTGGGTGTATCGATTACTAACGTCCTATCTTTATTTAGCTATCGGGCGTTGCTATTTCTTCTTTGCTAATCAATTACGTATCAGCTATTCATTCAAGGGCATACGGACTTGAACAATTCTATATTTGTATAACGTGTAACAATTTACATTAAGCAACTTTATTGAGCTGGCTGGATGTTGTTTCTAGAAACTCTCGTGCGCTAAGATGTGAAATGACCCGTATTCCGGTGCTAGGTAGACGAGAACCGACTGACTGACTACCTGGAAATAGCCCAAATGAATAAGTTACATAACAAACAACATCTGTTGGTTTTATAACGTTACTTAATTCTTGATTTTTAGTCAAATTATATAAAATCTCATTAATATTTTTTGGACTTAATACCTTAATAATAATTATTAGGAACTTATAACAAAGTAATAAGTCCAAAAAATATTCTATATATAATAATTATCTGACATTTGGTATCAAAACTAATTAGTTTTGATACCAAATGTCAGATAATTAATTTTTTTACTGAACTATTCGTTTGGAATTCTACAAGTTGAATCGTTGATAATGTTTGTTGAATTCAAAACAAGTTCGTTTCGGAGGTAAGGAATAGAATTTCTCGGATAACGAGGAGTTGAGTGTTTGGGCGATTGTCTGGCTGGTGCTCGCGCAGCACACCCTCCAATGCACATCGAACAAAGCATACGAACTCTCGTGATGACGAGGCGAGTTGTTGTAAGTAGAGAGGTCGGAGCAGTGGCGTAGACTGACCTCCCAAAGACCTTCAGTTATTGAACAGAGTGAAACCGTACACTCGTTCGAGTGGTGACTGCGTTGCGGTTGCTTTCAGAAATATTTGTTGCTCATTGATTCGATTGTACTGATATTCTTCTAGATTGAAGCATTTGTTTAGTCACAGACCTCGCAAAACTTATGCGAAATCTCGGCAATTAACGCACTCGATGATACTAAAATCGTACTTCGTGCTTTAGCGTCCAATCGTATCACGTATCACTTCTAATATGTAAAATTGTTAGATATTTTAGTTTATCTAAAGTAAATATAGGTATTGATATTACCGTATTTTATAAAACGTTTCAATAATTATTGTTCAAAACCTTCCAAATATATACCTGAAACTTATCATGTGGTTTCTAATGATTACGTTAGTCTTTAAAATTAAATGTAATATTTTTCTATATCATGTAATTATTATGAAATGAATTTATTATTATTAGCTAAATATACCCATTTAAATCATGATAATTTGGCAGTTATGTTATTAGATGTTATTGGGGACAGGAAATTTCAGGCCAACATTTTCGGGTGTGGTTCAGTTGATTATCTATTCTGATATCATACAGTCATTATATAATAGTAATAGTAATAGTAATAGTAATAGTAATAGTAATAGTAATAGTAATAGTAATAGTAATAGTAATAGTAATAGTAATAGTAATAGTAATAGTAATAGTAATAGTAATAGTAATAGTAATAGTAATAGTAATAGTAATAGTAATAGTAATAGTAATAGTAATAGTAATAGTAATAGTAATAGTAATAGTAATAGTAATAGTAATAGTAATAGTAATAGTAATAGTAATAGTAATAGTAATAGTAATAGTAATAGTAATAGTAATAGTAATAGTAATAGTAATAGTAATAGTAATAGTAATAGTAATAGTAATAGTAATAGTAATAGTAATAGTAATAGTAATAGTAATAGTAATAGTAATAGTAATAGTAATAGTAATAGTAATAGTAATAGTAATAGTAATAGTAATAGTAATAGTAATAGTAATAGTAATAGTAATAGTAATAGTAATAGTAATAGTAATAGTAATAGTAATAGTAATAGTAATAGTAATAGTAATAGTAATAGTAATAGTAATAGTAATAGTAATAGTAATAGTAATAGTAATAGTAATAGTAATAGTAATAGTAATAGTAATAGTAATAGTAATAGTAATAGTAATAGTAATAGTAATAGTAATAGTAATAGTAATAGTAATAGTAATAGTAATAGTAATAGTAATAGTAATAGTAATAGTAATAGTAATAGTAATAGTAATAGTAATAGTAATAGTAATAGTAATAGTAATAGTAATAGTAATAGTAATAGTAATAGTAATAGTAATAGTAATAGTAATGGTAATGGTAATGGTAATGGTAATGGTAATGGTAATGGTAATGGTAATGGTAATGGTAATGGTAATGGTAATGGTAATGGTAATGGTAATGGTAATGGTAATGGTAATGGTAATGGTAATGGTAATGGTAATGGTAATGGTAATGGTAATGGTAATGGTAATGGTAATGGTATAGTAATAGTAATAGTAATAGTAATAGTAATAGTAATAGTAATAGTAATAGTAATAATAATAGTATATATATTATCTATTTCCCTTTTACCTTTTGGTATTTTTTTAAAATTACTACAAAACTACAAAATGGTAATGGTAAATGGTAATAGTAAATGGTAATAGTAAATGGTAATGGTAATGTTAATGGTAATGGTAATGTTAATGGTAATGGTAATGGTAATTGTAATGGTAATCGTAATGGTAATGGTAATGGTAATGGTAATGGTAATGGTAATCGTAATGGTAATGGTAATGGTAATGGTAATGGTAATGGTAATGGTAATGGTAATGATAAATGGTAATGGTAATAGTAAATGGTAATAGTAATGGTAATAGTAATAGTAATGGTAATGGTAATGGTAATGGTAATGGTAATGGTAATGGTAATGGCAATGGCAATGGCAATGGTAATGGTAATGGTAATGGTAATGGTAATGGTAATGGTAATGGTAATGGTAATGGTAATGGTAATGGTAATGGTAATGGTAATGGTAATGGTAATGGTAATGGTAATGGTAATGGTAATGGTAATGGTAATGGTAATGGTAATGGTAATGGTAATTGTAATGGTAATGGTAATGGTAATGGTAATCGTAATAGTAAATGGTAATGATAAATGGTAATGGTAATAGTAAATGGTAATAGTAATGGTAATAGTAATAGTAATGGTAATGGTAATGGTAATGGTAATGGTAATGGTAATGGTAATGGTAATAGTAAATAGTAATAGTAATAGTAATAGTAATAGTAATAGTAATAGTAATAGTAATGGTAATAGTAATAGTAATAGTAATAGTAATAGTAATAGTAATAGTAATAGTAATAGTAATAGTAATAGTAATAGTAATAGTAATAGTAATAGTAATAGTAATAGTAATAGTAATAGTAATAGTAATAGTAATAGTAATAGTAATAGTAATAGTAATAGTAATAGTAATAGTAATAGTAATAGTAATAGTAATAGTAATAGTAATAGTAATAGTAATAGTAATAGTAATAATAATAGTATATATAGTATCTATTTCCCTTTTACCTTTTGGTATTTTTATAAAATTACTACAAAACTACAAAAAATATAATAAGTAAAGTTAGTGATTTAATTAATTTAATTAAGTCACTAAATGGTTAACAATTTCCAAAAAAGATAGACAAAGACATTAATTAAATAATTCGGAAAGTCGTCTGGTGCTCACAACGGATATTTTCACAACAAATTCATAAATAATAACTCATTTTGAAGCTAAATGAATACGTAATTCAATTGTAATAACATTATTCAAAATCCGAAAATTAGGATATATTACAAGATAAAAATGTGTTTTGTTTTTTGTTTCTATTACCACGATTTAAATGAAAGGAATAAATTAATAAATAATTGTTCGCATTGAAGCGAAATAAACATATTACTTAATTGTGTAATTATAATATTCGAAATCCGAAAATTGGATTTTTTACTATTAAAAAAATAATAAAATTTATTTTGTTTATATTTTCTATCACTATGATTTTAATGAAATGGAGACATTCATAAGTAATAGCTCATTTTGAAGATAAATGAATAAGAAATTCAATTGTTTGATCATAATATTCAAAATCCAAAAATTGGATGTATACATTTTTTTTTCAACACAAAAATGTGTTTTGTTTACATTTTCTATCACCACGATTTTAGTGAAAGGTAGAAATTAATAAGTAATCGCTCATTTTGAAATCAAATGAATACTTAGTTCAATTGTCTAATCATAATATTCAAAATCCAAAAATTGGATTTATTATAATTTTTTTAAACATAAAAAATTGTTGTGTTTATATTTTCTATCACCACGGTTTTAATGAAAGGGAGAAATTAATAAATAATAGCTCATTTTGAAGATAAATGAATACGTAATTTAATTGTCTAATCATAACATTCAAAATCCAAAAATTGGATTTATTACAATTTTTTGAAACATAAAAATTTGTTGTGTTTATATTTTGTATCACCACGGTTATAATAATAGGGAGAAATTAATAAATAATACCTCATTTTGAAGATAAATGAATACGTAATTTAATTGTTAATATTCAAAAACAAAAATTGGATTTATTTATAATTTTTTGAAACATAAAAATGTGTTGTGTTTATATTTTCTATCACCACGGTTTTAATGAAAAGGAGAATTTTTAATAAATAACAGCTCACTTTGAAGCTAAATGAATACTTAATTTAAATGTCTAATCATAATGTTCAAAATCCAAAAATAGGATATATTACAATTTTTTTAAATACAAAAATGTGATTTGTTTACATTTTTTATTACCACCATTAAACACATTACTTAATTGTGTAATTATAATATTCGAAATCCGAAAATTGGATTTTTTACTATTAAAAAAATAATAAAATTTATTTTGTTTATATTTTCTATCACTATGATTTTAATGAAAGGTAGACATTAACAAGTAATAGCTCATTTTGAAGATAAATTTATGTTAAATTCAATTGTCTAATTATAATATTCAAATTCCAAAAATTGGTTTTATTACCATTTTTTTTTAAACATAATAATTTGTTTTGTTTACATTACTTATCCCCACGATTTTATTGAAAGGGAAAAATTAATAAGTAGTAGCTCATTTTGAAGCTAAATGAATACGAAATTCAATTGTTTAATCATAATGTTCAAAATTTGAAAATTGCATTTATTATAATATTATTTTAAAAACAAAATTACATTTGTTTATATTTTCTATCACCACGATTTTAATGAAAAGAAAAATTTAATAAATAATAGCTTACTTTGAAGCTAAATAAATACTCAATTTAAATGTCTAATCATAATATTCAAATTTCAAAAATTGTATTTATGACATTTTTTTTTAACTTAAAAAATGGTTTTGTTTAAATTTTCATTATTTCAATCAAACGTAACTTTATTTTTATTTATTTTTGTTAATTTAATTTTTTAAGTTTTATAATATTTAAAAAAAAGTTACGTTCATTATAAAAATTCCAGAAAAACTATACTCTTGGAAATATTCCAGTAAATATTTAAATAATAAGATAACAAAACGCGCAGTGATGTAAAGCTTTGTTATAAAGCACCATCTATTGAGAGTACGATCGACGAATATATTTTGTTTGTCCGCAAACTAAACTTTAGTAGTTTCCGCTACTGTGTATGAGAGGTCGCTCTAAGTACAGATTAGGATTATATTTTCTATGAGATTAGTATTTTACAATACAAGTTGAATATCTTTATTTAAAACTGGTGTGAAGTTATTTTCTAAGATCCCAGCCTCTATACCGCGCGCACAACGGATTGTTTGCGGGTCTATACTGACCAATTGGGGAGTCCAAAAAATTCAATTTTTTTAGGAATCCTTTGTTTATGTCTTGCCGACCATAATATATATATATATATATATATATATATATATATATATATATATATGTATATACATATATTTTAAATAATTTTTATAGGCGTTGTTGTATAATATATGTTATAACATAAATTATAATTTTTGACCATGTCGCGCAAATTATATGGATTTAAAAATAAATGTTCAATGTTAACAACAATATGACAATATAAACTGGAAAGTTTCTATCCCTACACATTTGTCTTTATATATTTTTTTTAATTTTGAACTTTTACGCTCTCGATAATTCGATTTTAGAGGCTGAGTCGATAAAAAAATTTCACAAATTTTTTTTTTAAAGGGAATTTTTCTCTATATCTAAATTAATCACTATTTTTTTTTAAACAAATATATTTTTTACAAAAATACTATTTATATACATACTTACTACCTCCTAACCGTGAAGTAAAAACTCGTTTGAAAAAATAATAATGCATATTTAATTTATTTAATTCTTTCAGAAGAAAATTATATATATATATATATATATATATATATATATATATATATATAAATGAGGTAACACCATTTAATTTATAAGTCTTGTTTTAATTTTTAATTCGTGTTTACATTATTACTAATACTAAATATTTTAATATTTTCCGGTTTTGATCGAGTAGGTTACTTTTCCATTTTCATCGACTGATGTGGAACTTGAACTGAATGCGCCTTTCTGGCCGGATATGCTTGCGCCTGCTTTAATACTATCCCCGATTCCTTCGCCAAATCGTGAGAACAGTTGTGGCCTGAAATAAAAGTTTATTTATAAGAACATATTTTTATATATATATATATATATATATATATATATATATATATATATATATATTTATAATATATATATATATATATATATATATATATATATATATATTTATAAATATATATATATATATATATATATATATATATATATATATATATATTTGAATTTTAAATTTTTGAAACTTGTTGAAATATATAAAGGGTCAATAGTCTAATAGAGATGGTTTATATATGAAATATTAAATGTAATTATCACAGTTTTTGAGGACAAAGGAAAAAAACTGATTTAGAGGAGTTAATACTAATTTTTTACTATATATGAGATTTGAGAGGCATCCACAAATTGGCCCTTTTAATTTGTTTATTAAATCCTTTAAATCAGCTTGAACATTTTGTTAAAAATGCATATTGGCCCTTATTGCGGTACACAGTCGATATATTTACATTTGAAACCATCACATTCTTCTATTTATAGTACTGTCTGCTATCGTTGATTGAAATATTTAATTCAATCAACGCTCCTATTGGGTTAAGGTTAACTATCATTATTTTATGGCAATTTTAATATTTAACGTAACAGCTCTTAATAACGATTGGTGTCACATTATTTCATATTAATTTTCCAGATTATCACCTA
Source organism: Lordithon lunulatus (assembly GCA_963942505.1). Lineage (NCBI taxonomy): Eukaryota > Metazoa > Arthropoda > Insecta > Coleoptera > Staphylinidae > Lordithon > Lordithon lunulatus. The sequence goes on from OZ012666.1 coordinate 309,887, forward strand.
CCCTGGTCCACTATTAAAGTCAGGTACATGGCCGCCAGGATGCCCGAAACCGGCGTCACCTCCTCCTGCTCCTGAGTGACTCGATGAACTCGCGCTGGCAAAAGAATGTGCTGATCCAGGATGTCTTCCAGATCCTCCTGTATTGTAAGTATTTGAATCTACATTACTGTACGCATGGTTTGGAAAATTATCTAAAAAAAATCATAAATAAATGATAAATACAATAAATTTGTATAAAAATAGCATCATAAATAAATATAATAGTAATATTTAATAATAATAATTAATGAGTTGAGATTAAAATTGAATCAAGGAAATACCACGTTTTTTTATTATTAACTAACTAGTAAAGCGGATGCGCAAGAAATCACGTCATCTGGTGTTAATGAGCAATCCGTTAAAAACAATGTGAAAAAAATGGTTACAAACACACGGTCGTCATTGAACTTGCCTGCGGCTCTTTTCGATTACATCATTAATTACCGGTACAAAACCGCTTTACGCTTCAATGCTTTATGAACAAACTGATGCGCGGTTTGTGATTTCCGTAGGAAGCAACCAGTAAGGTAATAAATATCCATCTAAGATGACTCTAACTATATAATAAGATATTTTAGATATAATAGTCATTACATTAAGATATATTGCAGATAAACGCGTATTGAAGAAAAGAAATAATTCTTTACAATGGTGGACATTCAATAATAATAATAATAATAATATTTATTTTACGGCAAACGCCTTGAATAAAAATAAGATACACACAAGTGACAATACATATAGCGTGCGACAATGGACAAACAAAAAATGTACAATTAATACTTGCTATTACTAGTAAATAATGTTTAAATATAAATGAATCTGATCAAACATTAGTTTTTATACTATATACTTTCTCGTCATTTTAGTATTAATAGTTAAAAATAAACAGATATCTCAAATATACAGAGATTTGTAGGAAGCAGTTTGAAAATTCTATGTCGGTAATTTTAACGTTATCGGTTTGTCACGTTGTCAAAACGTTAAAATTACCGACATTCTGTTTATTTATATAATTGCTCTTTGCGCTGATAGACAGTCAATATATGGTATTATAGCCATTTACTAGTTTTAGACGGTTATTCTTATTCTTGATAGCGTGACAACCCGACAACGTTAAAATTACCATAACAGACATAGAATTTTCAAACTGCATCCTACAAATCTCTGTATATTTGAATATCTGTTTATTTTTAACTATTAATACTAAAATGACGAGAAAGTATATAGTATAAACACTAATGTTTGATCAGATTCACTTATATTTAAACGTTATTTACTAGTAGTATTTAATATAAACATAGTAGAACAAATAGAATTTTGGTTAACTTGTCATTTTAGTATTAATATTTAAAAATATACAGATACCTCAAATATACAGAATTTTGTAGGATGCAGTTTGAAAATTGTATGTCTGTTATGGTAATTTTAACGTTGTCGGGTTGTCACGCTGTCAAGAATAAGAATAACCGTCTAAAACTAGTAAAGGGCTATAATAGCATGTATTGACTGTCTATCAGCGCAAAGAGAAATTATGTAAATAAACAGAATTGTCAAATATGCAAAGTTTTGCAAAATACAATTTCAAAATGGTATGGCTGTTAGGGTAATTTTAACTTGTTTAGAGTTGTCACGTTTGCAAGAATAAGAATAACCCTCCAAAATAAATAAAGATCTATAATAGCAAGTACTATCGACTATTGCAAAGAATAATTCGCCAAATAAACAGAATCCTCAAATAAACAGAGTTATGCGAGGTACAGTTTGAATAGTGTGTGTGTGTGTATTAGTATTTGTTTTGTGTGTGTGTGTCTGTATGTGTGTGTGTCTGTATGTATGTGTATGTGTATGTAGCTATAATAGCATGTATTGACTCTCCACTAGTGCAAATACAAAGAAAAACAATTAGATAACCAAATAGAATCCTCAAATATACAAAGTTTTTCAAAATACAATTTGGAAATTGTATGTCTGTTACAGTAATTTTAATTTTGTAGGGTTGTCGTATTGTCAAGAATAAGAATAACCATCTAAAACTAGCGGCATAATAACATATTTCAAAAGTGTTAACAATATATATATATATATATATATATATATATATATATCCCTCATACATTCAATCACACACATAATGATCTAGTAACTGATGTGTTGTAGATTGCAATTCTAGGAGTTAAATTGCATATTTCATAAAGATAATTATTAATATAAAAATAAAAATTAATAACAACAATATACATGGATATAAAAATAAGGGTAGCAGAAAAGATTTTGGCCAGTAGAATGGAATCAGATTTATACTTTTCTGATGGCACAAATTATGAAAAGATTGAGGTATGGCTAAAACTATACAAAGGAATGTAATATTATTTTTTCTAGAGGATTTAAGTTTTTTATTATTGAGTTGTGTTTTACTTGTTTTGCTAGATATGATGATGTAGTACGTTTTATAACTAAGAATTATGGTCACAAATATTTACAAAATAAATTCCATAGCCAACAAAACGTTGCTGAAAAGCTCAATATAATTTAATATTTTGTGCCATATGAAAAATTTAGACTCTTAATAAAGCTTTTCCCTATTCAAAATAAAATGTTTTATAATCATCCGTAACATACCTTCTCCACCGAAATAAATAGGTGCTCCCCCTCCTCCTCCTCCTGCGGAACTCGAACTGGAGGCAGAAGCGCTCGAACTGGAGGAGCTATAGGAACTTCCTCTTTTTAATCTGAGAACATCGTAAATATCTGCAGATCGTTTCGATCTAAGATAAACTATGTCTGATTGGTGTCCTACACTATCAATGAAATAGTATGATTTAGGAACATATTCACCAGCATCTAAAGGAAAATAAATATTATATTATAGTCTTTATAAAACATATACAACACATATACATATACAACATTATAAAACAAGTGTGAATTCACCTCTAAAGCCCTGGTTTCCTAGGAGAACGGTCGCTTTAAAGCGGCCGCTTTTGACGTCATTCACAAATCACAAAGGTCGTTTTAAGTATATGTAATAGAAGAACTCACAATTTTTCATCGTAATTCATTGGGTTTTTGCAGTACGTTGAGGAATTACACTTTAAAGGAAACTATATTCGTTTATATACACGTAGAATTATTTTTGTGACGTAGAAATGACGTCAAAAGCGGCCGTTTTTAAGCGGCCGCTTTCCTAGGAAACCAGGGCTTTAGTAATCTACACATTTAGATTTCGATCCTGTCAGATCTCATCAGTGTAGCTCAGCTAGTGAGGATGAATTTACACAATATTTTCTTTAAATTTTTATTTATTTATTTATTACCTCCAGTACATTCATACAATATATACAAAAGAACAATAGAAATATAGGAGGTAATGATTAGATTTTGGTTAGTAGATTATCTCACGTGGTTATATACAAAAATAATACAACTTTCCCCCTAATCTAATAATTTATAAGAACATATAATAATATATCAAACAAACAACAATATAATAGAAATAAAATCATCCTATGCAAAGACATTACTAGTTAAAGTTGTACTTAATCCAAAACCTATATTTTTGGATTAAGTACAACTTTAACTAGTAATGTCTTTGAATAGGATGATTTTATTTCTATTATATTGTTGTTTGTTTGATATATTATGTTACTAATGTTTGAATCAACGTATCATATACAATACGTAGAAAAAAAAAAAGAAAATAAGAATGCACTTATTAAACTTACTGAAATTATAATGATCAATAATGTATGCAAATTCAACTAATAGGACAACAATAACTAAGTATACACTTACATGCGATGGCTGTACCAAGGACACTGAGAACCACAACACCTCTTAACCAATTATCATTATTCTGACTCATTTTAAGCGAGTGTCTTATAATATTTCAACCAAATAGCAACTTGTAAACACTTTTACAGACGAACCCGGAATGAATGTCGTCGCTACCTGCTCATACCTTATTTTTATACAAAAGTAATGTTCTAATCCACCTCCTCCTTTCAAGTCCAACCTACCGGCGCGGCTCTCCGGGCGGCCACCACTCGAATTATATACGACTTAAATAAAACTGGGAATTACGTTGAAATAACATAATAAATTATTTTCGGAGGGCTATTTACAACTTTTATAGTGTTGCGTTGTGATAAAATAAATAATAAGAACTAATAGTGGGATTATACTAACATAAATAAAAACAAATATGAAATAAAAGAATATATAATAAGTTTTTATCATATTATTCATACTGGAATTTTTCGAATTATTTGGAAAAAAGCTGTATTAGTCTTAGTTCCAAAACCTATAAAAAATTTAGGCGATTCTTTGAAATTTAGACCAATTTGTCTTACATAATTTAGCAAAACTTTTAGGAAAGACTAATCGATAAAAGACGGAGAGAGGAAGTTAATATATAAAAGAAGTATGTCACAAAATGAATTTGGCTTTAGAAAAGAAAACTTATCAAATCTGAATGCTTTAGAAAACGTCATTAATGAAGTTAATTTGGCTAAAATTGATTCATATAAAAATTAAAAATTATGTATTATGTTATGTTTAAAATGCATTTAATACAGCTCAATGATATAAAATTGTTAACAAATTAAAAATATTAAACATTTCAGATTATCTAATAAATAAACATCATTAAAAGTTATTTCGAAAATTGGGATATTAAAGTTGGGAATAAAAATTATGAAAAAAAAATAAAAAATTAATATGGGTGTTCCACAACGATCCGTTTTTGTTCCCTTTTTATGCAAATTTTTTTATAAGGGCGTATTAAATTTAAAGTTATCTTTAATTGTTAAAATTATTGATTATACTGATGATATTACAATATTGATATCTGGTAAAAATTAATTTGAGCTTAGAATTTTGGCAATAGAAACTATCAATAAAATTGATATTTGGATAATTGATAATGGACTAATTTTGGCAAGTGAAAAAAAAACTTAATTAATTATCTTTGAAGGTAGAAGACAATTAAATAATTTAAATTTAAATATAGGTAACAATAAAGTAAAAATGAAATTAAATATTTAGGTGTTTGGCTAGATAATGGATTCAAATTTACAAACCATGTTAAAAATGTTTCGGAAAAAAAATTAAAAAATTAAACTTAAAATTATATAAAATTATGAAAAGCAATTACAAACTTTCAAGTGATTTGAAAAATTAGAATTATATATATATATATATATATATATATATATATATATATATGTATATGTATATGTATATGTATATGTATATATGACTTATATCTTAATTAATACATCGCTGATCGAAGAAAAATAATCCCTTTCAGAATCCGCAATAAAAAAATTGGGGTGTCATTTGAAAAAAATTGTCGATGACGTCATCGCTCATTCAAAAATAGTCGAAAAAAATTGAAACTGATCCCATTTTTTTATTACAGATTCTAAATGGGATTATTTTTTGCGATCAGAGATGTATATAATGATATAATTTACATGAGGAAATTTTCGTGAAAAATTATAACAAATTTCAGAGTGGAGAAACATGAAATTATATTAAATTTAATTAATTAATTTGTTGAAAATGTATTTGTTGTTTGATTCGCTCTTTGTTCAAATTGCACATCACACATTTTCCCCTCGCTAAATTGATAAAAATATAATAATTTTTATACTTTTATATTTATAAATTCATTCATTATTATTAGTTCCTTTTGTGTATATTTTCCTGTAAATGGGCAACTATTAGGAAATAAAATGTTATTATTACTATCATTATTACTATTTTTTTTTAAATTTTTTATTTTTTGTTATTACTATTACTATTATTATTACTATTATTATTACTATTACTATTAGTATTACTATTATTATTACTATTATTATTACTATTACTATTATTATTACTATTATTATTACTATTATTATTACTATTATTATTACTATTATTATTACTATTATTATTACTATTATTATTTCTATTATTATTTCTATTATTATTACTATTATTATTTCTATTATTATTACTATTATTATTACTATTATTATTACTATTATTATTATAAAAAATGACATATGATTTGCACCAATCTTTAAGATGATGCGTATAAAATGGCGCTAATAATTGACATAAGAAAATTATCGCGATAGCATATTGTTTTTCATGGCTACGTACATAAAAAACTCTCCTCGTATATAAACATGTATTTACACTGTTGTGTGACGAATTAAACATTGAAACAAAAAATTAAGATCGACGATCTGATTACATGTTATATAAACAGATATTTAATTTATCTAGAATCTATAATTGATACATTAAAAAAAAACACGAAGAAAACAAAATGCGAATAAATTTCTGGGAACTTATTAAGATGGAAAAAATTATACAACCGCAAATGCGCATAATGCTATAGTTTCGAGACGAATTAAAAATTAATTAGGAATATAATAGAAACCAGCGGCGGCACTAAAAGTAGGATTCATCTCTACAATTGAGGTGCTGTTTATATATTAAAGAAAATATAATACATATATTGGCATTCAAACTATCTTCTATTGGCGATTCAAGTTTAATATCAAATAAACTAAAAATTTCACCACATAAACTATCTATTTTTATGCAATTAGCAAAAAAAAAACATCAAAATGAAAAAAATATAGTTTGTGTTTTGTTGTTTGAATTGAAAATATCAAAAATGAAAAATTTACATGTTTACAAATGATTCTATAACGTAAATTATAATATACAAAAGGGCGGGCGGCTCCTACCAACCCGACTATACCCGTCCACTATTTCAAACGACTTGAACTATGCATTACATTATTTTTCACATGTATTTTTTTAATTATTCTTAAATTAATAAATGACATTAATTTAATCATAAAAAATAATTATGGATAAATAGTGTAATGCATAGTTCAAGTCGTTTGAAATAGTGGACGGGTATAGTCGGGTTGGTAGGGGCCGCCCGCCCACCCCACCTCTCTTCGCATAGTTTTTCCATAGGATAACACTCTTTTTGGAATAGTTTAAACAATATAAAACATCTATATCCAATGAAAAAACTATGCGAGCGAAGGTGGGGTGAGTGGGCGGTCCCTACCAACCCGACTATACCCGTCCACTATTTCAAACGACTTGAACTATGCATTACATTATTTTCACATGTATTTTTTTAATTATTCTTAAATTAATAAATGACATTAATTTAATCATAAAAAATTATGGATAAATAGTGTAATGCATAGTTCAAGTCGTTTGAAATAGTGGACGGGTATAGTCGGGTTGGTAGGGGCCGCCCGCCCACCCCACCTCTCTTCGCATAGTTTTTCCATAGGATAACACTCTTTTTGGAATAGTTTAAACAATATAAAACATCTATATCCAATGAAAAAACTATGCGAGCGAAGGTGGGGTGGGTGGGCGGTCCCTACCAACCCGACTATACCCGTCCACTATTTCAAACGACTTGAACTATGCATTACATTATTTTTCACATGTATTTTTTTAATTATTCTTAAATTAATAAATGATATTAATTTAATCATAAAAAATTATGGATAAATAGTGTAATGCATAGTTCAAGTCGTTTGAAATAGTAGACGGGTATAGTCGGGTTGGAAGGGGACGCCCGCCCACCCCACCTTCACTCGTATAGTTTTTTCATTGGATATAGATGTTTTATATTGTTTAAACTATTCCAAGAAAAGTGTTATTCTATGGAAAAACTATGCGAGCGAAGGTGGGGTGGGCGGGTGGCCCCTACCAACCAAACTATGCCCGTCCACTATTTCAAACGATTTGTACTTGATACAAAAAACATAAAATTAAATTATTTACAACTTGTTGGTGACAATCTCTATTTTTTCCCCATAAGTATCTAATAATACGTTTATTACATATATATAAATATATATATATATATATATATAAATATATATATATATATATATATATATATATATATATATATATATATATTATATTACCTTTCGATGTAGGCTATTATATTTATATTACTTAACATTATAATTTATTACATACAATTATTGTTGTTGTTTATACATTTGTAAATTCTTTCCACTCTTTTCTGTTCTTCATTAGTTCTCTTGACTGTCTTTTCTTTCTTGATTATTATTTCCTCTATTCCACATACATATTTTTATTGCCACATCTAAATTGTGATCAGTGTACCATAAGTCAGTATTAACTAAATTTTGATTTAGTTCAGAAATTATTAAAATATAAATATTTTCCTCTAAGCTATATTGCTCTAATGAGCTATGGGCTGCTCTTGCTCTATTTAAATTCGTTTTTTTTTTTAATATTATTATTATTATTTTTTTAATATCATTTATCAAATGTATATATATGATTCACAATCCATACTATCTGCTCTATGTGACTCATTACATGTATAGCAGGTACTTGGAGTATAGCAATTTTTAGCTGCTCTTGTTCTATATAATTTAATTAATAATTAATATGGATAAAGGAATGGAATAAGGGAAATTTGTATGCACTAATATTACTATAAATGTGTGCAGCGCGGTGAAAAGTTGTGCGAAACGACGGCCATTTGCAATCCGAATTACTCGCGCGCCCCGAACCTGGTACGACATCTATTGGTAGACTATTACATCGTTTGTTTGTAAGATTGTCACGAGATAACGCATTAGGTATTAAATTCATACACAAATTATTAATTATTAATTATATATATATATATATATATATATATATAATAATACCTACATCGAAAGATAATATATTATATATATATATATATATATATATATATATATATATATATATAATTAATAATTAATAATTTGTATATGAATTTAATACCTAATGCGTCATCTCGTGACAATCTTACAAACAAACGATGTAATAGTCTACCAATAGATGTCGTACCAGGTTCGGGGCGCGCGAGTAATTCGGATTGCAAATGGCCGTCGTTTCGCACAACTTTTCACCGCGCTGCACACATTTGTAGTAATATTAGTGCATACAAATGTCCCTTAGTACAGCAAGTTGTATTAAAACACGCGGGATTTTGTGGGAATTTCGGTAGTGTATGATTTGTATTGCTGTCGTGCGTATTCCAACCGGTAGATACAATACAAATGTGCACATATTGGAGGTTGGAATTTGTAAGATCCTGGAAATGTCTAATACATGCGAATTAGTGAGAGCCGGTATTCATAAACATATCAGTGTTATAAAAACGTTAGTAAATTATATTGCATTATCTTATATGTTTATGATTTTAACGTTTGTAGTGTTATCCGTAAAACATTTTTATTCACAGCGCAAATGTTTTTTTAACAACTAATTGTTTCATCATCCATTAATATACTGTTTTTGTTTGGTTTCAGTTGTCTTCGCGTGTAACTTTTGTTCACACAAAATATACCAACAGTGCCGCCGTCCACGTTTTTAAACCACGCGTCTCCCGAATGTTGGATACCATTTCAAGTTGAGGCGGTGGTTTTTTTTTATTGTAATCAAATCTCAGTGCTTTACATGGACAGGACATGGAATGGAGGAGCACCGCCCAAGTAAATTGAAGACATCAACGGGTGTATTTCCTAACGTGAATTAAACCCGCAACAAGTAGTAAGTGCTTTAGTTTAAGTAAGTTATATATATATATATATATATATATATATATATATATATATAGTTGAAAAATAGAAACCTAGGTTTCTAGCTCCTTGCGGTGGTACAGCAATATAACGCTATTTTGTTTATATTTTCCTACACTTTACTAGTTTGCTGAGACTTTATTTACTTCGCTGGTAATTATCGTTGACATATTTTACAGGCAGTGTCCAATTTTGCCAGTATGTATAGAAAATTATCAATTGTCACAGAGCATTTTATCATAGTTTATTGTCGTACCTAACTTCAGGAAGGTACACATAAGCAGCTAACCAACATTCAGGATATATGCAGAGTCTGTTAAATTTCTGCATCGCTGTTTTTTTGTTAGTACTTAACGATAACTGTAGATTTGAAGAGAGTAAGATCTAAGTTTTGAGTCAAATGTCTTCTCAAAATTGAGAAATGCGAGGCATAGCGGAATATTGTATTCCTTTGATTTTTTATGTACTGTATGCTCTACTGAACCTTGCCTGTTTGACTGGTTGGTATTTGTGAGTCTATTGATGATGATTTTTGTAATTTGTAAAGGAGTTATTTTGTCAGGAGCTATTTTGTCGCGGGCTGTTTCGACACATCACGATAATCCTTAGAATAAGGTTTTTGAATAATTTATATAAAATAATATTTACACCATACTGTTGTAGAAAAGGCCAATATATGTATATATGTATATATGTATATATGTATATATGTATATATGTATATATGTATATATGTATATATGTATATATGTATATATGTATATATGTATATATGTATATATGTATATATGTATATATGTATATATATAACATAGGAAGTTGTGGAGATGGTAGATTTGGATCATTGGGATGTGAGTGAGAAATAAATAAATAAACAATACATTAAAAAAATATATTATTAAATTTCATCAAATCCGTTGAACAATGAACGGGGTCCGCAACATGACGGGGGGGCTGGTGCATGTGTTGGAACTAAAAGAAATGTTGCGGACACTCACAATATGCTTCCAACAACAACAGCAACAACACGAAAATTGTAAATATATTTCTGCGCTCGCAGTATCCTATTTATAAATTCAACTCCAATATAATATATATGTATATAAATCTCTGTCTTTGCACTATAATATAATAATAATAATAATCTTACTACTAAATAATCATTTGCAATAATATAATAATAATAATAATAATATTAAAAACGTGCAATAAAATAAAATCTCCCACGCACCCCTATATATAATAATATTAAAATTAGAGAAAAAATAAAAGGTTATATTAAAATTGATAAAAAACACTTGTCATGCATGCTTCAATATGATATGCACACTGCGCGCGTTTCAAAATTATTAAAAAAATTGAATAAAAGAAGAAGAAAAAATTAGTTGTTTTTTGGTCGCCGACGCTCGGGCCGGATTGAGCGTTTAGCGCGACACACGTGTAATTGACGAAAACCGATATGAATCTCGCGTTGTTTTTGATTATGCTAAGATAGTTGGTATCATTTAGAATTTGCGTGCGGGTCCCTGGTTGGTTTAGTGGTTTGTATTTCGCGGGGGCGACAATTCTATTCATCTAGAATGCACGTCCTGACGATGGCCTCAGAGACGGAGTACGGGTCGCAGTTGGAGGACGGCCTTCTGTCCTCCAAGTAGCCTTTCTTGTCTTCCGCTACGCCGCGGGGGATGCGAATACTAGCACCACGATTGGCAACACCTGCAAGATTAATAGTGTTGTCATGATTATTATAATAGAAAACGATTTCTAGCGTAATGTTGCTTTCTGTCTAGAGAGATAGTTTAACGCTATCTGGTGGACGGAAGCAACAAAACAAATGCACTTTCGTATTTCTTAGACTACTTTTAAATTTGGTTGTGACCGTTGGGACGTTTTCCCCGATTTTTACATATTTACGTATAGATATACATACATACATACATACATATATACATTCATACATTTATATATACATACAGATATACATACAGATATACATACAGATATATATATATATATATATATATATATATATATATATATATATATATATATATATATATATACAGACGTACATATAAATTTACATACATACATACGTCTGTATGTGTGTATGTATGTATGTATGTATGTATGTCTGTATATATGTCTGAATGTATGTCTGTATGTATGTCTATATGTGTATATGTCTGACTGAATGTATGCCTGTAGGTATGTATGTCTGTCAGTATGACATACATACAGACATACATACATACAGACATACATACATACAAACATACATACATACAAACATACATACAAACATACATACAAACATACATACAAACATACATACAAACATACATACAAACATACATACATACTTCAGACATATATACAAACATATATACAAACATACATACATACATACATACAAACATACATACATACATACAGACATACAATATAATTGTTATTTTAAATTTTTATAGATCTGAAGACATGTAATGTTACTTGTAACAGAGCACGTTTGTTAAATAAATATATAAAAATCAGACATACATACAGACATACATACAGACAACCATATAGACATATATAGAGACAATTTCTAAAAATAGACTATTTCGACTATATTAGTCATGAAATGTCAAGAAAAGTTAAAATTAACAATTTTTCGTGAAAACAATATCTTCCTTATATAGCAGTGCTGTAATAAAATGAACACCTGGAACTAATACTGTAATAATTTTAAATTTAAAAATTAAAATCGAAATATACAATTCTTTTTGCGTAGTTTAATCATTAAACTCTCATCAGAGAATGTTTGTGATATAAACTTACCGGCACTAAAATCGTGAATGGAAGAAGTTTCGTGTTTGCCAGTAAGACGACGCTCGTTGTCCTTCCCCCCTTTGGGATCGTAGGCCTGGATGTGCCTGAGGTGGTTTCTGCTGAGCTTGTCAATAGCCTTCTCGATTTCACTATAGACACAGAAACAGAAATTAATTAGAGTAAATCATTATTAAATATTTTGGAACGAAGTAAGCTTGTAATTAATTACGTTGCTTGTTTCATTACGCGCAATTCAGTTCATTATACATCATGTGTTGATTAATTAGAAACGTTTGTGTTATGTGGCTAATTACTCTGTAATCTCACAGTAATTGTCAGGGGGGACAGTGGGCGGCTGTTTGTATAATCAAACTGCATTTGCGGCTAATTATTGAGGACGTCAACTTACATGATGCCATTGTCCTCTCTCATGGCCTTGGTGGAGAAGTTGGTGTGGGCGCCAGCGCCGTTCCAATCTCCTGGCATGGGTTTCGGGTCGAGGGTGGCCACAACGCCAAATTCCTCGGCTACGCGGTGCAAAAGGAAACGCGACATCCATAACTGGTCGCCGATATCGATGCCTTCACAGGGACCAACTTGGTATTCCCACTATAGCAAATATATAAATAAAAATCAATTATGAATGTGTTGACTATTAAATTATGAGATAACTCGTAATTTGCGTTATATATATATATATATATATATATATATATATATATATATATATATATATAGATAGTATAAGTTCACTTCGATAACAGTTGACGGTAGATAGTTGATTATTTTTGGGCTGATAACTATTTTTCATAAAAACCACCAAGAGATAGAAAAAATAGTAGATAACTTCACATCGGTTGGAATATTTACAATATTTGAAATTTAAACTTTTGAAATTAATTTTGAAAAATTCACTGACCTGTGAATTACAATATTTACAATTTTTGAAATTTAAATTTTTGAAATTTAAACTTTTGAAATTTCGTTTTAATCAATTTTGAAAAATTCACTGACCTGTGAATTACAATATTTACAATATTTGAAATTTAAATTTTTGAAAATTTAATTTTTGAAATTTAATTTTGAAATTTAATAATAATAACTTTTGAAATTTCTTTTGAATCAATTTTGAAAAATTCACTGACCTGTGAATTACAATAGTTAATATATTTGAAATTTAAATTTTTGAAATTTAAACTTTTGAAATTTCTTTTGAATCAATTTTGAAAAATTCACTGACCTGTAAATTACAATATTTACAATATTTGAAATTTAAACTTTTGAAATTTCTTTTGAATCAACTTTGAAAAATTCACTGACCTGTGAATTAAAATATTTACAATATTTGAAATTTAAATTATTGAAAATTTAATTTTTGAAATTTAAATTTTGAAATTTAAATTTTAAAATTTAAATTTTGAAATTTAAATTTTAAAATTTAAATTTTGAAATATACATTTTAAAATTTAAACTTTTGAAATTTCTTTTGAATCAATTTTGAAAAATTCACTAACCTTTGAATTACAATATTTACAATATTTGAAATTTAAATTTTTGAAATTTAAATTTTGAAATTTAAACATTTGAAATTTCTTTTGAATCAATTTTGAAAAATTCACTGACCTGTGAATTAAAATATTTACAATATTTGAAATTTAAATTTTTGAAAATTTAATTTTTGAAATTTAAATTTTGAAATTTAAATTTTAAAATTTAAATTTTGAAATTTAAATTTTGAAATTTAAACTTTTGAAATTTCTTTTGAATCAATTTTGAAAAATTCACTGACCTGTGAATTACTATATTTACAATATTTGAAATTTTAATTTTTGAAAATTAAATTTTTGAAATTAAATTTTGAAATTTAAATTTTGAAATTTAAATTTTGAAATTTCTTTTAAATCAATTTTGAAAATTGCACAGACCTGTGAATTACAATATTTACAATATTTTAATTTTAAATTTTTGAAATTAATTTTGAATCAATTTTGAAACGTTCACTGACCTGTGCTGGCATGACCTCGGCATTCGTTCCGGAAATATTGATGCCTGCGTACAGGCAAGCCCTGTAGTGGGCTTCGACGATCTCACGCGCGTACACTTTATCGGCGCCGACGCCACAGTAGTAGGGGCCCTGTGGGCCGGGGAAACCGTTCTTGGGCCAGCCGAAAGGCCTCAAATCCATGTCCAGTAGGGTGTACTCTTGTTCGATACCAAACCATGGTTTCGAGTCCTTTGCGGACTCCATAGCACGCACACAAGTTGCCCTCTTGTTGGTTTCTAGAACAAATAGAAAAATGTATACCATTAGTACATTACAAAATATCTGGTGTGGACACGACACGACTTAAGTAATTAATTAATATTAAATCAAATATATCTGTGGGTCTCACATGAGTTTTCGAATTACATGACCTATTTTTTTTTATACCATTTTCAATTTTTGTTTTACATTGTTTTAGACTAGACATTTTTTGTTGACATTTTTGACTTTTAAATGACATTTCTGACTTTTTATAACATTTTTGACTTTTTTTGTTGACATTTTTGACGTTTTTGACTTTATTTGACATTTGAACGTTTTTTTTTGACTATTTTGACATTTATGTCATATTTTACTTATATAACATATTTAACATATTTAACATATTTAACATATTTAACATATTTAACATATTTAACATATTTAACATATTTAACATATTTGACATATTTAACATATTTGACATATTTGACATATTTGACATATTTGACATATTTGACATATTTGACATATTTGACATATTTGACAGATTTGACAGATTTGACAGATTTGACAGTTTTGCAGATTTGACAGATTTGACAGATTTGACAGATTTGACAGATTTATTAATTTATAATTTATAATTTATAATTTATAATTTATAATTTATAATTTATAATTTATAATTTATAATTTATAATTTATAATTTATAATTTATAATTTATAATTTATAATTTATAATTTATAATTTATAATTTATAATTTATAATTTATAATTTATAATTTATAATTTATAATTTATAATTTATAATTTATAATTTATAATTTATAATTTATAATTTATAATTTATAATTTATAATTTATAATTTATAATTTATAATTTATAATTTATAATTTATAATTTATAATTTATAATTTATAATTTATAATTTATAATTTATAATTTATAATTTATAATTTATAATTTATAATTTATAATTTATAATTTATAATTTATAATTTATAATTTATAATTTATAATTTATAATTTATAATTTATAATTTATAATTTATAATTTATAATTTATAATTTATAATTTATAATTTATAATTTATAATTTATAATTTATAATTTATAATTTATAATTTATAATTTATAATTTATAATTTATAATTTATAATTTATAATTTATAATTTATAATTTATAATTTATAATTTATAATTTATAATTTATAATTTATAATTTATAATTTATAATTTATAATTTATAATTTATAATTTATAATTTATAATTTATAATTTATAATTTATAATTTATAATTTATAATTTATAATTTATAATTTATAATTTATAATTTATAATTTATAATTTATAATTTATAATTTATAATTTATAATTTATAATTTATAATTTATAATTTATAATTTATAATTTATAATTTATAATTTATAATTTATAATTTATAATTTATAATTTATAATTTATAATTTATAATTTATAATTTATAATTTATAATTTATAATTTATAATTTATAATTTATAATTTATAATTTATAATTTATAATTTATAATTTATAATTTATAATTTATAATTTATAATTTATAATTTATAATTTATAATTTATAATTTATAATTTATAATTTATAATTTATAATTTATAATTTATAATTTATAATTTATAATTTATAATTTATAATTTATAATTTATAATTTATAATTTATAATTTATAATTTATAATTTATAATTTATAATTTATAATTTATAATTTATAATTTATAATTTATAATTTATAATTTATAATTTATAATTTATAATTTATAATTTATAATTTATAATTTATAATTTATAATTTATAATTTATAATTTATAATTTATAATTTATAATTTATAATTTATAATTTATAATTTATAATTTATAATTTATAATTTATAATTTATAATTTATAATTTATAATTTATAATTTATAATAACAGATGACATCATCATGGTATAGAACCGCCCATTACCTACTTAGGTTACAAAG
The DNA here is from genome assembly GCA_963942505.1 of Lordithon lunulatus. NCBI lineage: Eukaryota > Metazoa > Arthropoda > Insecta > Coleoptera > Staphylinidae > Lordithon > Lordithon lunulatus. Next base: position 326,626 of record OZ012666.1, read on the forward strand.
TTAACAAAAAAACCCTAGTTTTTTCCACATACACAGAATTTTCGAAAATACTTCTGCGCTATCACAGGCGAGTTGATAATTTACTTCCTTCACGTATCATTGCATTTACAGGGAGCTCAACTTGAATAAAATATAACGATTACTTGAATTGTATTTCTATTGCCAATTTTAATAATAATAATAATAATAATTATCATAGATTTATTGCCCAACTGAACAAATCATAATTACAGGACAACAATATAAAATATAACCAAATATAATAAAATTAATAAAATTTTCAGAATTTAAAAAATTAAATATGTTAATGAAGAATCCGTTTATTGATTAGCAATTTTCAGAAATTAAAAATTTAATGCAGAATCCGTTCATTCATTAGCATTCAATATATAATTAATAACATAATTATTAATTAAACTGAGGAGTATATCATTATTTTAATCACTTCAATACATTATTCTGCTTCCGACACCTTATTATCTCAACTCATTTGCTTTCAATTGCTTGGCGCCGGCAAGTCTGAGCCATGGTCGTGTTGCCGCCGCCATCTGTCCCCAGCAGTCTCATCAATTTTTCACACGGCCCCGCTGTGTCGTCGTCCGCGCGCGCGTCCATAATTCAAAAGGCAATTAGAGAATCAGAGAGCATAGGGAATATGACGACAAGTTTGAGATATTGATACGCGAGGGCCGGATATTATTAATAAATAAATTCAATCAGTCGCCCATAAATTATTAAACAATACACTATAATATTTGTTGTAGCCCAGCTCAGTGGTTGAGTGGTTAGAGGCGTCGTCCGTCTCGTACTGAGTAGTGAAAAGTGTTAGCAGTTTCTTTACAAAAAATATAAAAATTTAAAAAACGATACTTTTGGTATAAAATCACGTTTCATTCATTTTTGACCACGCTGTACATTATTTCGACATTCTGACTATACCCATGGACTTTCCAGATTAAGGAAAACTTGTTTGAAAGAGTGACTTTTTCTCGAGAAATTAAAAATAAAAAAGTTTTTAAGTATAGTCATGTCTATCCATGGACACACTGTATACTGTAATTTCATAAATGCATTTTAATTCACCGCGTCGATTATGTTGCCAAAAGTTCAAAATGTTCTTGTAAAAAGTAGAATGGTAATTATACGTATAACAATCGTGACTTGTTTTTCCAACGAAAACTAGATAAAACTTCAAACAACAAACGCGCTCAACACAGTTATTACATTTCACATCATACTAGACACATACATTGCAAAATATTTGATTAGATTGATTTGCTTTGCTAATTGACAATCGTTATCAGTTATCAGCTAAATTCTCCACTCTCGCGCGCGCGTTTGCCGCCGACAATCGAATTGTTTTGTTGCATTTCCTCGAACCGCGACGGCGGCGGCGGCGGCGACTGCCGATAAACCCGTGTTGTTCCCCGAAATCCATTGCACAGCGGCGGCAACGGCGGGGGCTTTAATTAAAACGGATGTGCAATTGCTCGCAGCGCGTTCTCATTAACCACAATTGTGCCCATGTCCGTGTCGATAGTTTATCACGACACGCTAATTTATTGGGCGCAATGCTGCAAACGGACGTTTTACGACTAGAGAAATTGATAGGATGTGTCAGATTTATTTTACAGTCGATAGTATTGTATATTCTGATAGAGATGATACATATTAATTTATTATAAGTTAACTTTTATTATTAAAAAATTGATGGTTTAGGTTTTTTTTATATCTTTAAAGTATACCAGGGGTGAGCAACTTATTTTACAACGGGCTAGCTACTAAGTTTTTTTTTTGTATTTTTTTTTAATGTATATATTTTTTTTAGAGTAAATATTTATTTTGCTGTATAATTATTATATTTTTCTATTTTTTTAGGGTATTGTAGCAATTAAAACGCTATTTTCACTAGAAGTAAAAAATATTTAAAAATATGTTTTTAATATATATATATTTTTTTTAATATATATATTTTTTTTAATATATATATTTTTTAATATATAATTTTTTTTTATATAAAATTTAAAAAAAAAACAAGATTACAATATTTTGCTAACGTAAAAATATAGCAGAAATCGTGGAAATCGCTCTATCCAGAGTAGAAAACTTATATAATTAATTGAAAAGTAAATGACAAATATTAAATAATAAATGAAATAACAACAACATGATAAAATACCGGTGCCCCAAATTTATTAGCGTGTAATGCTCTATGTAACCTTTTAAATTAGTCCACCAAGTATACACCAAATGCGCTTTGTATTTTGTTTAGTCACCATGTACACATATGATCACTATTTCATTCATAAACAATGACCGTTATTGTAGTTTTCATTCATGAAACGGCGGCCATTGTAAAATGGGTGGAGCTAACGCAAGCGCGTTGATATATATTTGATTAAAACTTTATTATTATATTATTAATATATATATATATATATATATATATATATATATATATATATATATATATATATTATTAATAATATAATAACAAAGTTTTTGGTCAAATTTATATGAACGCGCTTGTGTTAGCTGCGCCTTTTTTACAATGGCCGCCGTTTCATGAATGAAAACTACAATAACGGTCATTGTTTATGAATGAAATAGTGATCATATGTGTACATGGTGACTAAACAAAATACAAAGCGCATTTGATGTATACTTGGTGGACTAATTTAAAAGGTTACATAGAGCATTAAACGCTAATAATTTTTTTATATCATATTATTGTTATTTCATTTATTATTTGATATATATTTTACAATGGTCGCCGTTTCAAATATATATATATATATATATATATATATATATATATATATGTATATGTATATGTATATGTATATGTATATGTATATGTATATGTATATGTATATGTATATGTATGTAATTGAATTGAATTATTAAGTAAATATAAAACATACCAGTAGGCTTCTTGTTGTACTTGTAAGTCTCACACAAGACCAACTTGTTGTTGCCCCTACGGAAGGGATCTTTGAAAATAGCGACTGGGTGGAGGTATGTGTCGGAGTTCTGGCCCTCTGCTTGATATGTCGAACTTCCATCGTAATTCCAGATGGGGAGTTCTGAAACAATAAATAAAAGAACGTTAATTTACGTATAATCAATCACAGGAAATAAATCGTTCTTAGTTTGTGCCACAAACGACCGCTACTGTAGTTACTGTAGAATTAATTTAATAATTGTCAGCAGAAATATTTGTGTCATCTCTAATTGTTGCCGCCATTGTAGGATAGGGCAATTAATTTTCACCCTAATTTGTTTCTTATTTCCACCTTCACCTTCTCATGTGGGTACTTGACCTTGTACCAGAGCAGTACGAATTAAAAGTCATAACATACCATTTAGTATTATTATTTTAATTCTAATCTCTAAAATTAATATCAATATCCTTGGATTTGGTTGCTAGGTAACATGTCGGTCGGCCATCATGAATTCATGGCTAGTTAATATTATGGAGATGAACAAAACTTTGTCTAAATAAATAAAAATATTAACTAGCCATGAATCCATGATGGCCGACCAACATGTTACCTAGCAACCAAAATCCACGGATGATGGTATTAATTGTACAGTTGCGATTATTTCTAATAATTGTTGCCAACATATTAGCTAATAATAATAATAAATCGATAAAATTAGAAAACCTTTGTTGTAGATGTTGGCATTAGATGGCGCTTTATTTAATAACCAAAGAACCTAATGTAATTAACTAATAAGTTCTCTTGAATATAATGTAGAATGCCAGCAAGATTAATTTAATTATGAAAATTGCAACGACCCCTTCGAATCTAAAATAGTGCTCTCTTTTAATCGAATTAATTGCCTCTCGTACAAAATATCGCCACTTTGCAATTAATTCCCTCTGTAGAGTGAACTAATCAAGTTTTCAGCCGAGCAATGGCTGAAAAGCGCATTGATTGATGGTAACGGAGATAATGCGAGAGATGGAATCGGGCCTCGTTAGCGTAATTGTTAATTCATCAACGGGGGAATAGATAGATGTATAGATACATGGGGGGGTAGATAGATATATATATATAACATTGATGCCAGGGGATAAATTTGCAAATGAAAAACACAATTTAATTGCGCGCTGCAGCAAAACAAACACGCACACAAACAGAATTTAATTAATAATTGAAATTGATATACCTGGCCTATACTGTTATTTGTAATAGTGTCTACATTGCTCAATTTATTGAATCTATAAAATTTTAAATTATAAATTAGGAATGAATATAGACGACAAAAATATCTCGTGTGGACCGACTTTTCGAATTAGATTGATATATTTCATTTTTGTTTTTATGTACATTTATTTTATCATTACAAATAATTTAAGGTATATATTTAAGATTTTAATTTTAATTTTAATTTTAATTTTAATTTTAATTTTAATTTTAATTTTAATTTTAATTTTAATTTTAATTTTAATTTTAATTTTAATTTTAATTTTAATTTTAATTTTAATTTTAATTTTAATTTTAATTTTAATTTTAATTTTAATTTTAATTTTAATTTTAATTTTAATTTTAATTTTAATTTTAATTTTAATTTTAATTTTAATTTTAATTTTAATTTTAATTTTAATTTTAGTTTTAATTTTAATTTTAATTTTAATTTTAATTTTAATTTTAATTTTAATTTTAATTTTAATTTTAATTTTAATTTTAATTTTAATTTTAATTTTAATTTTAATTTTAATTTTAATTTTAATTTTAATTTTAATTTTAATTTTAATTTTAATTTTAATTTTAATTTTAATTTTAATTTTAATTTTAATTTTAATTTTAATTTTAATTTTAATTTTAATTTTAATTTTAATTTTAATTTTAATTTTAATTTTAATTTTAATTTTAATTTTAATTTTAATTTTAATTTTAATTTTAATTTTAATTTTAATTTTAATTTTAATTTTAATTTTAATTTTAATTCAAGCTACTCTAGTCACATATAACAAATAACTCCGATGCAAACCGTTCTCGAGTCAGTTACACACAATAAACAACAAAAGCAGTTAATATAATAACTAATAATTAGTTTTACTAAGTTACCTTCGGCAGTGGTCGGTATAAAATCAAGCGTCCTCGTCTTGGCCCTGACGTTCTCGCCGGTGCCATCAATCCAAATGTACATGGCCTGGCATTTGCCATCAGGAATTGGCAAATCCAAGTATTTGTTCATAATGCTTTTGTTGAGAGCCGCGTTCGGCGAAGACTCCAGCACGTGGTTGGGCATCTGAAAAATAGAAAAACTAAATTAAAATAAAATCGAATAGAAAGTCGTTTAGAAATTTAAACGCGAAAATATACCCATTATCGCCGGAATTGTTTGCTAAGTCGTTAGTTATCTATAATTGCTTTCTAAATGGGGGCTATAAGTTGTTGACAGATAATACTAATTGGGTGATTATGTCGTTATAAGACGATTTGCATAGATTAGGAATCTATTGTGTTTATGCCAATATTTATTTTCGCCTATCTGATAACATTCGATTTCTATTTTTTTTTTTGACTTAAACTACTATCTTGAACATGCACTTGTGGCTGAGAGATATAAATTGAAAATAACTTTGTATTGTATATTGTAATAAAACATTATAATGATTTGTTTTATTATGATTTAAGAAATTAATATATTTAAAAATATTTTATTATTTTTACATTACTATTCGACAGATATTCTAGTTTGAAGTTCAATATCTCGAAAACAAAGGGCGATCGCATTCTTTATTTTTGTTTATGTAAATGGAGAATTTGTGGGACAAAAATTAAGACAATTTTGAACTTATAACTAAAATTTATTTCAATAAAATTTGTGCAGAATAAAGTTTTATACTTATAAAGTAAAATAAAATAATTAAAAAAATTATAACCTATAATGTTTTAAAATTTTGAATAAATAGACCGTTACAAAATTATATGCAAAACAAAATTTCATATGTAAATAACTTTCAAGTTAGAATGTCAGATTTTGCTCAAATTTTTACAGGGTCACTCCAACTCGAGTTATCAGCCGATTTCCAAAGTTGGTCTCAATCCGTCGTTTCCCGTAATTTTGTTCACAGACATACATACATATATACATACAGATATACATACAGATATACATACAGACATACATACAGACATACATACAAACATACATACAGACATACATACAGACATACATACAGACATACATACAGATATTTTCCAAAATAGTCTATTTCGACTATATTAGTTATGAAACGCCAAGAAAAGTCAAAATTAACAATTCGAATTTTTTCGCGAAAACAATATCCTCCTGCGGTACTGTTATTCGGAAATTAAATATCTTGTAATCGAAATACTAACGGAATAAAAGTTATTTGATTTTCTAGAATTGAATTCAATTTATAGGCTTATGGTATGCCAGTCGTTTGTAGATGGCACGCCAAACCATTTCAAATTACTTGATTATAAACCCATATTCTGTAAATAGAATATTTTTCCAACACATCAACCTGTTTGCTTTGATTTTGCTGGTATTAAAAAATATTTTAGAAGTCTCGGGTCGTGGTACACGAAGAGATCATTTATGTTTTTTTTTTATAAAATGGAACTTAAATTCAAGTCGAAAAAAACAATACAGAGTAATTTAAAAAAAATTGTCTATCAAATATATCACTATTAAAAATAAAACAAAAATTATTTAAAAAAGCCCGAATTATGAATTTCGAATTTCGAAATCTAGTCACCTTATTACAGAGTAATTTAAAAAAAATACAATCACTGAATAAATAAATAAAACAAATTTTTCTTTGTTTTTTTTATCGCTTGTGAAAAATTCGTTTTATTTATTAATTCTAATGAATTATCACAAAGTAGATGCCGATTCAATCCAATTTTTACAATCACTTTGTTTTAATAAACAGGAAATATTTATTAATGATTATCGTCAAATCAAATTGCCATTAATAATTTTTTAAATTCAACTATAGCAAGTAATCAGTGCTATTATAATTCATAGTAATAATTTAAATTAAAGTACATCTTTCTAATTCTAATAAAATATTTTAAATATAATTTTAATTTCCATTATAAATTTCTATGTTGTAGTATTATTAATGTTCTCACCGTTTGTCTCTTGACTGGTAATTCCAGTTGTGTGCACACGTCTGAATGGCTCGAGGTTTGTCACAGAACTGACTGACTCGACTTGACTGGCAGCGACCAGAATCGCGGGCACTCCGGGTGCAATTACTGAGTGGCGAGTAACGCGCGCTCGGGGTCCGATAATCTCGGCGACGCGCTCGAAAAATAAAGCGCGCGATCAATTCACTTGACATAAATTCGTTCGTAACGAGATGATAACGAGAGCGCGGCGGTGTACGTACGAAAAACACGCGAGATAACCCCAAGAGCTTACACATACACACACACACATACTTATACATACATAGAAATTTTGTAGGATAGTGATAGTAGTGTTTTGTAAAAAATAGACACTATTTTTTTATTGTTGAAAGTTCTAAATGACGTAATATCGAATTTTATCAAAAATATACTGGTAGATAATACAGAATTTGAAAGTATTTCATAAATTTTGTATTATCTACTAGTATATTTTTTATACAATATACGATATTACGTCATTTCGAGCTTTCAACAATAAAAAATAGTATCTATTTTTTTTACAAAACACTACTATCACTATCCTACAAAATTCTATTTTTGAATTGCTACATCTAAGCAGTTGTGGTTGGCAGGTGAAGGTGAACTCTTTTTTTTGTTAATATCGTCCCATAGATGTTCTATTGGGTTCATGTCAGGACTATTGGTTGGCATTTTCACGAACGAAAATGCATCGTTATGTGCCTTGAGACAGAGTTGGGTATTAAGGTCGTTTTAGACAAGACAATTTCTTAGCTCAAAAGTTGTTCCATCGATAATAAAAATGATATACACACTAGGCAACTTTTCGTACATTTAGTTCACATGCTAAATCGCCCTATTATTATTATTTCTACATACGTTATTTCATTATAAAATTGATGAATTTAATGTAGTTTAAAGGATACTGTTAATAAAAGAAAAATAGTCCGTTTGTGTGCGAATTGTTAGACACATCAAATCAATTACAATGCCGGGGTGTTTTCCAATTGCAGACAGATTGTCGATACGCGTCGAATTGAAGCCATGTGCACGATAATTGCTTGTACAGTGCCATTTCAAGGCAGGGCTTCCTTCGTTCGTTGTGAACAATAATAAATGTACAATAGAATGTCACACGATTCCAGTCGTAAAAATAAAATCATGGCATTTGGAATAAATATATATTTTTTTTAATCAAATTTTTTGATCAATATCTCCGGATTCCTTACATTACAGTCCTGGTTTACACTGTATTAATAATAATATTTTATTTCCCAACAGTTGCCCATTTACAGGAAAATACACAAAGAAGAACTAATAATAATAAATGAATTTATAAATATATAAAATAAATATAAATATAAAAGTAAATATAAAAGTAGGTATTGTAAGGAATCCGGCATATACAGTATATATCTTCTGGTTTATTTCGAAAAAATAGCGTATTCCCTCTGTTATTTAATGAATTTAAAAAAAAAGAAGATATTTTTTGAATTGTATATGACCTAAAACTAAAACATATAAATAAATACTGGTGGCCTGTTGTAGCAGCTGTATCTTAAACTAATTAAAAAGTATAAAAATTACGATTAGAGGATTGTGTTATACCTTTTTACCTTCCGAATACATCACTGATGTAAAGGAAGGTATTGTTTTACCGAAAAAGTAAAAAATGCCACAAAAGTCAAAAATGCCAACAAAATCAAAAAAAGTTGAAAAAAAATCAAAATGTCATAAAAAGTCAACCAAATTAAAATATATCAAAACTGTCAAAAAAGTCAAAAATATCAAAACAGTCTAAAAAAGTGAAAAAAAAAACAAATAAAAAAAATGTCAAAGAAATAAAAAATTTTAAGTCAAAAATTTCTAAAATGTCAAAAAACGTCAAAAATTTCGAAAATGACAAAAAATGTCAAAAATTTCGAAAATGACAAAAAAAATAAAAAATGTCAAAAATGACAAAAAAAATAAAAAATTTCAAAAAAAGTCAAAAATAGCCATAAATGTCAAAAAAAGTCAAAAATAGTCATAAATGTCAAAAAAAAATTAAAAAGTTAAAAATGTCCAAAATATTATATAAAATTTAATAGGTCATGTATTTCGGAAAGTCCAGCTATTTTTTACTCTAATTCCCAATTCCGCCTCAAGGCGACCACGCTTAATCTCATATAAGTCATATCGATACATTCAAATATTGTATAATTTCAATGCAAGGTGTAGGACCTTACGGTAGAAGGCATATGATTAATTAAAAAATAATAACTTCGATGCCCAACGCCTCAAAGCGGACATAGCTTTAGTAAATGTAGAAACTGACAGTATACCGATAGCCAACATTTGAATACAAATTCATTCATCAACGGTCTTCAATATTTATTTAAATATGAGGAACATTTTTGTGTTGTGCGACGATCAAAAACTTGGACAGTAGAAGGTTAAATATGGAAGTTATTTCTACGGCACCGTAGTATACTATATTCAATAATAATAATAAGTTTTTAATTATTTATATTTATGTAGTGTGTCCGTGGAATTTATTTCGAAAATTCCACCCACGTGCGACTGACTACCTAGTTGTTGTGCGGAAAATATGGGCGAATGTCCAGCGCGCTATTATTATTATTGTTTGTTGCACGTGAGCGTGAAACCATGTGAGATAATAATTGCACGACCGCTTGCTGCAAAATGATAATAAAAGTGTTCTCGTTGAGTTGTTCCCACATAATTACAAGCCGCGGCCCGGGTTGTCTGTTCAAATACGGATAAAATTGTCTCTCCACAATTTGCAAACGTGAACGCTACGTGATGCGCACATGTGAACAACATGAGAAAATTTAATTATGCAATGAGTACGTTTTCGGGAAATATCTTTATTAAAATATTACAGATGAATTTAGAATTTAAAATATGCTAAGTACGCCTTTTTTTTTATATTTTTAATTTTTTTTTAATTTCTTGATATTTTCGACTTTTTTTGACCTATTTAACATATTTGACATTTTTTGACCTATTTAACATATTTGACATTTTTTGAATGTTTTGAATGTTTGTGTGGCTTTTTTGACATTTTTGAATTTGTTTATTTTTTGTGTGTTTTTTTTGACATTTTTAACTTTTGTTTACTTTTGCAACATTTTTGACTATTTTTTGACATTTTTGACTTTTTTTTTGACATTTTTGAATTTTTTAACTTTTTTTGAACATACCTTTTCAACATTTTTGACTATTTTTTGACATTTTCTATTGTTTTTTTGACGTTTTTGACTTTTTTTGACATTTTTAATTTTTTTTTGAATTTCTTGATATTTTCATATAGATATTTAACATATTTGACATTTTTTGAATGTTTTGAATGTTTGTGTGGCTTTTTTGACATTTTTGAATTTATTTATTTTTTGTGTGGTTTTTTGACATTTTTGACTTTTGTTTACCTTTTCAACATTTTTGACTATTTTTTGACATTTTTGACTTTTTTTTTGACATTTTTGAATTTTTTAACTTTTTTTGAACATACCTTTTCAACATTTTTGACTATTTTTTGACATTTTCTATTGTTTTTTTGACGTTTTTGACTTTTTTTGACATTTTTAATTTTTTTTTGAATTTCTTGATATTTTCATATAGATATTTAACATATTTGACATTTTTTGAATGTTTTGAATGTTTGTGTGGCTTTTTTGACATTTTTGAATTTATTTATTTTTTGTGTGGTTTTTTGACATTTTTGACTTTTGTTTACCTTTTCAACATTTTTGACTATTTTTTGACATTTTTGACTTTTTTTGTTGACATTTTTGAATTTTTTAACTTTTTTTGAACATACCTTTTCAACATTTCTGACTATTTTTTGATATTTTTGATTGTTTTTTTGACATTTTTACTTTTTTTTGACATTTTTAACTTTTTTTTTTGGATATTTTTGACTTTTTGTCATATTAAACCTTTTTTACATATTTTGCTTTTTTAAATTTTTTGAATTTTTTAAACTTATTTTGACTTTTTTAACTTTTTTTTAACACTATCACGTTTAAAGTAAAAAACGAATGTTATGCAAACTATTGTATTCTCAACATTTATATATATCATACATCCATATTTCATTATAAACAGAAAATGTAAAAGCAAATAGTTAAATTCACATTAGTGGCGAAAGTATTTAAATAATTTTGTGATCGCAATAAATCTCCCAAAAACGATTAATAAAACTATTTGTTGGAGTAAAATTAAATATAAGTAGATAGTAACATAGTTAACCCTTTTAGATATGCACAAATAAAACCATTAGGATAAGTGATTAGCATACGAAAGTATCGAGCCTTTAACCGGCCAAGCAATTAACCAATTCGCCGAAAAGTTTCACCCGAAGAATGTAGTAGGGGATTATTTATAAAAGTGTTGCGCCACAGTCCCCAGCGAGCTTGTAGGAAGAACAACGGATTGCTTGTCCGGCAGTTTGGTTTTGGAAGATTTATTTTGTGTCTTTACATGAACCTTATAGCTTAACTACGTTCATATTGTGCAATACTACGGAGATTCCCTGTGTTGTAAAACATAGGGGAATCCCCATGTCCGTATTTATTAGTGTTACCAAAGAATGAAAGTAAAAAAATATTTGAAATATACAGAGTGTTCCTAAAGTATAGACAAAATTCGATTTATTTATGATTTTCGCATTACTGAAACACGTCTATTTTTAATATTAAATTGCCAATTTTTAATGAAAGTATCAATTTTGTTCGGCCATTTTTAAATTTGCAATGACGTCAACGACAATTTTTCAAACGAAACTACCATTTTTTTATTACGGATCCTGAAAGGGATTATTTTTCTGCAATCAGACATGTATATTATTTTACAGGCAACATAAGGAAATCATCATTATTTCATGTTTTTTTTGACATTTGAAATGATTTTTCTCGAAAATTTCCTTATATATATATAAATGTTTCTAGTCGCTTGAAAAAAAAATTGCAATAAAATAACTGAAAATACATGGGAGATTATAGAAAATTCATAAATTTTTTTCAAGCGGCTTCAAATAAAATAATTATTTTATTATTAATTATTTATTTTTTTTATAACTAAAAATACATGGATTATTATACAAAATTAATAAAAAAAAAATTCAAGCGGCTTGAAATAGAATAATAACTAAAAATATTAATATTTATTTACGCCTAGTTCGAAAAAAAGTGAGAAATCTTGTAGTGCATAGTTCAAGTCATTTGAAATAGTGGACGGGCATAGCCTGTTGGTTGGGACCACCCGCCCACCCCACCTTTGTTCGCATAGTTTTGTCAATAGATACAGACGTTTTATATTGTTTAAACTAATCCAAGAAGAGTGTTTATTCTATGGAAACTCTATGCAAACAAAAGTGGGGTGGGTGGGTGTCCCCTACCAATCTGATTATGCCCGTCCAGTATTTCAAATGACTTGAACTCTAGGCTACACTGTTATCCATTACTTTCTATTATTCAATTCATTTCATTTATTAATTTACGCCTCATTCATAAAAATATGTGAAAAACAATGTAGTGCATAGTTCAAGTCGTTTGAAATAGTGAACGGACATAGTCAGGTTGGTAGGTATTATTTTAATTCAAGCCGCTTGAAATAAAATAATAACTAATATTTGTACTTATTTTTTTATTTCTTTGTTTACTAAAAACATTGTTAGTTATTTTATTTCAAGCCATTTGAAAAAAATTGTACTAAAATACATGGGCTATTAAAAAATTGCACTAATATAATAACTAAAAATACATGGGTTATTATACAAAATTCATAATTTATATTTTAAGCGGCTTGGCAATTTTTATTTTTTTTTTTCCAAAAATAAATATGAATTTTCTATAATAACCCATATATTTGTAGTTATTATATTAGTGCAATTTTTGAATAACCCATGTATTTTTAGTCATTATATTAGTGCAATTTTTTTCAAGCGGTTTGAAATAAAATAACTAACAATGTTTTTAGTTATTTTTTTATAACTAACAATGTTTTTAGTTATTTTTTATAACTAAAAATACATGAATTATAATGCAATATTAATAATTTATATTTCAAGTGGTTTGAATTTTATAATTATAATAACCTATGTATTTTTAGTTATTATTTTAGTGCAGTTTTTTTTTCAGGCGGCTTGAAATAAAATAATAACTAACAATGTTTTTAGTTATTTTTTTATAAGTAAAAATACATGGGTTATTATGCAACATTAATAATTGTTTTTTTTTCAAGCGTCTTGAAAAATAATTTTTTTTTCTAAACAAAAATTATGAATTTTGTGTAATAATCCATGTATTTTCAGTTATTATTTTAGTGCAATTTTTGTTTCAAGCGGCTTGAAATTAAATAATAACTCACCATGTTTTTAGTTATTTTTTATAACTAAAAATATATAAGTTATTATGCAAAATTAATTAAAAAAAAATTCAAGCGGCTTAAAAAAATACTTTTTTTCCAAACAACATTATGAATTTTGTATTATAACTCATGTATTTTTAGTTACTATTTTAATGCAATTTTTTTTTTCAAGCGGCTTGAAATAAAATAATAACTAACAATGTTTTTAGTTATTTTTTTATAAGTAAATGTATTCTTACTTATAAATTATTATATTATTATTATTATATTATTATTATTATATTATTATTATGCAAAATTAATAATTGTTTTTTTTTTCAAGCGCCTTCAAAAAATTTTTTTTTTTTCTAAACAAAAATTATGAATTTTGTTTAATAACCCATGTATTTTTAGTTATTATTTTTGTGCAATTTTTGTTTCAAGCGGCTTGAAATTAAATAATAACTCACCATGTTTTTAGTTATTTTTTATAACTGAAAATATATAAGTTATTATGCAAAATTAATAAAAAAAAAATCAAGCGGCTTAAAAAAATACTTTTTTTTCCAAACAAAATTATGAATTTTGTATTATAACTCATGTATTTTTAGTTATTATTTTAGTGCAATTTTTTTTTCAAGCGGCTTGAAATAAAATAATAATTAATTAATGTTTTTAGTTATTTTTTTATAAGTAAGAATACATGGGTTATTATGCAAAATTAATAATTGTTTTTTTTTCAAGCGACTTGAAAAATAATTTTTTTTTTCTAAACAAAAATTATGAATTTTGTATAATAACCCATGTATTTTTAGTTATTATTTTAGTACAATTTTTGTTTTAAGCGGCTTGAAATTAAGTAATAACTCACCATGTGTTTAGTGTTAACTAAAAATACATGAGTTATTATGCAAAATTAATTTAATAAAATTTCAAGCGTCGTAAAAAAATATTTATTTACTCATTTATTTTTAGATATTATATTAGTGCAATTTTTTTTCAAGCGGCTTGAAAGAAAGTAATAACTAATAATGGTTTAAGTTATTTTTAACTGAAAGTACACGAGTTATTATACAAAATTAATAATTTTTTTTTCAAGCGTCTTGGAAAAATATATTTTTTTCAAAACAAAAATTATGAATTTTGTATAATACCCATCTATTTTTAGTTATTATATTAGTACAATTTTTTTTCAAGCGACTTGAAATAAAATAATAACTAATTATGTTTTTAGTTATTTTTTATAACTAAATATACATTAATTATTATGCAATATTAATAAAAACAAATTTCAAATGGTTTGAAAAAAAAATAATTTCCAAAAAATATTATGAATTTGTATAATAATTCATGTATTTTTAGTTATTATTTTAATGTAATTTTTTTTTCAAGCGGCTTGAAATAAAATAATAACTAATAATGTTTTTAGCTTTTTTTATAACTAAAAATACATGAGTTATTATACAAAATTAATCTTTTTTTTTCAAGCGGCTTCAAATATTATTTTTTTCCAAAAAAAAATATGAATTTTGTATAATAATCCATGCATTTTTAGTTATTATTTTATTGCAATTTTTTTTTTCAAGCGGTTTGAAATAAAATATTAATTAATAATGTTTTTATTTATTTTTTTATAATTAAAAATACATGAGTTATTATGCAACATTCATAATTTTTTTTCAAACAGCTTGAAAAAATATATTTTTTTTTCAAACAAAAATTATGAATTTTGTATAAAAAGAAAATTGCACTAAAATAATAACTAAAAATACATGGGTCAGTATTTTTAGTTATTATTTTAGTGCAATTTTCTTTTTTAAAGCGGCTTGAAATAAAATAATAATAACTCTCAATGGTTTTTTTATAACAAAATATAGGAGTTATAATGCAAAATTAATATACAAAAAATTAAGTGGCTTGAAATTTTTTTTTTTTCTAAACAAATTATGAGATTTGTATAAAACCATGCATTTTTAGTTATTATTTGAGTGCAATTTTTTTTTTCAAGCGGCTTTGAAATAAAATAATAACTAACAATTGTTTTAGTTATTTTTTATAACTAAAACTACATGAGTTATTATGTAAAATTAATATTTTTTTAAGCGGCTTGAAATTTTTTTTTCCAAACAAAAATTTTGAATTTTCTATAATAACTCATATGTATTTTTAGTTATTATTTTAGTGCAACTTTTTTTTTTCAAGCGGCTTGAAATAAAATAACAACTAATAATGTTATTTATTTAATTGTGAATTCTGAGCCCGGTAGATATTTTCATGAATTAACTTTGAGATCAAAATAGTAGTGTAAAAACAACAATAATAATAATAAAAATATTTATTATAATACATAACATTTACATTACATTACATACCACAATGGGCTAACGACCGAAGTCTTTCTGCCCGTGTAAAAACAATTAAATGTGAATTGAGTGTGTTTTCTTTTGTATTCCTATCGCTAACTTCATTCATGATAACTTCATGTAAATGCCAATCAATAGTTGGTAGTGACAGAAAAGTAAATTACTATTTTGTTTTCCATGTTCCTTTCATATGATTCTATTTTTAACAAAAGCACCACGTATTAATTATAAACGTATTAATCATGTTAATAATAGCCTTATTGATCCCACCTACATACATACATATAGAACACATAAAAACAAAATTTCTTTTATGCTACATCACGAATTGCGTATTTGTTTCGCCAGCTGTCCTTTGTTTCGCCAACCTGATAAAAACGTGCGTTTCGCAGAGTGGAACGGCGACGCTTTTGTAGTAGGCAATTAGCCCGATGATAGGACGGCACGCGAGTGCACTGTGCAAATACAGTCAAGGTCCCCAGATGTAAAACAAACCGACTTTTTGTTGTCAAGGCGAAACTAATAAACAACTAATCGACTACCTGCAATTTAGTAGAGTGCAATCGATGGGGGAAATAAAAATAACATAAGATATCAAGCTGGCTGCCACGATAATGAATGATAATGTGAATATTTTTATTAAATTTGTTTTTGTTATGGAAGTATCAAGTATTATATTGTAGTCATGCAACAAAAAAAATAAGTCATTAAAACATTATATCATGTATTGTAATTTTATATATTTTATATATTTTATATATTTTATATATTTTATATATTTTATATATTTTCTATATTTTATATATTTTCTATATTTTATATATTTTATATATTTTATAAATGAATAAATGAATAAATGAATTCAAAAATTCATAAATTCAAAAATTCAAAAATTCAAAAATTCAAAAATTCAAAAATTCAAAAATTCAAAAATTCAAAAATTCAAAAATTCAACAAAAAAGTAAAAATCTGCAATAATTCGAAATTGTTCGATATTGATAACAATACCTTCCTTATACACTAGTGCTGCTGCATTCGGAAAGTACAAACATGAAATAGATTCAGCGTAACATATATTTTGATTTTTCCCCTTAACGTTGGTTCTCACAATATGTTTGTTGTCGTTGACTAATTGCATGCCATCATTATAACACCGGACGCGTTTTAATAACCAGCTCGCGTCGCGACGCTTATAAGGGTTGCTGCGACGAGTGTGTGAGGGGGAGAGGAGACGCATGAAAGTTTTAAGCGGCGCCGCCGCCGGTGCCCTGGGAAATGAAATTACGGAGCCTTTTCCGTTTTATTACGGCGCCCCGCTTTTGTCCGCGTTTTTTGCACCAAGCGGATTTTAAATAAAATATACTACACGCGCGCACAGAAAGCGTACCAACCCTTGAGGGGCTGTTTAAATATTTGCATACAACCCCTGTCTGTATGTGTGTGTGTGTGTGTGTATGCGCGACGAACGCGAGAAAATGATATTGAGTGTGAAAAGAAAAATATATAAATATTTCATATTGTTTCGTATTTGTAAGGTGAAATGCTCGCCTTTGAGAATCAATTATATTAATTGTATTATTATACAATGAAATATTTATAGATTTTTATTTTCACATTCAATAATAATTTTATGATGAGTTTATATAAGTATAATTTTCTTCTTCTACTATTTTGCGTTTACAATGTTTACTTTGTAACACTGTTTTCAAAAAAAAGGTTGTTTTTTTTGTGTTTTTTTTTATGGGATAATGTTGGTACTATCCAAAACAAATGCATATTGACGTTGAACAGCTCGGTAATTATTATTCAATGACAACTGAGTTTTTTTGTTTTCCATTTCTACCACCCTAATCATATAGTAAACAAAATTAATATAACGCCATCTAACGAACATATACTCAACTTTATAGTCTGACACACATATAATATATTAATCTTTTAATAGCAAAATTCCGTTACACGTGTATAAAAACAATTGAAAACAATACTGCCAAACACCATTTTAAACTAAATACATAAATATGTTCTTAATCTCACTTATTATCTCAATGAGTTGTAACACTTATTAAATCAAAATTCCTCACATAAAAAATAACACTATCTTATAATCGCTACGAGTGCTTTACGTTAACGACTTTTACATCTCAAATTGGCCAATTAAATAGGTTTAAGGAGCACTCACTAACAATTCGCCAGCAATTAGTGGATAACATCTCTAGGTTTTATCAAATTATATAATTGTAGTTGCCGACAATGTAGACGGTTATTCACTTTCATTAATAGGTACACTCGACTGACTCGACCATACTTATATGTTTATTTAATTTTACGATTGTGCAATTTGCTCACCGAACGACGAGTCACAACAAATCGTAAAACTCTGACGGACGATGATAAAAAAGACATAAAATATTGACCGGAAGCACTGCGCGTGCGATTGTTTACTACAACTCTATCTGTAGGTCTGAGTTTGATGTTACTGGTTTACATTTGGTCCGAGTTAATTAACATAAATATATTTGATTAAAATATTTTTATGATGAGTTTATATAAGTATAGTTTTTTTCTTCTACTATTTTGCGTTTACAATGTTTACTTTGTAACATGATTAGGGTGATACAAATGGAAAACAAAAAATTTATCAGTTGTCATAATTATAATAATTTTATTTGTATAAATCACAGCCGGCTGAAAATGAAACAAAATGACAAATATTGTTTAATGTAGTCAAATATTGTCAAATATTGTGAAATATTTGTCAAATATAGTTAAATATAGTTAAATATAGTTAAATATTTTCAAATATTATCAAATCAATGGTTTTATCTCTGAGTGCAAATCATTTAACATTTCTTAATGTCGGAAATTCAAATAATGGAATATTCTGTAGTACAACCGATTATCATGTAATTAGCCGCTGAATATCAACAAAATAAATAAATAAATAAATATATATATATATATATATATATATATATAGTTTTATTTTTAGGGGCTGATTTATATTTTTGAATATTTAAACAAAAATAGTTTTTAAATAATTTTTATGAATTTGGGTTCGTAACACTGTTTTCAATAAAAAAAAGATTTTTTGGGATTTTTATAGGATATGTTGGTACTATTCAAAACAAATACATATGTGTCATCTGTTACCAAATTAGTAAAATTAAATTACACTGGTTGCTCACAAATCAAAATTCATACAGTTATATCAATAACAGACAACAAAAATTGTTATGTTAATTTAATTGCACGCGTGACATTTGTTTTTTCTCAAAAGTTCCATGGAAAATTTATAAATCTCAATTAAAATTTTGTAGGTCATATGATTTTGATAAAAACACAATTTGTCAAATGGTATCTTAATTTTTGCACAAAAAATAATATTATTACTTAATGGTCAACTGCTATCTGTAACGCTTAAATCGAAAAAAAAAACAACAAACAATATTATTGAAACAAATACATATGAAACAACTAACAAATACTTGACAAGCGATTTAATCCGCGTTCAGAGTTTTTTTTTTCTTTAATTGGAAAAACACGTCACTCAAACGTGAACGCATCGATAAGACGTCGGAGTCTGGCGTAATAATAATTGAAAGTGTTAAATGTTATCGGCAATCGATAAAAATAAACGAGACGCATATGTAATTAATTTGTTGTTATCTCTGGCAGTTTTGTATGTGATTAATGGGATCAACGTCTCGGTGGGGTAAATAACAAAAAAAAAACGTGATCTAAAACAAAATGACGATTGTTAAACAATATATATATAAATATATATATATATATATGTGGTAATTCATATGTTAATGGCGATTTTGAAAACTGTTGTAAAAATACTGCCATGTTTATGAAATACAAAAATTTCTTGTTACCCTCAATTATTTTATTTTTACTCCCATTTGGGGTAATTTACCCCGGTCTCCGGATCGTTGTTATACAAAGATAGATGGATTTATTTCATAAAAATATAGAAATATATAAATACATAAAAATAGGCGATCCTGTGAAAATGGCTCTTTATCATATAGTAAACCAAAATTAATATAGCGCCATCTAACGAACATATACTCAACTTTCTAGTCTGAAAAATTGTTTCTGAGACAATAGAAACACTTCAATTGTTCTGGCAAAAACAATTGCAAAGAGAACCAACGTGACTGTTATAAACAGGAAACTGTAGAAAATATTTATCAATTAAAAGTAATGAATTAATTAATAGTGGGAGTATAAACATATACAGACCTCTTAAAGTAAAAATATGTATATTAATTTTGCAAGACATATATAATAATATACCGGCCCTAAGAGTAGTAAGGAAACAATTTTCAATATTTTATTGCAAATACGATTATAAGTAATTAGAATTATAGCAATCGTACAACCTTGACACTGTCTGCTGGTTATCAGTGCGCTTGCAAAACGCATCGGGCAATGCGCGCAATACTAAACGATTCGGTGTTATCCGCAGCACATTTTTATAACCTCATCCGGTTTATTTATGGGATGTTTTCGGGCGGCGCGTCCGTATTGTCCTGTAGCGCAATAAAAGTTTCATCCCCCGTCAGAAATAGCGGAGGGCGGCGATTTACGGCCGGCAGGAATTTATGTGGATCACGTTACGTGCATTTTTTTTTTCGCGCGCGCCCGAGAGAGGTGCTTTAGTGTGCACTAAAAATAAAATTACTAATAAATATAAATTTAATCCAGGATTATAATTTGAGTAAGCTCAACATATTTAAAAAATTAACAAATGTTCATGTTGTATCATTAGCCATGATACAAATTTCAATTCAATATTAACATTGATTAATCAATTTTTTATATTTTTGACATTTTTGACATTTTGACATTTTGATATTTTGACATTTTTGATATTTTTGACATTTTTGACATTTTTGACATTTTTGACATTTTTGACATTTTTGACATTTTTGACATTTTTGACATTTTTGATATTTTTAATATATGTTATTACTTTTTATTATTTTTACTGCTACTGTTTTGTCTATTCTATTTTTTTAATTTATTTTATATAACATAAATATTTTTAACATTTTTGATATTTTGATATTTTGATATTTTGATATTTTGACATTTTGACATTTTGACATTTTGACATTTTGACATTTTGACATTTTAATATTTTGATATTTTGACATTTTTGATATCTTTAATAAATGGTATTATTAACATTTTTGATAATTTGATATTTTAACATTTTGACATTTTAATATTTTGAAATTTTTGACATTTTTGACATTTTTGACATTTTTGACATTTTTGACATTTTTGACATTTTTGACATTTTTGACATTTTTGACATTTTTGACATTTTTGACATTTTTGACATTTTTGACATTTTTGACATTTTTGACATTTTTGACATTTCTGACATTTCTGACATTTTTGATATTTTTAATATATGTTATTACTTTTTATTATTTTTACTGCTACTGTTTTGTCTATTCTATTTTTTTTATTTATTTTATATAACATAAATATTTTTAACATTTTTGATATTTTGACAGTTTGACAGTTTGACATTTTGGCATTATGACATTTTGACATTTTGATATTTTGATATTTTGGCATTTTTGATATTTTTGAATATTTTTGACATTTTTGATATTTTTGATATTTTTAATATTTTTGATATTTTTGATTGTTTCCATATTTTTAATATTTTTAATATTTTTAATATTTTTAATATTTTTAATATTTTTGATATTTTTGATACATGTTATTACTTCTTATTGTTTTTACTGCTACTGTTTTGTCTATTCACGACCCTAATTATCTTTATTTCGCTGATAATATATCTTACGATGCATGTATGTAATAGCCATTCAAAAGTAGTGGAAAAAAATTACAAAGCAATACCAAATAATAGTATTGTAGATCTGATAAAATATATATTTTTTTAATAACGGTGCTCAAGGGATTCTTTTCCAAAAGTAACCGCGGCAGTTAACAATACAAATAGCGTATGTGTGACAAAACGTTTTAATTATTTATACTGTAAAAAAATATCAAACTTTGCGATGGCGCAGTCGGGCCATCATTGCCAATTCTCAATACATAAATGGCAACCCTCGTATAATATTTTTCTATCTGTTATAACTTTACTCTTGTCTTTTTTTTTCATGAAAATGGTTTCTTTTTGCAATTGGTATTCATCCACGTCGGACTACGAGTATTTTACTTAAACTTAATGTAAAAATAAATTATTATTTTTATATATATATATATATATATATTATCAATTGCCTTTTACCTTTCGGTGTAGGCTAATTTTTAATATTGTTTAATACACTCTCAAAATTTTAACTCTCATGCATAATTATAACAATAAATAGGGAACGAGTGATGTTACTACAATTATTAACTATCTACAGATTTCATATATTTTAAATATTGCAGTAATATGCAGCCATCTATTATACGAGGGTTGCTATTTATGTATTGAGAATTGGCCGTGACGTACAACTGCCAATTCTCAATACATAGATAGCAACCCTCGTATAATATTTTTATATCTCTTATAACTTTACTCTGTTTTTTTTTCTCTCATTAAAATCATAACAGTAAAGTGCGTGTTAAAATTAAATTGCGTGACATCTCATTCGTCTTCCACGCCGCCATTATAAAAGAAATAAAAATTGTTGCGTAATAAAATTCCGGAATGTAATATAACTAGCCTGTAACTGCACGAATATACGTTTTATCTATAATTTGAGCACTTATCCCATTTAGAACAGCAATTTTCAACTCACAAATAAATTAAATTGCTCTCAAATGAAGCCACTTGTGCCACTAACAGATAATTATTATAATGGTAACGATTCTTTTTTTGTCAGTACCTTAATAAATTTATGGCAGAAATCATTGCCATACCAGTGCTATATTTGGAAAGTAAATATCTGGTGTGGGCACTACATAATTTTCCTAATAACATAGATGTTTTTGACATTTTTGATATTTTGATATTTTGATATTTTGATATTTTGATATTTTGATATTTTGATATTTTGATATTTTGATATTTTGATATTTTGATATTTTGATATTTTGATATTTTGATATTTTGATATTTTGATATTTTGATATTTTGATATTTTGATATTTTGATATTTTGATACTTTGATATTTTGATATTTTGATATTTTGATATTTTGATATTTTGATATTTTGATATTTTGATATTTTGATATTTTGATATTTTGATATTTTGATATTTTGATATTTTGATATTTTGATATTTTGATATTTTGATATTTTGATATTTTGATATTTTGATATTTTGATATTTTGATATTTTGATATTTTGATATTTTGATATTTTGATATTTTGATATTTTGATATTTTGATATTTTGATATTTTGATATTTTGATATTTTGATATTTTGATATTTTGATATTTTGATATTTTGATATTTTGATATTTTGATATTTTGATATTTTGATATTTTGATATTTTGATATTTTGATATTTTGATATTTTGATATTTTGATATTTTGATATTTTGATATTTTGATATTTTGATATTTTGATATTTTGATATTTTGATATTTTGATATTTTGATATTTTGATATTTTGATATTTTGATATTTTGATATTTTGATATTTTGATATTTTGATATTTTGATATTTTGATATTTTGATATTTTGATATTTTGATATTTTGATATTTTGATATTTTGATATTTTGATATTTTGATATTTTGATATTTTGATATTTTGATATTTTGATATTTTGATATTTTGATATTTTGATATTTTGATATTTTGATATTTTGATATTTTGATATTTTGATATTTTGATATTTTGATATTTTGATATTTTGATATTTTGATATTTTGATATTTTGATATTTTGATATTTTGATATTTTGATATTTTGATATTTTGATATTTTGATATTTTGATATTTTGATATTTTGATATTTTGATATTTTGATATTTTGATATTTTGATATTTTGATATTTTGATATTTTGATATTTTGATATTTTGATATTTTGATATTTTGATATTTTGATATTTTGATATTTTGATATTTTGATATTTTGATATTTTGATATTTTGATATTTTGATATTTTGATATTTTGATATTTTGATATTTTGATATTTTGATATTTTGATATTTTGATATTTTGATATTTTGATATTTTGATATTTTGATATTTTGATATTTTGATATTTTGATATTTTGATATTTTGATATTTTGATATTTTGATATTTTGATATTTTGATATTTTGATATTTTGATATTTTGATATTTTGATATTTTGATATTTTGATATTTTGATATTTTGATATTTTGATATTTTGATATTTTGATATTTTGATATTTTGATATTTTGATATTTTGATATTTTGATATTTTGATATTTTGATATTTTGATATTTTGATATTTTGATATTTTGATATTTTGATATTTTGATATTTTGATATTTTGATATTTTGATATTTTGATATTTTGATATTTTGATATTTTGATATTTTGATATTTTGATATTTTGATATTTTGATATTTTGATATTTTGATATTTTGATATTTTGATATTTTGATATTTTGATATTTTGATATTTTGATATTTTGATATTTTGATATTTTGATATTTTGATATTTTGATATTTTGATATTTTGATATTTTGATATTTTGATATTTTGATATTTTGATATTTTGATATTTTGATATTTTGATATTTTGATATTTTGATATTTTGATATTTTGATATTTTGATATTTTGATATTTTGATATTTTGATATTTTGATATTTTGATATTTTGATATTTTGATATTTTGATATTTTGATATTTTGATATTTTGATATTTTGATATTTTGATATTTTGATATTTTGATATTTTGATATTTTGATATTTTGATATTTTGATATTTTGATATTTTGATATTTTGATATTTTGATATTTTGATATTTTGATATTTTGATATTTTGATATTTTGATATTTTGATATTTTGATATTTTGATATTTTGATATTTTGATATTTTGATATTTTGATATTTTGATATTTTGATATTTTGATATTTTGATATTTTGATATTTTGATATTTTGATATTTTGATATTTTGATATTTTGATATTTTGATATTTTGATATTTTGATATTTTGATATTTTGATATTTTGATATTTTGATATTTTGATATTTTGATATTTTGATATTTTGATATTTTGATATTTTGATATTTTGATATTTTGATATTTTGATATTTTGATATTTTGATATTTTGATATTTTGATATTTTGATATTTTGATATTTTGATATTTTGATATTTTGATATTTTGATATTTTGATATTTTGATATTTTGATATTTTGATATTTTGATATTTTGATATTTTGATATTTTGATATTTTGATATTTTGATATTTTGATATTTTGATATTTTGATATTTTGATATTTTGATATTTTGATATTTTGATATTTTGATATTTTGATATTTTGATATTTTGATATTTTGATATTTTGATATTTTGATATTTTGATATTTTGATATTTTGATATTTTGATATTTTGATATTTTGATATTTTGATATTTTGATATTTTGATATTTTGATATTTTGATATTTTGATATTTTGATATTTTGATATTTTGATATTTTGATATTTTGATATTTTGATTTTTTTTATTTTTTGATATTTTGATATTTTGATATTTTGATATTTTGATATTTTGATATTTTGATATTTTGATATTTTGATATTTTGATATTTTGATATTTTGATATTTTGATATTTTGATATTTTGATATTTTGATATTTTGATATTTTGATATTTTCATATTTTGATTTTTTTTATTTTTTGATATTTTGATATTTTGATATTTTGATATTTTGATATTTTGATATTTTGATATTTTGATATTTTGATATTTTGATATTTTGATATTTTGATATTTTGATATTTTGATATTTTGATATTTTGATATTTTGATATTTTGATATTTTGATATTTTGATATTTTGATATTTTGATATTTTGATATTTTGATAATTTTGATATTTTGATATTTTGATATTTGGATATTTTGATAATTTTGATATTTTGATATTTTGATATTTTGATATTTTGATATTTTGATAATTTTGATATTTTGATAATTTTGATATTTTGATGTTTTTAACATTTCTGATATATTTGATATTTTTGATATTTTTTAAAAAGTTGTACAATTTTTAACAACAAATCTTGTACTCTAAATTATATAATTAAATCAAAATACATATAAAAAATACATAATAATTATTTATTTAATTAATATAATCCACCTTTTTAAATGTTTTTCATTCATTATTTTATTTTTCATTATTTTATTTGTAGAATTGTGCGCACCATGAGCGGCAAATAGAACAAGAGACAATAAACCCGTACCAGTCCAGAGTGATAAACGAAAACGGCTCTGGTAGCTCTATTGTTAAATTTCTATTAATTAAACGCTGGTGTTCAATTTTAAAATCAATTTTCATCTTGGTAACGGTTCAACGGAGCGCGCTGTTAAATATAATCGGCTACTGAGCGAACATTACGAGGGATTCCCTAATTTGTAAGGGTTTAAGCGCGGATTTACTAGAGTAGTTGATTGCGCGATGTTCGCAAACCATTTGTCAGCACTAAATATGCTGTGAACATTTATCTGCGCTTAATACTCACCATCCAATTACGGAGATAAGGGAAAAAAGTCGGTTGGAAAGCTTACCTGCAAATATAAAGAAATATATAAATTAGAAAAACATATATTTTGAATCTGATTTTAATTTGGTAATATTATAATTATGGCGATATTTTAAAGCGGAGAAAATATATAACTTCTATTTGAATTCATCTATAAAATTTAATTTTTCCTAAACAAGATTATAGTGTAATTTATATAGGCTGTTCATGTTTTAATTTAACACAAACCCCAAAAGTGGTATCTTCTCACACCCCTCACACCTTATGCTTAGGACTGGAGCATACGGTGTGAGGAGTGGGAGAAGATACCATCTTTGGGTTTTTCGATTATATCTCGGAAACGGTAGACTCTACAAAAATATTTTTTAAATAAAAATGAAAGCTAGTTAAATTTCCTATATAATTATTTC
Organism: Lordithon lunulatus; assembly: GCA_963942505.1. Lineage (NCBI taxonomy): Eukaryota > Metazoa > Arthropoda > Insecta > Coleoptera > Staphylinidae > Lordithon > Lordithon lunulatus. The sequence continues at coordinate 353,605 of OZ012666.1, forward strand.
TATACATATTTGTCGAACTTTCAACGGTTTTCGAGATATACGTTATATAGGAAACTCGATAATTTTTGAAAAACAAATTTTGTTTTTTGTTTTTCAAAAATTATCGAGGCATTTTTGCCTCACTTTTTGTCAAACATTAGCTTCTAATGTCTCCTACGACCGTTTCTGAAAAAACAGTCAAAGACAAAGTTAGTTAGAGCTTAAATTTACTTTTACTTTGTCTACTTTATTTTCAAATGAATGAAAACAGCGACATCTATTGAGACTGCAAACGGGGAATATCTACTAACTACTACTATTTAAAATGTTGTAAAAATTTAACGAACTGATCGTTTATCAATGTTAATATAATATTTGCCATATCATGCAATCAGAGTTAATAGACGGTACGTTTTTTAGGTTTAATAACATTTATAATTTGTAGCTCAGTGTATTTTTAATGAGTTGGCACAATGACACGGATAAACATCGAGAAATTCGGTGGATTCACGGCCGCGGATGTTTGTAAACATACGCGCCGCCTGCTCATGCACATTGTAAGAGTATCAGTGGAAATAAATCGCTACGCGGAAGCATCGGCCGCGTGCCATCTCGGTTCTTTATCCTCGCCACCATTTCATTTCACATTGAATTTAATATTAGACTATACACGACTACAAACAATGAAAACATTTTTTTATTTAATAATAGTAATAGTTATTGTAATAGTAATAATAATAGTATAACTTTACCACGTTACTACCATTTATTTTGATTTTGATTTTTAATTTATTTTTATTTTTATTTTTTTTTTCACAACAAATTTCGAAATTTTACCGCCATCTAATTTGATGATTCCCTCTCACTCTAAATTATATATATATATATATATATATATATATATATATATATATGTACATTTTGAGATAATAACACTTAAATAAAATCGAGTTTTTAAAATTTTATGGAATAATGTTACAATAGACAAATGGGATAAAAATTAAATTTGTGCACTATTTACAAATTTACAAAAAAATTACAGTAGACTTACTTATTATACAGGTTAATCCTGATGTCATTACTATGTTAAAGGTTATTATTATATGTGTGTGCATTGTTAATTAATGTAGTTGCCATCAGATGGCATTAATTTTTTTTCTATAAAGAGACAGTTATATTACAAACAATATATTTATTCGTTATATTAATAGTAAGGATTTATCTATTTTTGTAATTCAAAATTATTCCTATCGAATGGCGAGCATTTTAATTACTACTAAACAGTATTAATTATTTTTATTTCAGTTTTTTGTTCTGACTAACTACCTCTAATATCTATCGATCGATATATTGTGTATTTTCACCAGCGATACAATTCCTGTAAACTTTCCTGCACCCATTAAAAAACGCTTACGCTCGGCTTGAACTTTCCGCAACTTCTATTACGATGGCAAGGAATTGATAGCTCGTCGCTTCCTTCCGTCTCCTCCGATAACGTAACTGATTTTTATGAGGATTTATTTTTTATCTTGATCCCGAGCAATTCCGCACCGTTCGCGACAAACATTTAATAATCGTTAAACTTACGTGCGCAACAAAAAATAGAAAAAAAACGGAGCAGGACTAAATCATTGGAAAATGCCGACGTTGGAGGGTGATAAAAGTCTACGATTTACGATCGCTCAGCTCGCGCGAGCCAATTTTAATAGGAAACTTTAAGTTATGTGTGATGAGAATTTCATATTTAGTACCGTAGAAACCTGCACAATTTTTACAAACAAAATTAAAAATAATTATACAAGGTGTTTTATAACTTGAGTACAAAAATTAAGCGTTATTATAAATATATATATATATATATATATATATATGAATATATATATAAATATATATATATATATGAATATATATATATATATATATATATATAATTCAAAATAGAAAACTATGTTTCTAGTTTATTGGGGTAGTGCAGTAATAAAACGCTATTTTACTTGAAGTACACTTTATTTTTTTCTTGCCAACAGTTCGTAGCTAACATAGCTACTTCATCAGGGCTCGGCTACAAAATAATTATACATATGTTAAAAATTAGCTCTAATAAACTATCATTTACAAAATTTAATTATTTTTTAAATTATAAAATCATATGATATAAAAAAAATACAATGATATTTAAAAACAAATAATTTTAGAGCTGATTACAATGGTATACTAACAATATTAAATATATTGAATGTGTGGTGGGTATAATAAATCAAGCTAGTGGTTAGTAGAATTTCTAAATAGTTTTGTTTACGTAATTTTTGAATTTCCAATAATTCTGTTTATTAATTTTCTCCTTTTTGCTGCGATATGCAAGGTCTGAAGAGAATTTTAATTTGATTCTACTTTATACATTTGTAATTCAATATCTATATTCTCATATTTATTTCACATATGCCATTTAAAAACTGTGTTTTAGTAGCTTTTATTATGTTTTTATTATGTTTTTGTTATGTATTATTATGTATTATTATGTATTATTATGTATTATTATGTATTATTATGTATTATTATGTATGTATTATTATTATTATATCAAAATATAAATGTTCCTTTGTTGTAACTGCTATAGTACCATATGTATACAGATATTGTTTCCATGCGGATATAATATAGTTAACAATTATTTTAGAATTTGTAATAATAAACATGTATTCTCAATTTTGCGGTGTTAACGATGCGTGAATGAATTTTGCACTCGTTGTCTCCGTGTGTGATTATTCGCGGCTGCCACACAATCGTTGCCAAAAACGCCGAAAAGTGCAACTCATGCGCGAAATGATGTTTCGCGAGAAGAGACTTGTGCACTGTTATTTTCATCTGAAAACGGAGGGCGCGCACTCGAGAACGCCTGCGGATGCGAATCAAGGGGATAATGGAGCCTTAAATATAGGTCGTACCGTGGAATGAGATTACTCCGCAATTCAGTGGAAATTGGATCTTTTTTACCACCTGTTTTTTTTTGTAAGTTAAATTATTATCGCATAACCTTGCGTTATACAGAAATAAAATTGTACTAATTACATTGCAACATTCCACGGTTATTCAATACTAATTTAAAATGCATTAGTTTTAAAGTGCACAATAATGGAGGTAAATAATACGGAAAATGCAGTTTTAATATTATAACATTATCTATAATGTATGTATATAGTGACGCTTTTTTGTATATTTTAGATCCTCAATTCAAAATAATTATTATCATATTAACCATTTTTTTAGCCCTCGTATTTTCAATTGTTTTTTTCTTTGGAATTAATATATAGGTCTATTAATTGAATATTAATAATGAAGCCAAAAACGACTTTCTATCGTGAACTAAAATCTTTCAAGTCTCAAAAATTTGCCAAGCCTTGTAACTTTCCCGGTTATATTGGAAACAATCTGGATATTTTCCCGCCATCTATTTTCAATCAAATGACATAAGTTTCAGTGTCAGACAGATAGCTTTTAGAAGACCCCAATTTTGACGCAACGAAGGATAGTTTTGGCAGTTTTACCAATTTTTATCATCTGACGGTTTTATCTTGTCTTTTAAGGAAAAATTATACTAAGATTTTTCATTTGCGTTTAATTTTCCTCCTAGGAGGTTAGTTGTATAATTTTTTTAAATTTACTAACTCCTATAGTATACTTCTATCCACAACTCGAGACTTATGACTTATGGTGAAATGTATCTTTTTCCTAATATATAAAAAAAGACCTTTATTTGGCATACTGCTAAAAAAAATACTCCTCCCCCAGTACAATGCTCATAATAGCCAATAAGAGAATTGGATTGGTTGTATTGTTGTATGAATAAGGCATGATAAGCAAGAGTTAACAATAATAAAATCAATGGAAATTTATGCATAACATTAATTTTATTTGTTTATATTAAATAATTATATGGTGCTTTGTTCTTTGAACATATTACGTATAATAATAGCAATAATCAATTTGTAAATATATAAAAAATAAATAGGAAACTTTCCATAATGCGTACTGTATTATTGCTAATTACTTGAATATTTCCATTATACATGCTCAACACTTCCATTCATTGAACATGTGACTCGCATCAATCAATTCCATTAAACGGTAGAATTCCAAGCACACTTCTACAGTACGCTAAATGTGGTCGATTAGCACATTCAGTGCGTTAATTTCGAATTAATTAACAGAATTCTATTAAATTCGCACAATAGGAATAATTTGCGATTAAACAATTATTTTATTTCACACATTGTTACAGAGTAAATGTAGGTTTTTCACACCACATATATTTGAATAAATAAAACAAATAATAAAACGAATAGTAATTTTGACCAGCAAATTATAAAATGCATTGATTAAATAAATAATAATAATAATAAAATCAATAATAATAATTAAATAAATAATAATAATTAAATAAATAATAATAATTAAATAAATAATAATAATTAAATAAATGTGACATGTGTACAAAAATTACTATTATATTACACCTACTTCCTCTTAAATACCGGACGATTCATTATATAACGCTTTTATGTATATAAAATCATAACCACCTGCACAATACAAATTCAACCTATTTCTGCGGTTTGCACCGTAGCCACGACCTTGCAAAACACATGCTTTCAATTCTATTTATTTATCTGCGCATCACAACAAAGCGCAAGAAGGTCAAGACCAACGAGACATAGCAACCTTGCGTTCCGCATTCTTAATTGGGCCAGGCTTTAGAAGGAAAGAGAAAAACCGATTTGAAGTTTCGACACACAATCGATGGGAGAGAAAAAAAATTAGAAGATTGAACGTCGAATTTATAAACGTTCCCTTTTATGTGTGTGCCGCTCTTCGGGCTGTCCCGTGCACGTAATTTATTATAAACCGCCCCCCCCTGAATTATTTAGCGGCCGCGGCGAACCCGCTTCCGCGAGGGTAAACGTGTGCACGAAACGGAATAGTGGTAGTAATAGCAAGCCAGCCGTTATCGATTGATGCTGGGTTTTTGTTACATTTCAAATTTCTAACTAACTAACTAGTCTGTTTTGAATGTTTTTTGGTTATATTACAGTACCTACTAGTACATTGATACGCTATAAATGTATTCAAATTATCATTTGTTTTCTATTAATTAATTAATAAGGGATGGCGGGCCATAAAACATTGTAGAACGTTGGGAATAGATAATAGGTATCGTTTTGGCGGTAAAGCCGAAGAAAGTGAATGCAAATAAAATGAAAATTGTCCAATTAAAAACAGTAACCTAGTAGACAGACAATTTTCAATTAAATAAAAAGTCTTTATTCTTAATGCGAATTATAAACCCGTCAGAAATGTGGGAAAATGTGTGAAAAATAGAAAACATGGGGAAAATGTCAAATAGTAAAAATGTAAAAATGTGAGAATGTTAAAATGATAAATTGTTAGAATGTCAGAATGTCAATATCACAAAAAGTCGAAATGTCATAAAGTTAAAATGTCAAAACTAGTCGTGACAGAAATATCAAAAATATCAAAAATATTAAAAATGTCAAAAAAGTCAAGACCAAAATGTCAAAAAAGTCAATACCAAAATGTCAAAAAAGTCAAGACCAAAATGTCAAAAAAGTCAAGACCAAAATGTCAAAAAAGTCAATACCAAAATGTCAAAGAAGTCAAGACCAAAATGTCAAAAAAGTCAAGACCAAAATGTCAAAAAAGTCAAGACGAAAATGTCAAAAAAATCAAAATGAAAATGTTAAAAATAGTGAAATATGTCAAAAATTTCAAAAAAGTAAAAAATGTCTAAAATATCAAAAATGTCAAATATATCAAAAATGTCAAATATATCAAAAATGTCAAAATAGACAAAAAAAAAGTCAGAAAAAAGTCTAAAAAGTCAATAACGTTGAAAATATTATATAAAATTAAATAGGTCATGTAATTCGGAGTCATGTGGTGCCCACACCAAATATTTTATTACAGCATTACATATTCAATCAATATTATTACAATATAATTTAATACATATGTTGGTATTCATGTTCCAATTGGCCATCAGCCGTAGGTATAGTGTAAAATATAAAATATTACACTATGACCGTAGCCTTGCAGCCAAGGATCTAATCTATTTGCTAGTTCGACATCAAGTAATTGTAGATAGAGAGGAAGTTTTGGGAATTTCTGTTTAGGATTTTGGAGTTATTTGGGTTTACTTCAATTAAATAATGAATAATTTTTTATTATTAGAATATGAAACATTTTAAATTTATGAAACATTCAATTGTAAAACTATTTTCAACTTATTGATATATGAAAATAAATCATCAATAGTTCTTTTGTTATTGATTCCAACCGTATTTGTTTCTAATCTTTATAAAAGTAACAAAGCCTACTTGATGCAAACACCTTAAACTAATTTGTACTCTAATCTTTATCAAATATCAGTTGTTTGCACATGCGGATCAAGTCACAAGACATTCATTATCAATCACTTGTTTACATCAAGATTACAATCGTATGGCACACGCGCGTGTGTCCTTTGTGGCCGAAAATACAAAGCGATTTAGTGGCGCGAGCCTTATCGCTGCCACCGCCGGATATTCGACGCACATTAGTGCGCTGCCCGCGTAATCTGGAACATGTGTCCCTTTTCATGTGCATGTGCCACACTACTGGCACTGGCATCGAGCTGACCCCATATTGTAATACACACACACATACAATATCTGACAGATTTGAATAAATCAGATCGATATGCCACCACCAACACGATATTTGAATAAATATAATCAAAGATTGTTTTACATAAACTCAACTGTATGTGTTTGTGTGTATGTATGTCTGTGAACAAAATTTTTTGTAGACATTTTTCACGTTTTCATTTTACATTTTCTCTGTAATATGTGAAAAATGTCAAAATGTAAATATGTCAAAATTCCAAAAACGTAAAAATCTTAGAATACCAAAATGTCAAAATTGTCAAAATTGTCAAAATTGTCAAAATGTCAAAAAGTCTAAAAAGTAAAAAAATATATGAAAAAATCTTAATTTTTGCAAGTATCAAAAAAATAAAAAAAAGTCTAAAACGTCAAAAATGACAAAAAATACCAAAAATGCCAAAAATATCAAAAATGTACAAAATTTATTAAAAAGTCAAAATAAGTCAAAGATGTCAAAAAAGTAAAAAAAAATGTCACAAATGCCGAAAAAATAAAAATGTCAAAAAGTCAAAAATGACAAAACACAACAATATATATAACAATATATATATATATATATATATATATATATATATATATATATATATACATTTTTTTTTTCGGCATTTGTGACATTTTTTTTTACTTTTTTGACATCTTTGACTTATTTTGACTTTTTAATAAATTTTTTACATTTTTTACTTTTTTTACTTAAAAACGAGGATAGTTTACTCTTAAGCTATTTTATAATTTGATTATACCTGCACATAATTTTACTTCGATTATTATTGCCCATTAAGTTTGAAATAATGCAGAAACTGAAAGAATAAAATTTTCCGGGAAATGAATAATAAAACATTTTACTATGTCCAACTTTCTGGCGGACACTATGTATTAAAGTTTGTAATTAAAAACGAAATATACGAACGGGTGATTTATTAAAACAAAAGCAAAAACAACTGTTTTATAACAACCTCCAATGAGAAATGATTAATATACAAATTCATTCAGCTTTTTTAAAGAGCGACAGATGCGGGGATAGTTTTCATCGAGCAATTTAGAGCGGTGCAATTTTTTCATTAAAAATAATTGCCGTTCATTGTGGGCGCATTGAAAAGTTAAATTGTCATGGGAAAATATCGTAATAACCATTTGGACATGTGATTTATGCATGTTATTAATTTTTAGTTGGCATTCATGCGAAAATAGTAACGTATGAGCCTGTGAGAATGAAAGTGGTGGAAGTCATAGCCATGCCGGGATTCCAAAATTGAATGGACATAAAATATAAAGCGCCACCGACGGTAGCACACCTAACTTTCGTGGGGAATTATTTGGTGTAACTTAGGTTGACTAATAATTGGTGTAACTTGGGTTATCTAATAAATTATATTATTATTAATAATTAATCATAATTAAGATTCGTCGTAAATTAATTATTTGTGCATAATTAAATTTTAAACTATTTATAAAATTACTGGGCAAACAATGTTATTATCAATATAGTTATAGTATAGTATATATATATATATATATATATATATATTTATATATATTTATATATATTTATATATATATATATATAAATATTTATATATATATATATATATATATATATATATATATATATATATTATCAATTGCCTTTTACCTTTCGGTGTAGGCTAGAAGTTATATATAATGTTATTATATTATCAACTATTAGATAACCCAAGTTGCACCAATTGTTAGTCAACTCAAGTTACACCAAATCATTCCCCATGCAAATTAGGTGTACTACCGTCGATGGTGCTAATGTTTATGCACTACGTTACATTTTCTTCTTATTTTGTATGTTGTTCTGTAAATGGATGTAAATCTGTAGAGCAATACAACTATTATTATTATTAACGTAGTTATGATCACTTGACTTTTCTTAATTTTTCTTTTTTGCAAAAAATATTTTAATAAAAGTTGATCAGAATAAAATTTATATATATATATATATATATATATATATATATATATAATGTTTCTACCATTTTTACGTACAAATGAAGACGTGCAAATGTTATAGGCAAAACAAAATTTCAGATGTAAATAACTTTCAGGAAGAATAGAAATATGGGCTTAATGGAAACTGTAAAGTTGTTTTTTACTTTGATATAAAAAATGTAAGTCACTTGTATGCATATACTCCAGCTTATGGTTTTATTCGCCCCCGGTATCGAAGGTCAGATTTACACTAGCATTGCGTATTGATTCTCCCCGGCATATAATGAACCGACGTTTAATTGCCGGCGGTTGCCGCGCGTGTGTTTTGTGTGCGAGCACGCGTGTGCTCTGGCCTCTGCAGCTGGAACAGCAAACAGCAGTCGTGCGCGCTCGACCTATATTGATATTGATGCCCGAAAATCCTATGACCCACATGTTACTTTTGTTACTTCGCGTGTGTACCCATAAAGTTATTATATAACTAATATATATAAGAACGGTTTAAAAAAACAACAGAAAAAACGGAACGTAGGCAGTAAAGTTGAACTAGGGTCGATAACCCATTTCAGTTTGAACAAATTCGATTATATAACGTTTGTTCAATGCAATGGTCAACACGAAATTGATCTTAATATTAGTTACTGTATTTGTTACAATTTATAACTGGCTATCGACCTTTGGGGGCCCTTCCGATGTGTGTTAGTGCATGTGGATGTGAGTGTTAGGATTAGTTACATCCCCGAGTTTTCTAAAATATCTAAAGTTAATTATAACGACAAATGGATTATCTGAGGGCTTTTATATGTATCTATAATTAAAGTTAATTAGAGTTATCGATATACAATACGAAATAGGCGCTTTCAAAACGAGTTACCGATATACAAATCAAAAATATCACCACACGATTTTCCGAATTAGATAGCCTATTTAATTTTGTATAACACTTTCGACATTTTCAACTTTTCGGCTTTTTTAAATTTTTTGATATTTTGACATTTTTGACTTTTTTTACTTTTGTGACATTTTTGACTTTTTTGAATTTTTTAGACTTTTTTTACTTTTTTGACTTGTTTTCACTTTTTTGACTTTTTTGACTTTTTTGACTTTTTTGACTTTTTTGACTTTTTTGACTTTTTTGACTTTTTTTGACTTTTTTTACTTTTTTGACTTTTTTGACTTTTTTGACTTTTTTGACTTTTTTGACTTTTTTGACTTTTTTGACTTTTTTGACATTTTTTTGACTTTTTTGACTTTTTTAACTTTTTTGACTTTTTTGACTTTTTTGACTTTTTTGACTTTTTTGACTTTTTTGACTTTTTTGACTTTTTTGACTTTTTTGACTTTTTTGACTTTTTTGACTTTTTTGACTTTTTTGACTTTTTTGACTTTTTTGACTTTTTTGACTTTTTTGACTTTTTTGACTTTTTTGACTTTTTTGACTTTTTTGACTTTTATGATTTTATTTTATTTTATTTTGTCATTTTTGATTTGATTTGACTTTTTTGATATTTTCGACTTTTTTGACATATTTAACATTTTTGACTTTTTAGATTTTTTTTAAACATTTTGACTTTTGACTTTTTAACATTTTCGATATTTTCAACTTTTTACCTTTTTTAAATTTTTGATATTTTCACATTGTGGACTTTTTTTGACTTTTAAGATGTTATTTTATTTTTTAATTTCTTTGACTTTTTGACATTTTCGACTATTATTGAAATATGTAACATTTTGGCATTTTTTACTTTTTTGATTATGGCATGTTTGACTTTTTTGACTTTAGAATGTTTTTAACTTATTTAAACTTTTTTTACTTTTAACATTTTCGACATTTTCAACTTTTCGACTATTTTTAATTTTTTCATATTTTGACATTTTTAACTTTTTTTTGCTTTTATGATTTTATTTTATTTTTTACGTTTTTGCCATTTTATATTTTTTGACTTTCTTTGATTTTTTTGATATTCTTGTCTTTTTTGGACATATTTAATATTTTTGACATTTTTGACTGACTTTTTTGACATTTTAGATTCTATAAAAAATCATTTTCGACATTTTCAACTTTTCAGCTTTTTTTAATTTTTGATATTTTGACATTGTTGACTTTATTGACTTTTATGATTTTATTATATTATTATTATATTATTATTATATTTTTATTATATTTTTATTATATTATTATTTTATTATTTTATTATTTTATTATTTTATTATTTTATTATTTTATTATTTTATTATTTTATTATTTTATTATTTTATTATTTTATTATTTTATTATTTTATTATTTTATTATTTTATTATTTTATTATTTTATTATTTTATTATTTTATTATTTTATTATTTTATTATTTTATTATTTTATTATTTTATTATTTTATTATTTTATTATTTTATTATTTTATTATTTTATTATTTTATTATTTTATTATTTTATTATTTTATTATTTTATTATTTTATTATTTTATTATTTTATTATTTTATTATTTTATTATTTTATTATTTTATTATTTTATTATTTTATTATTTTATTATTTTATTATTTTATTATTTTATTATTTTATTATTTTATTATTTTATTATTTTATTATTTAATAATAATAATATATTATTATTATATTATTATTAAATAATAATATAATAATAATATAATAATAATATAATAATAATATAATAATAATATAATAACAATATAATACTAATATAATAATAATATAATACTAATATAATAATAATATCCTAATTACAGGACAATAATATAAAACGAAGAAATGTTTAATAACAAGTCTTCGTTTTATTTGTTCATTCAATAACAGAATATGCCTCGGTTGTGTAGAATTTAAATTACTAAGTACATTGTAATAAATTAGAAAGAATTCAGACAATAATATAGAATATAACAATATAATAACAAAAATTAATTGGTAAAGGTACACAAATAGTATGCAAATGACAATTTAAATCCATGAAGAATAAGCTAAAACAATGAAGAACTTTAGAATATATTTTTATTTCATAACTTTCATTGCCTCTTATAACTTTTAGTATACAGAACCAAGCACTTTGAAAACTTTCCATTCCATTCCCAATTATGAAATGCCTCGAGCCCAACCTGCGATTCAAGTTAGACCAGATTTTTTTTCTGTTGGGCAGGCTACAAAGTTTCTTATACACAACACGCTGCTTCGACACGACCAGTTTCTAATTCAAAACACACATATTCATTACAAAACAACAAGTAACCGCAAAGTCATCAAACAAGTTTGTTGTTATTTGCATATCCGTTTATGAATTTAAATTTTAATAATAATAATAATAATAATAATAGGAAACACGATTTAGTCATTCTACTGCATTTTTTTTACTACGATAGTGTTGCACAACACGTTGACATTGAAGGTGCGGAATTTCAAACCGCATAACATTATCGGTATAGTGGTCAATATAGTGTGGTGGCAAGGTTGTGGTCGCAGTGATTAAGCGATTTTAAGAGGTTTTATTTTAAAATTGTTTCCGGTTCTAAATTGTGTGATTTTTTAAATAATTGATTATGATTAATGATTGAAAAGTATTTTCATTATGTAAATTAATTTTGGGAGAAATTATAATAATCTGGTTTAATATATATATATATATATATATATATATATATATATATTTATTTATATGAAACTAGTGGCCCGTTGCAGCAATTAAATAATAAATTTCAAAAAAAAATCAAATTGTCAAAAATGTTAGATTTATAAAAAGATTTATAGAAATTTGCAATTTATGTTAACCAACTATGATTTTCCAATTATTTAACAGAACTTTTAATAAGTGCCGCGCATTAATGCGGCAATAATAAACGATTATCCGGTCATTAAATGTCCGCTAATTTTGTGCGCAAGAGGGCAAATGTTAATTGTGACATCAAAATCGGCAGATAGGCGACTTCAAAACGGTTCGCTTAATTGCTTCAGGGTGCTCGATAAGCCCGAAGCACTAAAATAGCAATAAAATTTATGATCACAAAAATTACGACTCGATTTTAATAACTGTTGATAAATGCAATCGTTTTTTTTATTGCTTTCTTTTCTGTAATATGATTTATATAAAAATAGAAATGTGATCAATATGACATAAAAAATGTTCAGATTGCATTCATTCAAATTTATTAAATATACATATATAATATACATGCATATACAGAGTGGACTTGAATAAATTCAATAAAACGTTAATTTATTATTTTGCCAAAAATTAAAAAAAAATAGTATTATGTTTGAGTATATAGGGTAGAAATTAAGTAGCGAAAAAATATAATAAAATCTTTATTGTTGCAAAAAATTCTTGGACATCGATTTTAAATTTCTAATTTTTAATGACAATAATGTAAATTCAATAAAAGCTATATTTATTATTTTTGCAAACATTTGAAAAAAAAATAATAAATAAAATTTACGTCGTATGACCTAGATAACCTAGATAACCTAGATAAAAATATAAATTATATAAAAATAATAAATTAAAATTTATTATACAGGGTGGAAAATAAGTAACGTATAAATTCAATATTATTATTATATTATTATTACATTATTATTATATTATTATTATATTATTATTACATTATTATTACATTATTATTACATTATTATTACATTATTATTACATTATTATTACATTATTATTACATTATTATTACATTATTATTACATTATTATTACATTATTATTACATTATTATTATACTATTATTATATTATTATTATATTATTATTTTATTATATAAAAATAATAAATTAAAATTTATTATACAGGGTGGAAAATAAGTAACGTATAAATTCAATAAAATTTTTATTTATAATTTTTGCAAAAATTTCTTGGACATAGATTTTTAATTTTAAATTGCCAATTTTTAATGAAAATAATGTAAAATTTATAAAATCTTTATTTATTATTTTTGCAAAAATTGAAAAAAATAATAAATTAAGATTTACTCTACAGGCTGGACATTAACAATTTAATAATTGATTCATCATACTCCATCGTATAACGTATATTTCACCAAGATACAAATATAATTTATATAAAAACAATAAATTAATACAGGATGGAATTTTTAAAATAAATAAAAATAATAAATTATTTTTTTATTGAATTTATATTTTTATCTACACGAAATACCTACATATGAAACAATTGTTAAATGAAAACCACAGTGACGAAAGAAATTTTAGAGAGATGTAAGCTTAAAAAAAAAATATATTTTTTAATTGTTTAACTGATACAAACTGGTATTTGTAACTTGATTGAACAATACACCATTTTTTTTGTGCACCCGCGTCCACCACAAAGCTCCCCAAATATCGATTTAGTAATTGAAACCACGCGCGCGCTCACCCCGTTTTTAGGCGGGAGGGAGATGGAGGCGAAAAGACGGCGGTCGCGATGCGGAGGCGGCTGTGTTATCGCTGCTATCGCGCGAACAGCTCGTGCTTTTATCACTAAGAGATAAATGCCCGGAACTTTGCGCGCGAAGAAAAGCAGGGACCATCTCCCGAGGAAATCCATCAAAATCATTGCGGAGACAAAAGCGCATCGCTTTAAAAGAACAAAAGCGGAAGAGAGAGGAAAAAAGATAAAAGTTGGAGCGAGTTAGCAGGAGAGTTTGCTAAATTGTTTTGTAATACGATGAAAAACAAACTTGTTACCAGTTCTAGATCTGGATGGACATCCATGTCTCTGTTTTAATAAAATACGCCCTCCGTTTCAAAATAAGTGTCCAATTTTAAATGAAGGAGATGAAAAAAACTACTATGTTTTTTACCACTCGTTTAATTGTTTGAAACGACTAGTTTCGCCTAAATTCTAGGCATTATCAAGTTTTTTCCCCGATAAACTACCACGTAGTAGACGCCACAACCATTCAATTTCTGTCCAATTTCTGTCCAATTTTTGTCCAATTTTTGTCCAATTTTTGTCCAATTTCAGTTTTATTTTTTAATGGATTATTGAAATAATGAAATTAAATGTATCAGTGGTTACTTATTTAAATTAAGCATGGAAAACTGAATCTAGTAGCTGCTAGAAGTTTGGGAATCCGGTACTGGATGTAACATAGTTGCTTTATATATGGTGTGGCATTGGTTGCCTAATATTCGGTGTAATATTAGTTGCCTAGTGTTAATTGCAACACATTTTGTCTATTATTAGCTGAAATTTCCGTCTGTCGACGGCGTATGATACATCAACTATCTTGCTACTCCGCCGAGTCCGTGTGTTCAGCTGCTTCTTCTTCTTCTTAAACGAAAACATCTTATACATCTTATGAACTCGAACGTAATAGATTCCCAAACTAGTTCAGTTATTGATATTGCCCCCCCCCCCCCCTCAATCAAACAAAATTATCCTCATTCCCTATTCTCTATTCTGTTCAAACCGGTCTGATAAAAGACTAAACCGGTCTGTTACCTATGGAAACCCCATTTAAACATGTACAATATATATATATATATATATATATATATATATATATATATATATATATATATATATATATATATATATATATATAATAAGTCTATATAATTACTTAAGAATTAACAAAACTATCGCAAACATTACACAAACTTCAGTTAAAAATCTACCTACTTTAAAAAGAAAATTGAAAAAACAACTTTTATTATTAATTTATCAATCCATGTTACTAGTCAGGTTCAACAACATCATGAGAAAATATGTTGTTGCAAATAAGACGGTGCTGTGACTAAATATTGTCAAAATAACTAATTAAAATCATGTTTTTCCAAATTGTTTTTTTTTGTATTTCACCCTCCCCTATTTTTACTCAGGACTCCTAATTGCTCTAGTAGTTACCATAGCGTTCCCTAGAAACGCCCTTTATCTTATGTGGAAATTTGTTTAATGTTAACATAGAACTAAATTAGTATGGACGATATAGAGACCATACTTTGAGAAATACTAATTTAGTTCTACGTTAACATTAAACAAATTTCCACATAAGATTTTATAAATTATTTCTACGTGTGACGAAACATGTGTATATATGTGTGTGTTCAATTTCGGGATCGTTATCAGTAATTTATTCTGATAACCTACTAATTATGTGATAACAAGGCACATAGTGTTTGTTGTCTGTTTTAATTGCCGAGCGCTGTTGTTATTGCCGCGGATTATTAAAACGGCGGCTGTAATAATTCTTAATTTTAGTGTAATTGCTCTTTTTTTTGTTAACATTAAAAGTTTTTATTTTTTGCATTAAACGATATTTATTTGTGAGAACACGGTGGGGCAACGCCCATGCGGTCGTCGCGGCGGTGCCGAGATCGAAGCGACGGGCTTTCAAATACTGCTGCAATATTCATTCGCGGATTACCCTTTTGCCGTCGCCGTTAATTTCCGAATGGAAATTTTACGGAAAATAAATAATTCACCGTGAAAACGTAATTTTAGTCAAGCTAATTTTAAGCTGAATTTATTCCAAATCACTTAAAAAGAGATTTACAATCATTTCAGTTTCAAATTTGCTTCACTAAATAGAGAACAAAAGTGTGTTGCTAATTGTAATTGCGTTACTAACATAAATTTGCATTGTAAATAGTAAATAGATAGTGTATGGAAGTATATGCACAACAACTCCTCAAAATATGTGCTGTATATTGTTGGAATATTTTACACTATTTATAATTATGCAGTAAAAAAAACAATTTTTATTTGACATACCCATTAGAAAAATATTCAACTCGACATAATATCTAAAGCCCGTATGACATTATCTAGTTTCCTATATCGTTTTGTATAATATCGTAATTTTTTTTTGTAATTTTTTGTAAATTTTTGTAAATTTTTGTAATTTTTTGTAATTTTTTGTAATTTTTTCTAATTTTTTGTAATTTTTTGTAATTTTTTGTAATTTTTTGTAATTTTTTGTAATTTTTTGTAATTTTTTGTAATTTTTTGTAATTTTTTGTAATTTTTTGTAAATTTTTGTAATTTTTTGTAATTTTTTGTAATTTTTTCTAATTTTTTGTAATTTTTTGTAATTTTTTGTAATTTTTTGTAATTTTTTGTAATTTTTTGTAATTTTTTGTAATTTTTTGTAATTTGTTGTCATTTTATGTTATTTTGTTGTCATTTAGTTGTCATTTAGTTGTCAGTTTATTGTCATTTTGTTGTCATTTTGTATTTACAAAAAAACTGACAAAAAATAGACAAAAATGTTTTGTCATTTTTTTATTTCTTCTTTTTTTGATATTTTCATTGTTTGATATTTTTGATTTTTTTTACTATTATGACACTTAACTTTTTAGAACATTGTGCATTTTTGATATTTTCATTCGTTTTAAATTGATTTGTACGTCATTAATTTTTTAAACTATTTATAAATTTACTAGGCAAACCAGATATATTACAACAAAACCTTGCTCGCTGCACTCGCAGTATTATTCAACTAGTTTAGTCCTAGACTTTGTGCTGGTTACATAAACAGCAATTGTAGTTTCAGTTGTGTGTAAACTAATAAATCGAAGTGTGCAGACAAGCCAATATTTGTTGTCTGTTTGAATTCGATTTAAATCAATCAACAAGTCGAACGGGCTCCCCTATCGCCTACGCAAATTGAAGGAGGGAAACAGCCGCTGCGTGTCCCAAAGGAGCCCTACTTTATGTTCTCGATCCCTCTCCGCATTTTATGGAATCATTTCACCCAGAGGACTCAATTTGACTCCACTAGCGTTATATAATAATTCACTGATAGCAGTTTGATCTTATAAATCTCGATCAAAAAAACGTACTAAATTATATTCAAATATCGATATTTCTGTTATGATAAAATAATAATAAATGAATAATGTAATGGATGAATATTTAATGGATGAATAGATATTTTTATTATGTACAAAAAGATGTGAAATAATAATTAAAATACAAAAAGACGTGGAGTAACTTTGTATATGATAAAAATATCTATTCATCCATTACGAAATTTGTATGTTGTAATCATGCGAAAAAAAATAATAATAGCGAAAATTCTATTTACTATATCTCTTAATATAATGTCAAAAATGTCAAAATGTTAAAATGTCAAAATGTCAAAATGTCAAAATGTCAAAATGTCAAAATGTCAAAATGTCAAAATGTCAAAATGTCAAAATGTCAAAATGTCAAAATGTCAAAATGTCAAAATGTCAAAATGTCAAAATGTCAAAATGTCAAAATGTCAAAATGTCAAAATGTCAAAATGTCAAAATGTCAAACTGTCAAACTGTCAAACTGTCAAAATATCAAAATATCAAAATATCAAAATATCAAAATATCAAAATATCAAAATATCAAAATATCAAAATATCAAAATATCAAAATATCAAAATATCAAAATATCAAAATATCAAAATATCAAAATATCAAAATATCAAAATATCAAAATATCAAAATATCAAAATATCAAAATATCAAAATATCAAAATATCAAAATATCAAAATATCAAAATATCAAAATATCAAAATATCAAAATATCAAAATATCAAAATATCAAAATATCAAAATATCAAAATATCAAAATATCAAAATATCAAAATATCAAAATATTACACTGTATACAGAGTTTTATAAAAATTGCATGAAAATTATAAAAATAATTACCCATAAATCCCTCGGCGAGGACAGAGGAAAAAAACATCAATCATATCTAAACAACTCCACATATTTTATATTTTTGTATTTATATAGAATATGTAACTTTGTTGTTTGAATAAATGCAAATTTATATAATATATTATTTATAAATTTAAAAAAATATATATTCTGTGTTAATTTAAACAAAATTTAATCGATACATTTCTTTTTAAATTATTATAGATTTAAAAAAAATAATGTATCGGTTAAATTTTGTTTAAATTAACACAAAATATTTTGTTTTAATTTATAAATTTGCATTTATGTATGAATAAAATAGTATTCGGTATCCATAGCCATTTTTTTTTGTTATAATCACATTTAATTTAGTACTCAGTTCAATTATTTTAAAATATTTGAATACAGTTAATTTTTTGTTTATATATATATACAGTTGCACGTGGGAAGCATTAATTACTGACATTAGGATTATTCCAAGGACTGCACACGTTGGAAAGTTGTTTGAAACACAAAAAATAAACATCAGGTCAACGAATGAAATTATAAACAACTTCTCGTTTAATAATTTGTGTCGTTGGTAATTATTTATCGTGTAAACTAATTTTGATTATACGTTCGTTCATTTTCCCTCCTTAAAATCCCCGAACAGAGTTTGGCACCTAGCTATAAATCACCCTGTATAAATTTGTGTTATCAAATTACATAAATTATAAATTTCATGAATCCTGTATTTCAAATATAAAATTTCATCGAAACGCGTTATTCATTTGTTATTTAGTTGCATGAGTTATTTATCAACAGTTCAGTCATAGGCGTCGAATATTATTAAATATAATTGATAGATAATTAATATTTACGAATGTATACAGATTTTCATAACAATCTTTTTTTTTTAATAAAAATTTCATTATAATAATTTTAATAATAAAATAATAATAATAAAATAATAATAATAAAATAATAATAATAAAATAATAATAATAAAATAATAATAATAATAAAATAATAATAATGTTTTATTTGCTATATACATAGATAGAAAGCGTAAAAAAGTAAAGTGTAGAGTGTAATTTTTGGTGAAGGCTAATTCAACAACTGACGCGCTTTTTTGATCATTTTGACAACACTAGATATCTAAGTATCGCCAACATTGGACACTAGGGCTCGGTTTTATAAAGGCTAGGTAACTATAACCCGTGATTATATTGTTAGATGTTGCATAAAATATTTTTTATTTAACTTTTTACTTCATAGCGTTATGTACCTCTGTTTATATATGGCAACGTCGCATTATGTGTCAACGTTTGCAAAAGTTAGGTTAGAATCACGGATGTCAAATTAACTCGAGAGTTATATGTTTTATATAATCATGTCTAGGTTATCTAATTGTTTTTTTTTCTATATTACTGTTTTATTTAACTTTTTACTCTTTTTTTTAACACTCTTTCTGGAATAGTTTTAACAATATAAAACATCTATATCCAATGAAAACTGTATGCAAACGAAGGTGGGGTGGGCGGGTGGCCCCTACCAACCAAACTATACCCGTCCACTATTTCAAACGACTTGAACTATGCATTACATTATTTTTCTCATATATTTTTTTATTTAGTCTTAAATTAATAAATAACATTAATTTAATCCCAAAAAATAACGGATAATAGTGTAGTGCATAGTTCAAGTCGCTTGAAATAGTGGACGGGCATAGATTGGTTGGTGGGGGACGCCCGCCCATCCCACCTGTGTTCGTATAGTTTTTTCATACGATAACACTCTTCTTGGAATAGTTTAAACAATATAAAACGTTTGTATCCATTGGAAAAACTATGCGAGCAAAGGTGGGGTGGGCGGGGATACCCTACCAACCAATCTATGCCCGTCCACTATTTCAAGCGACTTGAACTATGCACTACACTATTATCCGTTATTTTTTGGGATTAAATTAATGTCATTTATTAATTTAAGACTAAATAAAAAAATATATGAGAAAAATAATGTAATGCATAGTTCAAGTCGTTTGAAATAGTGGACGGACATAGTTTAGTTGGTGGGGGCCACCCGCCCAACCCACCTTCGCTTGCATAGTTTTTTCAATGGGTATAAACGTTTTATATTGTTTAAACTATTCCAAGAAGAGTGTTATCGTATGAAAAAACTATGCGAACAAAGGTGGGGTGGGCGGGCGGCCCCCACCAACTAATGCCCGTCCACTATTTCAAACGACTTGAACTATACATTACATTATTTTTCACATATATTTTTTTAATTAGTCTTAAATTAATAAATGACATTAATTTCATCAAAGAAAATAACGGATAATAGTGTATTGCATAGTTCAAGTCGTTTGAAACAGTGGACGGGTATAGTTTGTTGGTGGGCCCCCCCCGCCCACCCCACCTTTGTTCGCATAGTTTTTTCATACGATGACACTCTTCTTAGAATAGTTTAAACAATATAAAACGTTTGTATCCATTGAAAAAACAATGCGAACAAAGGTGGGGTGGGCGGGGGGCCCCCACCAATCAAACTATGCCCGTCAATTATTTCAAACGACTTGAACATTGCATACAATACACTATTATCTGTTATATTTCTTTAATTAAACTAATGTCATTTATTTATTTAAGACTAATTAAAAATGTATATGTGAAAAATAATGTAATGCATAGATTAAGGCGTTACTTTTGTTACATCCTATATCCGATATGCGATGACCGAAAATATTTGTAAAATTGCAATAAACAAATAATAAAAAAAACATAGAAGAGCTTGTTTAATAAATAAAAACTTGTTTTGTTTATTTATTTTTTATTATCAAATACCAGGAAATGCAATTTACATCATCATTATTAATTAATATAGAAAAACTTGTGTATAAAGGAGTATAAATATAGTGAGCATACGTCCTTTATTTTTTTATTATTATTTTTTATTTTACACTTATATTTACGTTTAAACATTTATATACTTAATTGTTTTTATAATAATTTCATAATATGCACCTAATTACGTAATATTAGTATGTGCCCTGATTCAAATATCACTGGTGTTTGGACAAAAAGGCTTAAGTCATCATTTTTACAAAAATAAGGTTTTTATGTCTTTTTAACCAAAAAATTCTGCTATTTCCTTTGGTACAAACGACTTGTAAACTTTACATTTCCTGACAAACCCTTTTCCCTAACACCAGTCATATAATTTAAATTATTTCTATGATGTATACATAAAATAATAATTTTGTTTTGGGGGATGTTTGTATTTCTTGAGAGCTATGCCAAATAAAGGTTTTTTTTATATATATATACATAAAATAAACACATGATATCTTGATAAATTTGAAAAAATAGATGTTATAAACTTATAAATTTTAAAGGATAAATAAAACGATTTTTTACTATGTTTTTTATCACACTTCAGTTACACTTTGCAACTAGTTTCGGCTAAGCTCTAGCCATTTTAGAACTCCTCCGATGACTTATCACAAAGTAGACGCCTTAACAATCCAATATTATAAATTTTATTTGGATAGTTTTTTTTCTTCGATATCTCCTTTATTTTCTCAACAACAAAAATGGTTACCATAGGTATTTTAAAATAATTATATATTCAGAATAAATATTATTATTAACTATGATAATACATTTACTACTATTACTACTAGTTATAACTATGTTATAATAAGAATACGATAAATTTTCTTTTGTTGTTTCAAGTATTGTTTGGCGATATAAAAATAGATTTGTACCTTGTATTCCCCCCGATCAGCTGGTTCAGAGTTCGGTTCGCTGGCACGTATCTGACTCGCTCTGGTTTGTTTATAAATAATGTGTTGTTATGAGTGGTCGCGGGGGCACACGTGAAAACGGAAATGTTGCGGGGGCGCGGTTGCTGCGGGCTCGGAACTACACGCCGGTGGAGATTTCACTGGCCGGCGCACTCGCGGTGCGCTCTGTTTTATTCATCGCCGACTCGCCCCCACCTCGCGGGGGGGCGGCCGACGGTGGCGGCGCTTGCGTTTTCGCAGAGAGAACGAACCCCCCGCGGTGCACGACCACGCAAGAATTAATTCACGTGTGTGCTATTAATAATAATTAAGGGAAACGCCGGCAGCAACAGCAGCTGTAGCTGGGAAAATTGTTGCGAGTTATTATATTCAATTTATCAAGAGAAATATTAAAAAAAAAAAATTATTATTACTATTAATAAATTGATTTCCTAAAGTTAGATTTAAAAACTACTTAAATAAATTAAATTAATACAAGTAATTACAAGTGATCGGGATAAAGTAATGGAGATAATTATCCTAGCCGAACAGTTCCTTTAAGTAATAACAGCATAACAAATGAATTGCAACATATTACTCGGATCAAGTGTGTGGATAACTTGTCAGACAATAAACAATCGATTAACCGGATTAACATATAGTTAATGCGATAACAAAGTAGGCGTTGGATGGAAACAAAAACGAACATAACAATTAATTTCATATTGCAATTTATTTTAATCATTACTTATACATGGTATTCCTGTAATCATCTCTTTTATTAATAACGAACAGAGATGACATCAAGCCCACGGTGTTTTTCTCGATAACGCACATAAAAAATGATGCAATTAGTAAATTGTTACCGCATGTTATTTATTAATCAAAATCATATTTATATACCGAGTATTTCAGATACTGTTTAATATTCTTTATTCGAATATTACATTGTTACAGCGTTTATTTTATAATAATTCATTATAATTAATAAAAACAAAATAAAACTCGTTTTATTTTGTTTTTATCATTTGTTTATTTTACTATTTTTGCAATTATTTTCGACTCTAGTCTTTAGCCATTATCAGTCATCAGATTAGTTTGATAATGGCTAGAGTGTAGCCGAAAATAACAAAATATTGTTGTAACAAACTTAACATTTAACTTTTTGTTATAATAAAAATTAATAATAGAACATGTATGACATACAGCTCTAAAATGATAGTTTCCCACAATATCGTAGCCAATTCGTTTCACATTTTATGCACACATTATGTAAGTATTCGACAAAAATTACAATTTCAAATCGAGCTGCATCCATGAATAATTCCGCAACGCGCGGCTTCACTTATTTTCATCTATAATTTGACGCAATTTATTTAAACAAATCGGTTTATTTCGTTAGGCACGCGGACGCAATTTGTTATTTTTTTTCCTTCTTCACAGAACTATTATCACTGCGGTGCACCCTATGCCACGAGAAAATTGAAAGGTGCACGCGATTTGGAAAATTAGCCAATTAACTCGGCCGCAATTCGTTTGTGTTTGAATAATAACGATCGCATAATTTCCCATCCGTTTGTTTATCTCTTACATAATTTATTCGAGTGGAAGGAGGTTGAATAATTCTTGCATGCAATTAGTTGTTAATTACATTTTGCATTCATTTTATATAAGGTACATGTAGTGTTTAGAGTACATAGCATGATCTACAATAAATTAAAACAATATTAGATAATAATATATATATATATATATATATATATATATATATATATATATATATATATAGCGCCGATTCGAAATCTGTACCCCTCTTCACCCGAGCGTAGAATTCTGGGAGTTCTGGGAGTTGATGTAACAGTGTTAAAGAAAAAACATTTATAAATTTTATAATAATTAATAAAATTAAGTTAAATATTTTGTCGAATAAATTTATTCAACTTAATGGATTTAATTATAATTTTATTTTAGATATATATATATATATATATATATATATATATCTAAAATAAAATTATAATTAAATCCATTAAGTTGAATAAATTTATTCGACAAAATATTTAACTTAATTTTATTAATTATTATAAAATTTATAAATGTTTTTTCTTTAACACTGTTCCATCAACTCTATCTCCCAGAATTCTACGATCGGGTGAAGAGGGGTAAAGATTTCGAATGGGCGCTATACAATAGAGATACATTCATATGAGCTCCTTCATTTATTTCGAAGAACAAGAAGATATATTTATTATAATATTATAACATACACCCTCCTCGATTTTTAAACAGATGCAAGCAATTATTAGACTGCTTGCATCAATTTTAAAAATTGTCCTTAGAACACAATAATTTTGCATATAACATATAAAATGTGTACCTTATTGCATTTAATATATTTTTAAACATTTCTGTACATATTTAATTTATGTTCTCGTAAAAATTATTTTCATGTTGATTGTTCGATTATCGGATGACATTCAGCTGAAACTGGTGCGTGTTTGTGGAAATTATTACGAAAAGAAAAAATAAGTGTCTCCCGTGAAATTCGGTAGTAAATTGACGCTAACAGTGGGACAAACATATTTAATAAAACAAACAGGTCTTATGTAAATGTAAATAAATTTAACAATTCCCTCAGTTTATTTATAATAATAATAATTGCGTCACGGTTAGTTATATGGAATACTTGTGTTTACTAACAAAATTGGTTGTTTTATTCGGTTGCGTGTTACTAATATTTGGTGTCCCAAGACTTTCCAAACTAAACTATGGGCATTAAAATATTTCTCAATAATTTACTTGAGACTTAGGCACTTTTCTCTAACTCTTACTATTTTTGAGCTACAACGACCACCAAATGTGAAAATGATGAAATTTCATCCATTTTTTCGGTTTAAACTCGGTAGCGTTTTTATTTGAAGAGCTAGAGAGATGATTTATGTATCAAAATGTAGGGTATTTTAGGGCCTACAAATTGAGGCTTAGGCACTTTTCTCTAGCTCTTACCGTTTTCCCGCTACAGCGACCAGCAAATGTGAAAATGATGAAATTTCATCCATTTTTTCGGTTTAAACTCGGTAGCGTTTTTATTTGAAGAGCTAGAGAGATTATTTATGTATCAAAATGTAGAGTATTTTAGGGCTTACAAATTGAGGCTTAGGCACTTTTCTCTAGCTCTTACCGTTTTCCCGCCACATCCGCCAGCAAATGTGAAAATGATGAAATTTCATCCATTTTTTCGGTTTAAACTCGGTAGCGTTTTTATTTGAAGAGCTAGAGAGATGATTTATGTATCAAAATGTAGGGTATTTTAAGGCCTACAAATTGAGGCTTAGGCACTTTTCTCTAGCTCTTACCGTTTTCCCGCTACAGCGACCAGCAAATGTGAAAATGATGAAATTTCAACCATTTTTTCGGTTTAAACTCGGTAGCATTTTTATTTGAAGAGCTAAAGAGATGATTTATGTATCAAAATGTAGGGTAGTTTAGGGCCTACAAATTGAGGCTTAGGCACTTTTCTCTAGCTCTTACCGTTTTCCTGCTACAGCGACCAGCAAATGTGAAAATGATGAAATTTCATCCATTTTTTCGGTTTAAAATCGGTAGCGTTTTTATTTAATGAGCTAGAGAGATGATTTATGTATCAAAATGTAGGGTATTTTAGGGCCTACAAATTGAGGCTTAGGCACTTTTCTCTAGCTCTTACCGTTTTCCCGCTACAGCGACCAGCAAATGTGAAAATGATGAAATTTCATCCATTTTTTCGGTTTAAACTCGGTAGCGTTTTTATTTGAAGAGCTAGAGAGATGATTTATGTATCAAAATGTAGGGTATTTTAAGGCCTACAAATTGAGGCTTAGGCACTTTTCTCTAGCTCTTACCGTTTTCCCGCTACAGCGACCAGCAAATGTGAAAATGATGAAATTTCAACCATTTTTTCGGTTTAAACTCGGTAGCATTTTTATTTGAAGAGCTAAAGAGATGATTTATGTATCAAAATGTAGGGTAGTTTAGGGCCTACAAATTGAGGCTTAGGCACTTTTCTCTAGCTCTTACCGTTTTCCTGCTACAGCGACCAGCAAATGTGAAAATGATGAAATTTCATCCATTTTTTCGGTTTAAAATCGGTAGCGTTTTTATTTAATGAGCTAGAGAGATGATTTATGTATCAAAATGTAGGGTATTTTAGGGCCTACAAATTGAGGCTTAGGCACTTTTCTCTAGCTCTTACCGTTTTCCTGCTACAGCGACCAGCAAATGTGAAAATGATGAAATTTCATCCATTTTTTCGGTTTAAACTCGGTAGCGTTTTTATTTGAAGAGCTAGAGAGATGATTTATGTATCAAAATGTAGGGTATTTTAGGGCCTACAAATTGAGGCTTAGGCACTTTTCTCTAGCTCTTACCGTTTTCCCGCCACATCCGCCAGCAAATGTGAAAATGATGAAATTTCATCAATTTTTTCGGTTTAAACTCGGTAGCGTTTTTATTTGAAGAGCTAGAGAGATTATTTATGTATCAAAATGTAGAGTATTTTAGGGCTTACAAATTGAGGCTTAGGCACTTTTCTCTAGCTCTTACCGTTTTCCCGCCACATCCGCCAGCAAATGTGAAAATGATGAAATTTCATCCATTTTTTCGGTTTAAACTCGGTAGCGTTTTTATTTGAAGAGCTAGAGAGATAATTTATGTATCAAAATGTAGGGTATTTTAGGGCCTACAAATTGAGGCTTAGGCACTTTTCTCTAGCTCTTACCGTTTTCCCGCTACAGCGACCAGCAAATGTGAAAATGATGAAATTTCATCCATTTTTTCGGTTTAAACTCGGTAGCGTTTTTATTTGAAGAGCTAGAGAGATTATTTATGTATCAAAATGTAGAGTATTTTAGGGCTTACAAATTGAGGCTTAGGCACTTTTCTCTAGCTCTTACCGTTTTCCCGCCACATCCGCCAGCAAATGTGAAAATGATGAAATTTCATCCATTTTTTCGGTTTAAACACGGTAGCGTTTTTATTTGAAGAGCTAGAGAGATGATTTATGTATCAAAATGTAGGGTATTTTAGGGCCTACAAATTGAGGCTTAGGCACTTTTCTCTAGCTCTTACCGTTTTCCCGCTACAGCGACCAGCAAATGTGAAAATGATGAAATTTCATCCATTTTTTCGGTTTAAACTCGGTAGCGTTTTTATTTGAAGAGCTAGAGAGATGATTTATCTATCAAAATGTAGGGTATTTTAGGGCCTACAAATTGAGGCTTAGGCACTTTTCTCTAGCTCTTACCGTTTTCCCGCCACATCCGCCAGCAAATGTGAAAATGATGAAATTTCATCCATTTTTTCGGTTTAAACTCGGTAGCGTTTTTATTTGAAGAGCTAGAGAGATGATTTATGTATCAAAATGTAGGGTATTTTAGGGCCTACAAATTGAGGCTTAGGCACTTTTCTCTAGCTCTTACCGTTTTCCCGCCACATCCGCCAGCAAATGTGAAAATGATGAAATTTCATCCATTTTTTCGGTTTAAACTCGGTAGCGTTTTTATTTGAAGAGCTAGAGAGATGATTTATCTATCAAAATGTAGGGTATTTTAGGGCCTACAAATTGAGGCTTAGGCACTTTTCTCTAGCTCTTACCGTTTTCCCGCCACATCCGCCAGCAAATGTGAAAATGATGAAATTTCATCCATTTTTTCGGTTTAAACTCGGTAGCGTTTTTATTTGAAGAGCTAGAGAGATTATTTATGTATCAAAATGTAGAGTATTTTAGGGCTTACAAATTGAGGCTTAGGCACTTTTCTCTAGCTTTTACCGTTTTCCCGCCACATCCGCCAGCAAATGTGAAAATGATGAAATTTCATCCATTTTTTCGGTTTAAACTCGGTAGCGTTTTTATTTGAAGAGCTAGAGAGATGATTTATTTATCAAAATGTAGGGTATTTTAGGGCCTACAAATTGAGGCTTAGGCACTTTTCTCTAGCTCTTACCGTTTTCCCGCTACAGCGACCAGCAAATGTGAAAATGATGAAATTTCATCCATTTTTTCGGTTTAAACTCGGTAGCGTTTTTATTTGAAGAGCTAGAGAGATGATTTATGTATCAAAATGTAGGGTATTTTAGGGCCTACAAATTGAGGCTTAGGCACTTTTCTCTAGCTCTTACCGTTTTCCCGCTACAGCGACCAGCAAATGTGAAAATGATGAAATTTCATCCATTTTTTCGGTTTAAACTCGGTAGCGTTTTTATTTGAAGAGCTAGAGAGATGATTTATGTATCAAAATGTAGGGTATTTTAAGGCCTACAAATTGAGGCTTAGGCACTTTTCTCTAGCTCTTACCGTTTTCCCGCCACATCCGCCAGCAAATGTGAAAATGATGAAATTTCATCAATTTTTTCGGTTTAAACTCGGTAGCGTTTTTATTTGAAGAGCTAGAGAGATTATTTATGTATCAAAATGTAGAGTATTTTAGGGCTTACAAATTGAGGCTTAGGCACTTTTCTCTAGCTCTTACCGTTTTCCCGCCACATCCGCCAGCAAATGTGAAAATGATGAAATTTCATCCATTTTTTCGGTTTAAACTCGGTAGCGTTTTTATTTGAAGAGCTAGAGAGATGATTTATGTATCAAAATGTAGGGTATTTTAGGGCCTACAAATTGAGGCTTAGGCACTTTTCTCTAGCTCTTACCGTTTTCCCGCCACATCCGCCAGCAAATGTGAAAATGATGAAATTTCATCAATTTTTTCGGTTTAAACTCGGTAGCGTTTTTATTTGAAGAGCTAGAGAGATTATTTATGTATCAAAATGTAGAGTATTTTAGGGCTTACAAATTGAGGCTTAGGCACTTTTCTCTAGCTCTTACCGTTTTCCCGCTACAGCGACCAGCAAATGTGAAAATGATGAAATTTCATCCATTTTTTCGGTTTAAATTCGGTAGCGTTTTTATTTGAAGAGTTAGAGAGATGATTTATGTATCAAAATGTAGAGTATTTTAGGGCTTACAAATTGAGGCTTAGGCACTTTTCTCTAGCTCTTACCGTTTTCCCGCCACATCCGCCAGCAAATGTGAAAATGATGAAATTTCATCCATTTTTTCGGTTTAAACTCGGTAGCGTTTTTATTTGAAGAGCTAGAGAGATTATTTATGTATCAAAATGTAGAGTATTTTAGGGCTTACAAATTGAGGCTTAGGCACTTTTCTCTAGCTCTTACCGTTTTCCCGCCACATCCGCCAGCAAATGTGAAAATAATGAAATTTCATCCATTTTTTCGGTTTAAACTCGGTAGCGTTTTTATTTGAAGAGCTAGAGAGATTATTTATGTATCAAAATGTAGAGTATTTTAGGGCTTACAAATTGAGGCTTAGGCACTTTTCTCTAGCTCTTACCGTTTTCCCGCTACAGCGACCAGCAAATGTGAAAATGATGAAATTTCATCCATTTTTTCGGTTTAAACTCGGTAGGGTTTTTATTTGAAGAGCTAGAGAGATTATTTATGTATCAAAATGTAGAGTATTTTAGGGCTTACAAATTGAGGCTTAGGCACTTTTCTCTAGCTCTTACCGTTTTCCCGCTACAGCGACCAGCAAATGTGAAAATGATGAAATTTCATCCATTTTTTCGGTTTAAATTCGGTAGCGTTTTTATTTGAAGAGTTAGAGAGATGATTTATGTATCAAAATGTAGAGTATTTTAGGGCTTACAAATTGAGGCTTAGGCACTTTTCTCTAGCTCTTACCGTTTTCCCGCCACATCCGCCAGCAAATGTGAAAATGATGAAATTTCATCCATTTTTTCGGTTTAAACTCGGTAGCGTTTTTATTTGAAGAGCTAGAGAGATTATTTATGTATCAAAATGTAGAGTATTTTAGGGCTTACAAATTGAGGCTTAGGCACTTTTCTCTAGCTCTTACCGTTTTCCCGCCACATCCGCCAGCAAATGTGAAAATGATGAAATTTCATCCATTTTTTCGGTTTAAACTCGGTAGCGTTTTTATTTGAAGAGCTAGAGAGATGATTTATGTATCAAAATGTAGGGTATTTTAGGGCCTACAAATTGAGGCTTAGGCACTTTTCTCTAGCTCTTACCGTTTTCCCGCCACATCCGCCAGCAAATGTGAAAATGATGAAATTTCATCAATTTTTTCGGTTTAAACTCGGTAGCGTTTTTATTTGAAGAGCTAGAGAGATTATTTATGTATCAAAATGTAGAGTATTTTAGGGCTTACAAATTGAGGCTTAGGCACTTTTCTCTAGCTCTTACCGTTTTCCCGCCACATCCGCCAGCAAATGTGAAAATGATGAAATTTCATCCATTTTTTCGGTTTAAACTCGGTAGCGTTTTTATTTGAAGAGCTAGAGAGATTATTTATGTATCAAAATGTAGAGTATTTTAGGGCTTACAAATTGAGGCTTAGGCACTTTTCTCTAGCTCTTACCGTTTTCCCGCCACATCCGCCAGCAAATGTGAAAATGATGAAATTTCATCCATTTTTTCGGTTTAAACTCGGTAGCGTTTTTATTTGAAGAGCTAGAGAGATTATTTATGTATCAAAATGTAGAGTATTTTAGGGCTTACAAATTGAGGCTTAGGCACTTTTCTCTAGCTCTTACCGTTTTCCCGCCACATCCGCCAGCAAATGTGAAAATGATGAAATTTCATCCATTTTTTCGGTTTAAACTCGGTAGCGTTTTTATTTGAAGAGCTAGAGAGATGATTTATGTATCAAAATGTAGGGTATTTTAGGGCCTACAAATTGAGGCTTAGGCACTTTTCTCTAGCTCTTACCGTTTTCCCGCTACAGCGACCAGCAAATGTGAAAATGATGAAATTTCATCCATTTTTTCGGTTTAAACTCGGTAGCGTTTTTATTTGAAGAGCTAGAGAGATTATTTATGTATCAAAATGTAGAGTATTTTAGGGCTTACAAATTGAGGCTTAGGCACTTTTCTCTAGCTCTTACCGTTTTCCCGCCACATCCGCCAGCAAATGTGAAAATGATGAAATTTCATCCATTTTTTCGGTTTAAACTCGGTAGCGTTTTTATTTGAAGAGCTAGAGAGATGATTTATGTATCAAAATGTAGGGTATTTTAGGGCCTACAAATTGAGGCTTAGGCACTTTTCTCTAGCTCTTACCGTTTTCCCGCTACAGCGACCAGCAAATGTGAAAATGATGAAATTTCATCCATTTTTTCGGTTTAAACTCGGTAGCGTTTTTATTTGAAGAGCTAGAGAGATGATTTATGTATCAAAATGTAGGGTATTTTAAGGCCTACAA
The DNA here is from genome assembly GCA_963942505.1 of Lordithon lunulatus. NCBI lineage: Eukaryota > Metazoa > Arthropoda > Insecta > Coleoptera > Staphylinidae > Lordithon > Lordithon lunulatus. The sequence continues at coordinate 384,930 of OZ012666.1, forward strand.
ATTGAGGCTTAGGCACTTTTCTCTAGCTCTTACCGTTTTCCCGCTACAGCGACCAGCAAATGTGAAAATGATGAAATTTCAACCATTTTTTCGGTTTAAACTCGGTAGCATTTTTATTTGAAGAGCTAAAGAGATGATTTATGTATCAAAATGTAGGGTAGTTTAGGGCCTACAAATTGAGGCTTAGGCACTTTTCTCTAGCTCTTACCGTTTTCCTGCTACAGCGACCAGCAAATGTGAAAATGATGAAATTTCATCCATTTTTTCGGTTTAAAATCGGTAGCGTTTTTATTTAATGAGCTAGAGAGATGATTTATGTATCAAAATGTAGGGTATTTTAGGGCCTACAAATTGAGGCTTAGGCACTTTTCTCTAGCTCTTACCGTTTTCCTGCTACAGCGACCAGCAAATGTGAAAATGATGAAATTTCATCCATTTTTTCGGTTTAAAATCGGTAGCGTTTTTATTTAATGAGCTAGAGAGATGATTTATGTATCAAAATGTAGGGTATTTTAGGGCCTACAAATTGAGGCTTAGGCACTTTTCTCTAGCACTTACCGTTTTCCTGCTACAGCGACCAGCAAATGTGAAAATGATGAAATTTCATCCATTTTTTCGGTTTAAACTCGGTAGCGTTTTTATTTGAAGAGCTAGAGAGATGATTTATGTATCAAAATGTAGGGTATTTTAGGGCCTACAAATTGAGGCTTAGGCACTTTTCTCTAGCTCTTACCGTTTTCCCGCCACATCCGCCAGCAAATGTGAAAATGATGAAATTTCATCAATTTTTTCGGTTTAAACTCGGTAGCGTTTTTATTTGAAGAGCTAGAGAGATGATTTATGTATCAAAATGTAGGGTATTTTAGGGCCTACAAATTGAGGCTTAGGCACTTTTCTCTAGCTCTTACCGTTTTCCCGCTACAGCGACCAGCAAATGTGAAAATGATGAAATTTCATCCATTTTTTCGGTTTAAACTCGGTAGCGTTTTTATTTGAAGAGCTAGAGAGATGATTTATCTATCAAAATGTAGGGTATTTTAGGGCCTACAAATTGAGGCTTAGGCACTTTTCTCTAGCTCTTACCGTTTTCCCGCCACATCCGCCAGCAAATGTGAAAATGATGAAATTTCATCCATTTTTTCGGTTTAAACTCGGTAGCGTTTTTATTTGAAGAGCTAGAGAGATGATTTATGTATCAAAATGTAGGGTATTTTAGGGCCTACAAATTGAGGCTTAGGCACTTTTCTCTAGCTCTTACCGTTTTCCCGCCACATCCGCCAGCAAATGTGAAAATGATGAAATTTCATCCATTTTTTCGGTTTAAACTCGGTAGCGTTTTTATTTGAAGAGCTAGAGAGATGATTTATCTATCAAAATGTAGGGTATTTTAGGGCCTACAAATTGAGGCTTAGGCACTTTTCTCTAGCTCTTACCGTTTTCCCGCCACATCCGCCAGCAAATGTGAAAATGATGAAATTTCATCCATTTTTTCGGTTTAAACTCGGTAGCGTTTTTATTTGAAGAGCTAGAGAGATTATTTATGTATCAAAATGTAGAGTATTTTAGGGCTTACAAATTGAGGCTTAGGCACTTTTCTCTAGCTTTTACCGTTTTCCCGCCACATCCGCCAGCAAATGTGAAAATGATGAAATTTCATCCATTTTTTCGGTTTAAACTCGGTAGCGTTTTTATTTGAAGAGCTAGAGAGATGATTTATGTATCAAAATGTAGGGTATTTTAGGGCCTACAAATTGAGGCTTAGGCACTTTTCTCTAGCTCTTACCGTTTTCCCGCTACAGCGACCAGCAAATGTGAAAATGATGAAATTTCATCCATTTTTTCGGTTTAAACTCGGTAGCGTTTTTATTTGAAGAGCTAGAGAGATGATTTATGTATCAAAATGTAGGGTATTTTAGGGCCTACAAATTGAGGCTTAGGCACTTTTCTCTAGCTCTTACCGTTTTCCCGCTACAGCGACCAGCAAATGTGAAAATGATGAAATTTCATCCATTTTTTCGGTTTAAACTCGGTAGCGTTTTTATTTGAAGAGCTAGAGAGATGATTTATGTATCAAAATGTAGGGTATTTTAAGGCCTACAAATTGAGGCTTAGGCACTTTTCTCTAGCTCTTACCGTTTTCCCGCCACATCCGCCAGCAAATGTGAAAATGATGAAATTTCATCAATTTTTTCGGTTTAAACTCGGTAGCGTTTTTATTTGAAGAGCTAGAGAGATTATTTATGTATCAAAATGTAGAGTATTTTAGGGCTTACAAATTGAGGCTTAGGCACTTTTCTCTAGCTCTTACCGTTTTCCCGCCACATCCGCCAGCAAATGTGAAAATGATGAAATTTCATCCATTTTTTCGGTTTAAACTCGGTAGCGTTTTTATTTGAAGAGCTAGAGAGATGATTTATGTATCAAAATGTAGGGTATTTTAGGGCCTACAAATTGAGGCTTAGGCACTTTTCTCTAGCTCTTACCGTTTTCCCGCTACAGCGACCAGCAAATGTGAAAATGATGAAATTTCATCCATTTTTTCGGTTTAAACTCGGTAGCGTTTTTATTTGAAGAGCTAGAGAGATTATTTATGTATCAAAATGTAGAGTATTTTAGGGCTTACAAATTGAGGCTTAGGCACTTTTCTCTAGCTCTTACCGTTTTCCCGCCACATCCGCCAGCAAATGTGAAAATGATGAAATTTCATCCATTTTTTCGGTTTAAACTCGGTAGCGTTTTTATTTGAAGAGCTAGAGAGATTATTTATGTATCAAAATGTAGAGTATTTTAGGGCTTACAAATTGAGGCTTAGGCACTTTTCTCTAGCTCTTACCGTTTTCCCGCTACAGCGACCAGCAAATGTGAAAATGATGAAATTTCATCCATTTTTTCGGTTTAAACTCGGTAGCGTTTTTATTTGAAGAGCTAGAGAGATTATTTATGTATCAAAATGTAGAGTATTTTAGGGCTTACAAATTGAGGCTTAGGCACTTTTCTCTAGCTCTTACCGTTTTCCCGCCACATCCGCCAGCAAATGTGAAAATGATGAAATTTCATCCATTTTTTCGGTTTAAACTCGGTAGCGTTTTTATTTGAAGAGCTAGAGAGATGATTTATGTATCAAAATGTAGGGTATTTTAAGGCCTACAAATTGAGGCTTAGGCACTTTTCTCTAGCTCTTACCGTTTTCCCGCCACATCCGCCAGCAAATGTGAAAATGATGAAATTTCATCAATTTTTTCGGTTTAAACTCGGTAGCGTTTTTATTTGAAGAGCTAGAGAGATTATTTATGTATCAAAATGTAGAGTATTTTAGGGCTTACAAATTGAGGCTTAGGCACTTTTCTCTAGCTTTTACCGTTTTCCCGCCACATCCGCCAGCAAATGTGAAAATGATGAAATTTCATCCATTTTTTCGGTTTAAACTCGGTAGCGTTTTTATTTGAAGAGCTAGAGAGATGATTTATGTATCAAAATGTAGGGTATTTTAGGGCCTACAAATTGAGGCTTAGGCACTTTTCTCTAGCTCTTACCGTTTTCCCGCTACAGCGACCAGCAAATGTGAAAATGATGAAATTTCATCCATTTTTTCGGTTTAAACTCGGTAGCGTTTTTATTTGAAGAGCTAGAGAGATTATTTATGTATCAAAATGTAGAGTATTTTAGGGCTTACAAATTGAGGCTTAGGCATTTTTCTCTAGCTCTTACCGTTTTCCCGCCACATCCGCCAGCAAATGTGAAAATGATGAAATTTCATCCATTTTTTCGGTTTAAACTCGGTAGCGTTTTTATTTGAAGAGCTAGAGAGATGATTTATGTATCAAAATGTAGGGTATTTTAGGGCCTACAAATTGAGGCTTAGGCACTTTTCTCTAGCTCTTACCGTTTTCCCGCTACAGCGACCAGCAAATGTGAAAATGATGAAATTTCATCCATTTTTTCGGTTTAAACTCGGTAGCGTTTTTATTTGAAGAGCTAGAGAGATGATTTATGTATCAAAATGTAGGGTATTTTAAGGCCTACAAATTGAGGCTTAGGCACTTTTCTCTAGCTCTTACCGTTTTCCCGCCACATCCGCCAGCAAATGTGAAAATGATGAAATTTCATCCATTTTTTCGGTTTAAACTCGGTAGCGTTTTTATTTGAAGAGCTAGAGAGATGATTTATGTATCAAAATGTAGGGTATTTTAAGGCCTACAAATTGAGGCTTAGGCACTTTTCTCTAGCTCTTACCGTTTTCCAGCCACATCCGCCAGCAAATGTGAAAATGATGAAATTTCATCCATTTTTTCGGTTTAAACTCGGTAGCGTTTTTATTTGAAGAGCTAGAGAGATTATTTATGTATCAAAATGTAGAGTATTTTAGGGCTTACAAATTGAGGCTTAGGCACTTTTCTCTAGCTCTTACCGTTTTCCCGCCACATCCGCCAGCAAATGTGAAAATGATGAAATTTCATCCATTTTTTCGGTTTAAACTCGGTAGCGTTTTTATTTGAAGACCTAGAGAGATGATTTATGTATCAAAATGTAGGGTATTTTAGGGCCTACAAATTGAGGCTTAGGCACTTTTCTCTAGCTCTTACCGTTTTCCCGCCACATCCGCCAGCAAATGTGAAAATGATGAAATTTCATCAATTTTTTCGGTTTAAACTCGGTAGCGTTTTTATTTGAAGAGCTAGAGAGATTATTTATGTATCAAAATGTAGAGTATTTTAGGGCTTACAAATTGAGGCTTAGGCACTTTTCTCTAGCTCTTACCGTTTTCCCGCCACATCCGCCAGCAAATGTGAAAATGATGAAATTTCATCCATTTTTTCGGTTTAAACTCGGTAGCGTTTTTATTTGAAGAGCTAGAGAGATTATTTATGTATCAAAATGTAGAGTATTTTAGGGCTTACAAATTGAGGCTTAGGCACTTTTCTCTAGCTCTTACCGTTTTCCCGCCACATCCGCCAGCAAATGTGAAAATGATGAAATTTCATCCATTTTTTCGGTTTAAACTCGGTAGCGTTTTTATTTGAAGAGCTAGAGAGATGATTTATGTATCAAAATGTAGGGTATTTTAAGGCCTACAAATTGAGGCTTAGGCACTTTTCTCTAGCTCTTACCGTTTTCCAGCCACATCCGCCAGCAAATGTGAAAATGATGAAATTTCATCCATTTTTTCGGTTTAAACTCGGTAGCGTTTTTATTTGAAGAGCTAGAGAGATTATTTATGTATCAAAATGTAGAGTATTTTAGGGCTTACAAATTGAGGCTTAGGCACTTTTCTCTAGCTCTTACCGTTTTCCCGCTACAGCGACCAGCAAATGTGAAAATGATGAAATTTCATCCATTTTTTCGGTTTAAACTCGGTAGCGTTTTTATTTGAAGAGCTAGAGAGATTATTTATGTATCAAAATGTAGAGTATTTTAGGGCTTACAAATTGAGGCTTAGGCACTTTTCTCTAGCTCTTACCGTTTTCCCGCCACATCCGCCAGCAAATGTGAAAATGATGAAATTTCATCCATTTTTTCGGTTTAAACTCGGTAGCGTTTTTATTTGAAGACCTAGAGAGATGATTTATGTATCAAAATGTAGGGTATTTTAGGGCCTACAAATTCAGGCTTAGGCACTTTTCTCTAGCTCTTACCGTTTTCCCGCCACATCCGCCAGCAAATGTGAAAATGATGAAATTTCATCAATTTTTTCGGTTTAAACTCGGTAGCGTTTTTATTTGAAGAGCTAGAGAGATTATTTATGTATCAAAATGTAGAGTATTTTAGGGCTTACAAATTGAGGCTTAGGCACTTTTCTCTAGCTCTTACCGTTTTCCCGCCACATCCGCCAGCAAATGTGAAAATGATGAAATTTCATCCATTTTTTCGGTTTAAACTCGGTAGCGTTTTTATTTGAAGAGCTAGAGAGATGATTTATGTATCAAAATGTAGGGTATTTTAGGGCCTACAAATTGAGGCTTAGGCACTTTTCTCTAGCTCTTACCGTTTTCCCGCTACAGCGACCAGCAAATGTGAAAATGATGAAATTTCATCCATTTTTTCGGTTTAAACTCGGTAGCGTTTTTATTTGAAGAGCTAGAGAGATTATTTATGTATCAAAATGTAGAGTATTTTAGGGCTTACAAATTGAGGCTTAGGCACTTTTCTCTAGCTCTTACCGTTTTCCCGCCACATCCGCCAGCAAATGTGAAAATGATGAAATTTCATCCATTTTTTCGGTTTAAATTCGGTAGCGTTTTTATTTGAAGAGCTAGAGAGATGATTTATGTATCAAAATGTAGGGTATTTTAAGGCTTATAAATTGAGGCTTAGGCACTTTTCTCTAGCTCTTACCGTTTTCCCGCTACAGCGACCAGCAAATGTGAAAATGATGAAATTTCATCCATTTTTTCGGTTTAAACTCGGTAGGGTTTTTATTTGAAGAGCTAGAGAGATTATTTATGTATCAAAATGTAGAGTATTTTAGGGCTTACAAATTGAGGCTTAGGCACTTTTCTCTAGCTCTTACCGTTTTCCCGCTACAGCGACCAGCAAATGTGAAAATGATGAAATTTCATCCATTTTTTCGGTTTAAATTCGGTAGCGTTTTTATTTGAGAGCTAGAGAGATGATTTATGTATCAAAATGTAGGGTATTTTAAGGCTTACAAATTGAGGCTTAGGCACTTTTCTCTAGCTCTTACCGTTTTCCCGCTACAACGACCAGCAAATGTGAAAATGATGAAATTTCATCCATTTTTTCGGTTTAAACTCGGTAGCGTTTTTATTTGATGAGCTAGAGAGATGATTTATGTATCAAAATGTAGGGCATTTTAGGGCCTACAAATTGAGGCTTAGGCACTTTTCTCTAGCTCTTACCGTTTTCCCGCTACAGCGACCAGCAAATGTGAAAATGATGAAATTTCATCCATTTTTTCGGTTCAAACTCGGTAGCGTTTTTATTTGAAGAGCTAGAGAGATGATTTATGTATCAAAATGTAGAGTATTTTAGGGCCTACAAATTGAGGCTTAGGCACTTTTCTCTAGCTCTTACCGTTTTCCCGCTACAACGACCAGCAAATATGAAAATGATGAAATTTCATCCATTTTTCCGGTTCAAACTCGGTAGCGTTTTTATTTGAAGAGCTAGAGAGATGATTTATGTATCAAAATGTAGAGTATTTTAGGGCCTACAAATTGAGGCTTAGGCACTTTTCTCTAGCTCTTACCGTTTTCCTGCTACAGCGACCAGCAAATGTGAAAATGATGAAATTTCATCCATTTTTTCGGTTTAAAGTCGGTAGCGTTTTTATTTGATGAGCTAGAGAGATGATTTATGTATCAAAATGTAGGGCATTTTAGGGCCTACAAATTGAGGCTTAGGCACTTTTCTCTAGCTCTTACCGTTTTCCCGCTACAACGACCAGCAAATATGAAAATGATGAAATTTCATCCATTTTTCCGGTTCAAACTCGGTAGCGTTTTTATTTGAAGAGCTAGAGAGATGATTTATGTATCAAAATGTAGAGTATTTTAGGGCCTACAAATTGAGGCTTAGGCACTTTTCTCTAGCTCTTACCGTTTTCCTGCTACAGCGACCAGCAAATGTGAAAATGATGAAATTTCATCCATTTTTTCGGTTTAAACTCGGTAGCGTTTTTATTTGATGAGCTAGAGAGATGATTTATGTATCAAAATGTAGGGCATTTTAGGGCCTACAAATTGAGGCTTAGGCACTTTTCTCTAGCTCTTACCGTTTTCCCGCTACAGCGACCAGCAAATGTGAAAATGATGAAATTTCATCCATTTTTTCGGTTTAAACTCGGTAGCGTTTTTATTTGAAGAGCTAGAGAGATGATTTATGTATCAAAATGTAGAGTATTTTAGGGCCTACAAATTGAGGCTTAGGCACTTTTCTCTAGCTCTTACCGTTTTCCCGCCACATCCGCCAGCAAATGTGAAAATGATGAAATTTCATCCATTTTTTCGGTTTAAACTCGGTAGCGTTTTTATTTGAAGAGCTAGAGAGATGATTTATGTATCAAAATGTAGGGTATTTTAGGGCCTACAAATTGAGGCTTAGGCACTTTTCTCTAGCTCTTACCGTTTTCCCGCCACATCCGCCAGCAAATGTGAAAATGATGAAATTTCATCCATTTTTTCGGTTTAAACTCGGTAGCGTTTTTATTTGAAGAGCTAGAGAGATGATTTATGTATCAAAATGTAGGGTATTTTAGGGCCTACAAATTGAGGCTTAGGCACTTTTCTCTAGCTCTTACCGTTTTCCTGCTACAGCGACCAGCAAATGTGAAAATGATGAAATTTCATCCATTTTTTCGGTTTAAACTCGGTAGCGTTTTTATTTGATGAGCTAGAGAGATGATTTATGTATCAAAATGTAGGGCATTTTAGGGCCTACAAATTGAGGCTTAGGCACTTTTCTCTAGCTCTTACCGTTTTCCCGCTACAGCGACCAGCAAATGTGAAAATGATGAAATTTCATCCATTTTTTCGGTTTAAACTCGGTAGCGTTTTTATTTGAAGAGCTAGAGAGATGATTTATGTATCAAAATGTAGAGTATTTTAGGGCCTACAAATTGAGGCTTAGGCACTTTTCTCTAGCTCTTACCGTTTTCGCGCTACATCCACCAGCAAATGTGAAAATGATGAAATTTCATCCATTTTTTCGGTTTAAACTCGGTAGCGTTTTTATTTGAAGAGCTAGAGAGATGATTTATGTATCAAAATGTAGGGTATTTTAGGGCCTACAAATTGAGGCTTAGGCACTTTTCTCTAGCTCTTACCGTTTTCCCGCCACATCCGCCAGCAAATGTGAAAATGATGAAATTTCATCCATTTTTTCGGTTTAAACTCGGTAGCGTGTTTATTTGATGAGCTAGAGAGATGATTTATGTATCAAAATGTAGAGTATTTTAGGGCCTACAAATTGAGGCTTAGGCACTTTTCTCTAGCTCTTACCGTTTTCGCGCTACATCCACCAGCAAATGTGAAAATGATGAAATTTCATCCATTTTTTCGGTTTAAACTCGGTAGCGTTTTTATTTGAAGAGCTAGAGAGATGATTTATGTTTCAAAATGTAGAGTATTTTAGGGCCTACAAATTGAGGCTTAGGCACTTTTCTCTAGCACTTACCGTTTTCCCGCTACAGCGACCAGCAAATGTGAAAATGATGAAATTTCATCCATTTTTTCGGTTTAAACTCGGTAGCGTTTTTATTTGAAGAGCTAGAGAGATGATTTATGTATCAAAATGTAGGGTATTTTAGGGCCTACAAATTGAGGCTTAGGCACTTTTCTCTAGCTCTTACCGTTTTCCCGCTACAGCGACCAGCAAATGTGAAAATGATGAAATTTCATCCATTTTTTCGGTTTAAACTCGGTAGCGTTTTTATTTGAAGAGCTAGAGAGATGATTTATGTATCAAAATGTAGGGTATTTTAAGGCCTACAAATTGAGGCTTAGGCACTTTTCTCTAGCTCTTACCGTTTTCCCGCCACATCCGCCAGCAAATGTGAAAATGATGAAATTTCATCCATTTTTTCGGTTTAAACTCGGTAGCGTGTTTATTTGATGAGCTAGAGAGATGATTTATGTATCAAAATGTAGAGTATTTTAGGGCCTACAAATTGAGGCTTAGGCACTTTTCTCTAGCTCTTACCGTTTTCGCGCTACAACGGCCAGCAAATGTGAAAATGATGAAATTTCATCCATCTTTCATTTACCCAAAAATCACACTTTTAATTATGGCAATTCAATCGTGTATTTTTTATTTTGTGATTACGTAACTGTATCAATTATTCACAATAAACCAGTTTGTTTATTTATGTATTTCCAAAATTGCAAACACATTTATTTTTGCACAAACAAAATATTGCATAATAATTAGCCTTCAATGTTGTTTGTGTTGCGTTTAGTTTTATGATAGAAAGGCTTTTAGTAAAATGACATTCAGATTGATTTCTCTACCAAAAAAAATCTAAGGACAATATGCAAACTAGGTGACACATGTTAATTGAAATTAAATGATTTAATTATATTATAATCGTCACTCGGTGGCTTGTTTTAAACACGTCTCGTGCAGAATTAATTTGCAAAAAGAAAATAACATTAAACTTTTTTTCGTTTAAAAGTTATTTGAAGTCGAAAATGACTTTCGGTTATATGATTCTCTGAAGAATATAACCGAATTTCAGTCTTTAATTATTATCCGACGCCTTGCAAGCGACGCCCCTTTGCGTTGAGCTTACACAGTCTAATTGTTTGTGACCTAGAACGGACTTAATCTAATCCGCAAATACAATGGTCAGATATAATAGAGAAACATTACACACAATTGTAAAGTGAATTTAAATAGTGTCTCCATTCCTAAATTTGTTTTATTGCACATTTATGTAAAATATAACTATTTTATGTAAATTCGCACAGTGGTCAGCGTTAGTCATACTAATTGCAAAACAGGATAAACACAAATAAACACTCACATGCACACACACTCTTGTTTTAAGTAATTAAGTTTAATTTTTACATCTCAGTGTTTACTGGTGATTACCGGTGGTAATTTAATAGCAGTGATGCGAACCAGTTTTAATCGTAATTCGAAATTATGTATTATTTTAATAACAATTTTCTTGTCAGTGTAAATTATTTAAAATAGCGAATACTTTCGTTATACATTGTATGTATAGGTACATTATTAACACAATCACTTCAATTTCATGTTATACATGATTGTGTTATCTTTTTTATATTATATGGTATATGTGCTAATTCAGAAATACTATTATTACATTATTTATATTATATAAATTGGTAATAAGTGTGCAATTACGTATGTCATTGAAATACAAATAGCGACGACTAAATTGCGCGTACCGTGAACGCCAAACTAGGCTTAAATGCCAATCACGCACTTCCTTATTTATATTTTATTGTTTGTATGGCGTTCATTACAATGTTACATGATACGATCGCTAGTGGGGTACTAATTGAGTATCACAATTTTATACTTAATCAACTGTGAATTTATTCACAAATAAAGCCGACATTCGTCTAACTTGTTTGTCCTATAAATCGTTGAGTATCATGGCATGCAACTGTATATACATCCTCAGTAATTTGGACTCCAGCGCCATCGTACAGCTGATACGCAGAACTAACAACACATATTTTTTAATTAATTGTATTTTATTCCTAGATCAACACATCTCGTGTCCTGTCAGCACGCTTGAACTTTGTCTCTCTGTGTATTTTAACTGGGAGAGGCGATGATTCAGGTGTATTGACAGACCGAAATCTACAATTACTTTTCCTAAAAATGGCATCGGTATCATGTCAAAATTGAGGTATGTGCGAGAAGGTATAAAAAAAATTCGCCAATTTTACTCCGGATAAGTTACCTCCTCGTACGTCATATGATCATGATACAAAATATTTTATTTTAAGTCGTATTTACATTCGGTTTTGTGATTCTTGCGGGAGAAGTGGACATCGCGAGAAAAACATCGATGAAAAATTCGCTTATTTTACTCCGGATAAATAAATCTTATATCAGGTCCACATGACGTGCGGGGAAGTATATTTTCTCCCGGCGTGACAGGATATCGAGTTACATACTTACCAAAACGCCATTTAGAAATACTTTCCGTAAAATCTGTTGGTTGGTTTCAGTCTGTCAATACACCTGAACCATTGCTCACCTATTATAAATACACAGAAGAGACAAAGTTGTTGTAGAAAACCTGAAGACGTTTACGTTAATACTTCCTTATATCAGGGATGTATCCTTAACGTAAAAAACAGTCGCTAGGTCTTGCGTGTTTGGAGAAAACTCGCATCCACCATCTATGTATCGCTTCTGTTTTTCAGTTCAATGAATTCTATACAAAGGGCAACAGTAGTTGAAGAAAATAGAGCTAGATCTTGCGTGGTGGAAGGGACAGCTCCTGAACGACAAACGAAAGCACCTCAACTGTGAAAAATAAAGAATGGTAGATATTTTCAAATTCACTGTAATATTTTACTTTGTATTTAGTGGCAAACTTCACACGGATCTGTTATTTCTTGGTTAATGTTCAGTGTTGCCAATCAAATGAAACCAATTGTCCCATAAGCATTAAAAAGAATAACAAGGTATATTTTTACATTATCTTACTGATTTTGTGAGTAAACGGTAAAGAGCTAAAGAAAAGTGTTATAAATATCTATTTCATCCTTATAGACCTAAAAAAAACGAATCGGCATATATCCCTTAATTTGGCAACAGTGTTAATATCACTAGGCAAAAATGGCGGACGAACACTTACCTGCCGGTTGGGAAAAACGTTTGAGTCGGTCAACTGGTTAGTGTTTACTACTTTTCCTCTATAAATTGTATTGTTGTTAATACCCCATAAAATAATTAATAAAGCATACCCGTTGCTGCATTCAAGAAAATCAATCACGGCCATAACTGGCATTCACATGTTAGGTTACAATCATTTAAAAAGTCTTTACTGAAGTTTATATGAGAATTTATTTAAAATTGTTGTAATTGAGTTATATACTTATATTGCTACTACCATTTCTAATTAATATTATAAGTATTACTTTAATAGCCTGATATGTATGATATTTGTGTATGCAATTTGTATCATTTTCTACAAATATATTTGTTTAGGTCAACACTACTACCTGAATATCTATACCAAAGAGTCCCAGTGGGATACACCAGAAAAAGCAGCAGAACCAAACTCATCAAATGGCCCAGAGCAAGTACAATGTTCCCATCTCCTTGTTAAACATAAGGATTCTAGACGAGCATCCTCATGGCGTGAGGATAACATAACAAGAACCAAGGAGGAAGCATTAGATATACTGAAATGTAAGTTTGACAATCAATTATATTTATAATTAATATTCAATAACATGCTACTACACAACCCAGCCCTTTTTGAGCTGTATCTCAGTAAGTGTTTGTCGTACTGACTTCTAGTTTGTGTTTCTGGATTGAGGGGGAAACTTTCTTTATGAGAACTCTTATCCCCAACCTGTTTTTATTATTTTTTTAACATACAAAAAAACGTACTACAGTAAACTTGTTTGTTTCAGCATATCGTGATCAAATAGTCTCAGGCAAATGCCAATTCTCTGAACTTGCCATGAAATACTCTGACTGCTCATCGGCGCGACGAGGTGGAGATTTAGGCCTGTTTGGTAGGGGTGCCATGCAAAAACCCTTTGAGGATGCCTCATTTGCCCTCAAAGTGGGTGAACTGAGTGAGATCGTCATCACTGATTCAGGAGTACACATTATTCTGCGCACTGTTTAATATGTTAATATGAAATATACCTTCTTCAGTAATAATTTTATATACAAAATGCTAGTATGAATGTAAATTAATGAACTTTTTAACATTTAAGCAAATTTTATAGCATACAGAAAATTATTGTTATTGCTGATGCACTTCTTGATGTAATGTTTTGTTTACTTTAGATTATTAATAATACTTTTGTTTATCTTTATTACAACTAATGTTCTTATGATACAAGGAAAAAAATAAACAAGCAAACTATACATTTATAAAATGTGTCTAAATAATAACACAAAATGTTATGATTTTTTTGCACCTTTTAAATCATGTAGTAGTTGGTGATTTTGCAGAAAGTTGGTATGAGCAGCAAAAACCATCACTAGCATTTTATATAAATGTTACAGCGTTTAAAACAGAAAAAAAGGTGAAAAATCTTTAATATCCCATTGATATAGCGGGAAACGCTAAGAGCTCGAGAAGAGTATTTAGGCCTCAATTGTAGCCCCAGAAATACTCTACTTGAAATTGAGTCACTACATCAGTGAGAAGATAAAAATTCTACAATAGTGAAAAATCATCATTTTCCGATGATTTTTCTCCATTGTTTCGTTGCATTTTTATTCAAATAAATATATCCCTAGTATTTTAAAATAATTAAAATGCTACATAGAGATGCATGAGATTGTATAACTTCATGTCGCTGCATAACTTGACGCCGGATGCATACCATTGTATAACTTCACTTCGGATACATGCGGCTGTATAACTTCACGCCTGATGGATGCGGTTGTATAACTTCACGCCAGATGGATGCGGTTGTATAACTTCACGTCGGATGCATGCGGCGGTATACCTTCACACTGGATGTATGAGATTGTATAACTTCACGTCAGATGCATATGGCTGTATAACTTCACACCTGATGTAAGTGGCTGTATAACTTCACATTGAGAGCTGTCAACTCATTTGAACTACTAGAAATATGTTTTCGTTAAGTTGATTGGAACTACTATCTCATACAAAAGTTTATTAGTGGTTAACTTGTTTGTTTATGATAGAATAGTAGCCGGCGTATGGGAAACTACAATTTATAATAAATCTGTACTAGTAGTTAGTAAGTAAATATAAAATAGATCTGTTTGTTTGAGCTACAAAAATAATGAATTGTGTTGATTACATATTGCTTCAATGTCTAGTAGTTTGGACATTGAATCAATATTCATACCATCTTTGTTAAAATATTATCAATTTCGTAATAATACATTAAACAACAAAGACACATATTTATTAATACACTATATTACATTTTATTAATAGATAACCTGTGTTTAATACCCTCAAGTAGATGTGCATAGGGCCTTTCCAGTTGACTTGGAGTTGCAGGAATGTGACAGAATCGTTTCACCCTAGGCGACATCAGAACTACATTTTGTACAAGTCCATAAGCTGAAGATGTTGTCCAATAAAGAGCTAAACACTAAATAATCATTATGCAATTAATATTAACATATCTTTGTATGTTGCCAAGTCCAGTCTAAGTAGATTGTGCCAATATCATGTGAAGTTAAAATATCTAGTGTGGGCACACAACTTCATTGATGTTTTTAATTATATTGAAATTATCGATTGTTTTGATATTTTTAACAAATTTTTTATATTTGACAATGTCATTACTATACACATGGCAGAAAAACCTTAAGGGTAATAGCGATAATTGTAACAAATACAATAAAGACTTGCAACTTGCAATATCCTAACTATATTTGGTGAAAAAACTACCTCAACAAAATATTATCCCACAAAGTTTTATTATTACTTACAGAAGGAACTGATGCAGCTATTGGGATCATAACCAAACTGAAACAGCGGAAGAAGTTTGTAAAATATCTTTGGAGTTTTGAAGGCACATTCACTTTTGATAATGTTTGGATCTGAAAATTTCATGTTAGCAAAGTTACATGCAAAAGTAATTTATCATATCATAAAATACCTCAATTATAGCTAAATTAATCACTCCTAATGCAACTGGTAGAATGTATGACCCATCCACCTCCACCAAGTTAGGAATCCACCCAAAACCACCCATTGTCAACTCGGCTAGAGTTAGTTTCGCATCAAGATCTTGTTTGGGTAATTCATACACCAGATTACGCAACCCCACAGAGAATGACACCCACATAGGTATTTGGAACCAGAGCAACAGACTTGCTTTCACTGGGTGACAGTTGTCCCGCACCACCAAGTTGTTCCATTGCTTCTTCAGCTAAAACCATAATACTAAAACAAAAACTGACATTCAAGAAACATATAAATTTAATAAATAAATCTAGTTTTACAGAAGAAATTTCACTTTTTTTTTTATAAAAAGTTCAAACTCTAAATAAACCAATATCAATAGTCCATGATTCAATTTGTTGTGGTGGGTATAATATTTCCAGGTAGTTTAGTGCCCCATTAGGTGACTATGGGTGCTTTGATTTAACCATCCCATGGCATGCTATCTAGCTACACTTAACTTGACTTTACATAGCCTTAATTAACTTACTGAACGTTTATAATGAATTTTTGCAGTCCTCTCATCCCATCCATACATTTTAACAGCTATTCCAGTCTCCCGCTTGAGCTCTTTCACAATTTCTGGCATTTCCATATTCAAATTCTCCACTTTTGCCATAATATATTGCTGATAAACAGCCAGAGGCACAGTAACAGCTGACCGCAGCATCACAGTGGTGCATATAATAGTGGCCCACCATGGCAACCCTGAGATGTCGTGAACGTTCACCAACAACCCTTGCACACATTCCACTGGGGTGCTTTCAGAAATTGTTTGGAAAATGCCGGTTTGCGTACGGGCTATACTTTCAAGCGAGGCTTGCAGTGAATATTGTCTAGTTGCACCCGGAAACAGTCTGACACATTTTGGAACCACTCGTACTAAATTCATACTGTTTTATTATGCTAATTAAGGTTATTTTTAGGAATGACAGTGAAATGAGGTTATGCAATTCACGCCATGTTTGTTTGACATTTACAGTGGCGGCGGTTGCACTCAATAAAAAAAAAGAATTTAAAATTGTTTTTAATTAATTGAGCACTGCGACGTGTTAAAGCAACACATTTAAATAAAAATTAAAATGTTAAAATTATTTATTTGTGTGAAATGAAATGTGTGTATGAATTGTAGATGTTTTTTTTATGGTGTAACGCCACTGTTTTATTTACAAATATGTTGAGTAGTGAAAGCGTGCACTTGGAAAGAGAATCTGTCGAAACGTTATCATCGGCTGTTGTTGAAGTAGACAAATTCGCAGTGATCTGGCTCGCTGAACACAGCGAGATGTGGCACAGTGGTGCTAATTAAAATATCAGACCGTATCATCGCCACCGTGTTTTACATGGTGCTGTCTGCGTAAAGGGGGGGTTGTTTTTTGTTCGTGGGTCCAACAATGGGAGGCAAGCTGAGCTCGTATGTGTCCCCTAAGGGGATCGTTGATATGGTGAGGGGGCACAAACGGAAATTTTCGGATAGGGATGACGATGATGACATGGAGAAGACTATTGAAATTGCAATGATGACTCCAAAAAGGTAACTGTTTAGTGGTAGAAGTTAATATAGAGAGTAACAGCATAAAGTTAGTTAAAACCTAGGTTGCAACATATTTGTGTTTAATGACAGGTGTCACATCTTTTCTTGAATTGGTATGACTGGTATCAAAACTTAACCTACATTTCTGATTGACATTTTCTGTCATAACAAGAAGTAATGCCAACAGCCATGTTAGTAATCAGTGTTGCCAAATTGCGGGTTATGTAATGATTTGAGATATTTTTGTGTCCTATACCAACTAAACTATGGTTCGTCTGAACAAATTTTATTAAAACAAGACAAAACACTTTTATCATTATGGGGCCATCAGCCGTGAGGCTGTTCTTCTGGTTCAGGGAGAAGTTTAGAGGAGTTTAATCCTCCAGTATTTACTTTAACTTCACAGAAAACCTCTGAAAAACTGTGATTGGTTGCAAAAAGTCGGCTTCTCAATGCTTGGTACGAGAAGGGCGACCTTTCTAATCACTCGGCCACTCTGAGCTGAGTTTATTAAAATCAATTTAACAAAAAATCATAAATCAAAAACACTTACAGCTGCGCTGTTAGATGCGTACGAGCATATCAGGCATGAAACGCGCTTGCTATTTTCAAAAATTATAAATTTTTATTGTAAAGTTTGTTGCCCATCAATATTTTGTGCAACTTAAGTTAGTAAAATCCATTATTCCTCGTTTTAAGGAAAAAGCTGTGTTGCACAGTAGCATACATTTACCAAGCATTGTACATTGAAGGAAGAGACAGTGATGTAACAGTTATCGCCCTTCAAGAAGAATTCCCCTTGCACAAAATCTACCTGTCCCAAAGTCCATATTTTGCAAGTATGTTTGATGGTAATTGGAAAGAGGCTGCACAAAAACGAATTTATATAGATGTAGTGGATCCGCTGATTACAAAAGAGTCGTTACGCACAGTTTTTGGAACATTGTACAGTGATGAAGTCAAACTTGAGCCATTGAGTGTTGTTGGGGTGCTCGCTGCGGCCACGATGCTACAACTAGGGGGCTTAATTGAACGTTGCATTGAGGTGATGATGGAAACGATTAATACGCACACCGCGCTGAATTATTTTAATGCGGCTTGCCAGTATGGCGATTTGCGGCTGAAGGAGAGTGGGGTGGAATGGTTTTTGGTCAACTTGATGATTTGCTATCCTAGCAGTTTTGAGGAGCTTAAGGCTATACCATTGGCACTTATGGAGATACTTGTGGGGCATACAGGGCTGTGTGTGATGAAAACTGAGATTACACTGTACACATTGCTCACACAATGGATGTATCTGCAGGTACATGATGATTGTAGCAGTGATGTTACTGCTAGGGATATTTCTACATTTTATTTTGGAAGAAATGGTAAGCATAATTGATTTTTTTTACTAGAAAAAAATCCAAGGGTCAAAACAAACAATGACCGCAATCCTGCCATAGTTATTTAGTAACCATGATAGTTACTTAATAACTATGGCAGGATTGCGATCATTACAAGCCACGAATACGCCTTTAGCATGATTACTGAATGGTTTTCCATTTATAGAATAATCAGGGTATGATGTTCGAAAGTAACTTATTAATTCGTAGCTAACTTCACCTCGCATCAATGCCACCAGATGGAATGTCGAAAGATGACAGCACAGTAATCTGTAACAAAAGTCTTGATCACAACACAGAATTGAAAATTTTAGTTTGTGTATATTTAGTTGCATACAGTATGTACCCCTTTCTATCAGTTTTGGTAGTACATACATACAAAACTATTAAGTCTGAGCGCTAAACGCGTATTCGAAATTGACACATTTAATTTTAGTAAAATTAAGCTTAAATGATACTTTAGCATATGATGATGTGGTTTGTTCACACTGTTTGTTTTAGGCGAAATTCCTTTTATTTTGACTGAAACCGGTAGCAGATTTGAGCGCGTATTCCGTTCGTTACGCATCCAACACTTAGTATCTCACCATATGGACGTAGAATTGCTGCTCCGCGAAAATATCATTCCGCGTACATGGCTGGATCGGGTGATCCTGCAAAGCTGGAAGTACACACTAAAAATCAATCAAAACGACGAGAAAGGCCCCGAGGATTGCACCAACGAGCAGTTTCTTGGGATAGCCCTACGTTGCGGCAGGACACTCACCAACCCCGACAAACACATGTGGCGCTGGACTGGCTTCCACTATGGCTTGGATTTGATTATGATTGCCGACGAGCGATCGCTTTCCGTTAAGCGAAACCACCGGCCAGAGTTCGAACAGCTATTAAGTCTACAAACGGTGCGTAATATTATGATTCGGGTCACAGTGTACGCTTTAAACCAACAAAAACAAATCACCTACACGCAAACATCGGGGGTATGCAGGCTGGCTTTGAATAAGAGTCAAGAGGTGTTGCTGTTGACGTTTCCGGTAGACGTAACGTTTCCGCTGATACTGTCCGCAAATATTCTGTACACTGCTCCCTTCACGGATGAGCTGCCGCGCAGAGACACCTCGATACAATCCATTTAACACAACGGACCGTTTAGGTACACGCACGTATCTATTGCCAACGGCTCTGCATTTACCTTAAAATTATCAAATTTATTAACTGTGATTTAACCAATGGTTGTTGTACGCATTAATTATTAAGAATTATAGTACTATAATATTAATAGAATGAACTACTTAAATTATATAGTATAAAGCCGCGTTCAGAAATGGCTACGCATTATGTAATATTTATGCGGGATGTCTAAAGCGTGAATTATATTGTACTTGGGGTCTATTTTGTAATTTCAGACTGGTCTGTTACCCATGGCAACTAAATAAACAACTGTTGATATGCCCCATGATACAAATGCTAGTGTTATAATGCCTTATGTTACAAATTTGTCAAGATAATAACCTATGTCACTATCTTAACATCACATCAAATTTGTGACTTTTGTCATAAGATAGTATTACACTAGCGTTCGTAGAGCATGGGACATACCAACAGTTGTTTATTTAGTTGCCATGGGTAACAAACCAATCTGAACTTACAGAATAGCCCCCAGGATTCATCAAGAACCTTTCAACCATTCATGTGCTATGTTCGGTTCGTATTATAACCAATCATGTGATGAATAAAAGACATGCACAGTTGTTCATGGTACAAGCTGCACATGAATGCTTGAAACTTGTTCGAGATTCCTGCTGAATTTAGAGCAATGTAATTCACAATTACCCAGCGTTTTATAAATGTCAGTTTTGGTTTAATTTGACCTACTTGATGCAATCAAGAATGGAAAATTTAAAAAACATTTATAATCGCATTTAATTAGGCATTTCAGATAAAAATTACAAAATTAGTAGCATATTTTGATCGAATTTTCATTTGTTCTAGGTCATGAAATTTACTGTTTTCAATTGACGTCATTTTTTGAGTTAATATGATCTAATTAATATTAACATATTGACTTTTATTGGGGGGAAACAGAATCACCTACAGGCACGCATAACGATTTATTTTACGTTTTTTTCTTTTCGCTCTTTGCAAGAAAATATTTTTTTATTAGCGTGCCATTTATTATTATGCATTATTTCATTGATTCGTGCAATTGTTTTTTACAGTCAAACAATGGTCGCCATAGAATGCTAATGACTTAATCGCGTCACTGGCGCCATCTGTGAATACTATTTGCATGAATAAATGAAGTAATTAATTTATGAAATATGTTTGTATTACCAGAGACAATTCATCAAGCTGTGATGGGTATGTATTAGTAATAATCACTCTTAATGAGTAGATTTATTTTCCTTGAACTGGACAGCGTATATATTGAATATTTTTGTTCTAAACTGGACCCGAATGCGATCAAGTACAATTTATTGAGTAGTTATTAAAAGGCTAGTTTAAAACTAAATCCGTAGCTGGTACGTATATAAGTGCTCTTACTAACGACTAGTCATGTAACGCTTGTCCTACACCCTGTTTATTATGTATATATGAAATATATATGCTTTATTATATTGATAATATATTAAATAAAGTTGTTTCGTAAATAGTATTGCTTTATTTAGTTTCTAGCAACCCTGGGGGTCTATTTTGTAAGTTCAGACTGGTTTGTTATATGGATAATTGCCATGGGGCAACCACATAAACAACTGTTTTAGCGTTGGTATGCCTCGCGCTCTTTGTATGCTAGTGTAATACTGCCTTATATCAAATGTCACAAATGTGTGACATTAAGTTACTGAAATAGGTTATTATCCTGTCACTCAAATTTGTGAAATTTGACATAATGCAGTGTTCACAGATCATGGAGTATACCAACACTGACCCCCATATTCACCAACGTTCTATAAATGTATCAATGGCTATTGAACTTATAAGTATTTGATGTTATAGCAATAATAAATATATTATCTATGCAATGAAGTTACTTTAGATTTTCTCTATTGGAAACACTGAATGATTAAATTCAGGGTTTCCAATAGAGAAAATCTAAAGTAACTACATTCCATAGATAACAAAAGATCTCATTAAAGCTCCAATAACAAGCATTCTTCAAGGTGTTTGACATTTGTTTTGTCAATTTCTGTCGCAATGTCATTTTAAATTTATCCCTGCAATAGTTTATGGAACCTATACAGTTTATGGGATGTTGGTGAATACAGGCATCAAACAGTTGTTTATTTGGTTGTCATGGGTAAGTCTGATCTTACTTCATGATATCATGATTGTTTCTAAAATACCAGAATTTAAAGGATAGATAGTTGGAGTGAAACCTTAAGTTTATTTTATATTACAAGTTTTTTTTATAGCACATTCACAATTAATTATAGAGTAGTAACATCTCCATACAATAAATATTAGATGGCCGGGACCACAGTCAGTAAGAGGTTTTCAATAAAAAATAAATTTAAAAACAATTCGCTGGTATCAAAACGACGGGCCTCGGCGATGGTACAATAATACTAATAGAAAATAAAAACAAAAATACCTATATACAATCAATTTAATAATAAACTGGGATGCCAACTTGCTTAGATTCAACAAAAACAAAAGAATGGATTACACACTGATGGATTTTCTGTGAGTTTGTACAAGTTCTTAATCAATTTTAACTGTTGAATATATTTTGCGCACAAACAAGGAGGTGCCGGCGTATCCTACGGTGCCGCACATCACGGCCAGTCCGGCGCTGAACAGGGCCATGTAACCGAAATAGAATGTAGTTTGGAACAACCCGTACATTTTAGTTTTGAAAAAGAAGTAGTAGATTGCATAAAAGTACACGTACAGGGCCGTGGAAGCTGCACACAAAAACGAAGTCCATTGCCAGCGATAATCTTCCGCGTTCAGCAGGAAATACGCGCAAACAATCGTGACGCAAACAACAACGATAAGCAAAATGATGAAAACCAACAGCATAAAGCCGTAAACATAGTAAATCTTATAAGCCCAAAAGGACGTGAAAATAAAGTACATTTCTATGAAAATAGAAGCGAACGGAAGGACGCCCCCTAATAAAATAATCACCCCGGGCTCCATAAACCATTTCTTCTCGGGTATTGGCCGCGGTACCGCGTTAACCCTACACGGGTGATCGGGTTGTCCGGCCAAATTTCTCCCCAAAACAGTACCCACCAGTGTCAGCGGCAATATCACAAACAAACAAATACAAGTAACCGCGACCATCGTACCGAACGGTATTGCACGGGATGCATGGTAATAAATCGCAATGAAATTGATCAAAAAAGCCTTTCCGCAAACAAACGCCGGCAGCAAGAACGCCGACACCAACATCTGCCGAATCCACAACTTACCCCCCATACGCGCATACAGAGACCCACCAAAATACCCATTAACCGGCGACGTAACCGCATAAACAAAAATCGCCGTAGACAACAATGACCCTCTCTCCGTGTACAGCTCGCCCAAAATCGCAAAAGTAATTACACTCAAAACAACTGTCGTGAGCTGGTGCCCCGCGCCGATTAACGCGCTGAACAACAAAGAATGCGACGCGGGCCTAAAAACATCCCCATGCACCTGCTTCCAACCATACTCATCCCCCAAATCCCTCTCCATATCATCAATATCATCATCCTTCGAATACCGGGCATAATCCTTCCTCAACGTCCGCATTAGAATCATCGAAACCAGCCCAACCAGGAAAATCACCATCATAAAACTGTTGAAAATGCTAAACCAGTGAATGCGGTGCTGGAAAAACGACGGATCCAAATACTTGTCGAAACGGTCCTCGAATTTCACATTCGAGCGCCGCCAGGTGACCTCATACGTGAACGACAGTTTCGTTTTTGGCGTGAGCAACACCTTGTTTTCACTAGTGATGTTCACATCAACAATCTGTTTGCCATTGTAGCCCATTTCAAATTTCTTGTGTGTCCAGATGTAGTAGTTCGAGTCGGTCACCTCCCCAACGATGCCCCAAATTGGCAGATCGTCAATGTACATTTGGTACCAGTAGTGGTTTTTCACTGCATATACAAATGCACGGTACTTTTCATCATCGAGTTGGGCGCCACAGTAAATACTTTTCACAATATCGGCTGCAATCAATAATACATATTAAAATACTATTACAAGCACTGTATTCAATAATGTTTAATCAATAAAGAACTGAACAGAATTAAACAAAATCAAGTCCAACCAAATCAAACTGAATTGAATCAAAGCAATTTTTTAATAAATATTTAAATTTAGATTTAATACTTTAATTTTGCATGCAAGTTATAGAACACCCTATATATTGATTTTTGTTTATAAATTCAATTTGGAAAACAATTAAAATTGTTGTATTGTATAAATAAGCTTTTGTGTTAAATTAAATAATTAAGATATCAAAATAAAAAGATTGAAATTGCAAGTGAAAACCTCACTATCTCAATGTTTTTCAACTTCATGATTCAAATGTTAACAATTTTCTTCAATGTAGTAGGTGTAAATAAGTGTTATTATTTAATCAGCTGATTGCATTAAAATCATATGATTTCAGTCACTTCTACAATAATGCGCTATTGTTAATATACAAATAGTATATATAACCTTGGCTCTATAGTCATGTATAAGATGAAAAAACAAATGTTATGCAAACAAATTCCCTACTAAATGTAGTTCATTTCCTGCCACCAGATGAAGTATCAGCCAGCTTGAATCGCCAATAAAAGACAAGTTTTCAAATTGCATTGACATTATTCACTTTTTTTATATTTGACATTTTCAACTTTATCAATTTTTTAACATTCTTAACAATTTCTTGAGAAAACTCGAAATTTTGATGAATGCACCTTGTCATTATGACTTTTGACATTTTGGCATTTTGTAATTTTGACTTTTGACATTTTGATTTTCAACATTTGGCTTTTGACAGTTTGGCATTTTGATATTTTGACATTATAGCATTTTGACATATTGTATGTTCTTTAATGTTAGTACACCATGGTGCTGTTTTACCAGAATTTTGTTCATAGACAGACAGATGGACATACATACAGACTTTGCAAAAATCGGCTTTATTTCAACTATTTTAGGCATAAAACTTAAAGAAAATTGATGAATGTTATTTTTCTTAATTGTTTGCACCAACAATATATTTCTTATTGCGTAGTTTTTCCCTGCAAAATTATTGCATATTACCACTATCTTAATTAGAAAACATGGAGACAATTTTATAATGCCATAACCTTCCTGTACATCATTGATGTATTCGGAAAGAATAAAATAATCATATGAATCTGAGATAATTTGAAATGTCCCTACAATTACTAAAATATGTTAGTTTAAAACAAATGCACTCACATTTAAATTCAATATCCAGTCCACTAAACTCCAGCTCAACCCCTTGCAGTGCCTCACTCATAGTCTCATGGTAATGATTAATCGTAGATTTCAATCCCACACAGAAAGGCAGTGAGAAGTATGCATAAGTCTCCTGTCTGTTGTGATATGGCCCCACTGTGTTCATCCACAGCACCACCTCATCTTTATCATCATACTGCAGGAAAAACAAACAACATATGTAAACAATAGACGCCAACAACACTCTTCACAACTCACAATATGATCGTGCTCGTCGGCGAGCGCGGTGCCGCATAGTAGGCTGACCGTCAGAAGCACGGCAAAGGTCCGCATTTCGTAAATTGTAACTTTGTTTGCGATTGTCTTCTCACTGGTACCGCCCCGCAATAAAACTCGGCCGATTCGCGGCCATAAATTGCAAAACCTTCGTGCGCTGACGAAAACACGTAGACACCAAACACTGACACTTTTGACGGGCAGTGCTGTCACTACAAGAGGGACTAATAAATAAACATGCGTACTGTAGGCAACCAAATTTTCTCAGACAATAACCAACATTAGAAAACATAATGATAATTTTAATTGAATGAACCACCAAATAAAATATAATCCTGTAACGCTTGTCCTACACCACTGAATTGCAACCATGAACATACAGGTCTATCATATCACGAGAAAGGTACGCCGCATAAACATCTTACGGCGCGGCCCAACTTTTGAGAATCTCGCTGATACGTCATTTGGTGGAAATTAATGGCGGGAATTTAAAATAATAAATCTAGTGTATTTTATATACATATAAAGGTCGTTTTAGACAAGACAAATTCTTGACTCAAAAGTTAGTCAAGTTGCGTAACAATATAAATTGTCTCTTATCATACAGCAAATTATTTGAAATATTGAATTGGATTGTAGATCGAATGGAAAAATATAACGAGTTATGTTTGTCAAGAACAAATTGTATGAGAGAAGGATATATGAATTAATTTCTTGAACAACTTTTGAGCTAAGAATTTGTCTTGTCTAAAACCACCTTTAAGAACGTTTTTGACAAGACAATTTCTTAGCTCAAAAGTTGTTCAAAAAATGAATTCATATATCCTGGGAGAAGGATATATGAATTCATTTCTTGAACAATTTGTCCTTTTCCATTCGATCTACCATCCAATTCAATATTTCAAATAATTTGCTGTATGATACGAGACAATTTAGATTGTCTCACATCTTGACAGCAACTTTTGAGTCAAGAAATTGTCGTCTATAACGACCTTAAGTAAAAATTTAAATCATATGTAGATAGAAAATATGGTTGTGTTTTTTGCAATAAGATTTTTGTAAAAAAGAAAAACATTTATTAAAATGCGAGTCTGAATTATGATCGCTCATGTATAATAAATTAGGAATGTTTCATAACAAAATCACAACCAATTAACAACAAAATACTCATTTGGCCTTTTTATCTTCAATCTCCCCTGGCGCAGGCTCCCCACTGCCATCCTCCACGCGAGTCTTATCAACCGGATACAGCCATCTTTGGTATAAGTAAATCAAGAACACAACATCATCCCTAAAGCACGCCAATCGGTGCGCTGTGGGCATTGTTATAATAAAAGCGAAAATGTCATCAATAAAAGTGTTGAATGCGCGATAGGTGAAGGCTTTCCATGGAAGCGCCGCCACTGATTTTAGTCGGTAGTTGATGAACAGTTGTGGCAACATGAAGAGGAATCCAAACACGTAGACGCCGTTTACCATGCTATTGATTGTCCATGAATACCAACTGCAAAGGGTTGGTTAGTTAGTTATTAATTTGATTAATTCATTCTTTGGTCAGTGTAATCTATGCAGATTTTACTTTATATAGCTCTGCTGACTTAGGTATTGTTATCACGAAGAATTGCTAATTTTAACTTTTCTTATGTTTCAAGACTAATGTAGGCAAAATATAATTTTTTTGGAAAATGTCTGTCTGTATGTGCATGTATGCTTGGATGTCTATGAACAAAATTCTCACCTTGTACTAATAATTTGTCACATTTAAAACACCCAAATATATTCTTTTCAAAGTAAAACTCTGTTTATAAACAACAACGTAAAATAGGAGACTTATTGCTTACCTTTTATGAGGTTGGTAAACCAGTGAATACACAGCAGCACACAACACCATCGGATATAAAACATAACTTAAATACTTCATGGACTCCTCATCATACTTTCTTGTTTTCAACTCAGCTTCAGTCTCATCAATTGCTCGCTTAATAGAAAATCCAGCACTCAGGCTAAATTTGATTTTGAAAACCTTTGTAAGCTTCCAAAACTAGAAATATATATGAACATATAAACATTAAAAAACCTGATATATTTGTATGAGTCAATATTATTTGAAAACTAGAACAAAAAAAGATCAACTCAAATTTTTTAATCTTGTTTATTATTATCATTATTATTAGTACTAGCCTACACCGAAAGGTAAAAGGCAAATAGATAATATATATTATTAGTACTAATATAAAACTATATTTTTTAAATTTGAGGGGTAGTCCACTTTTGCTCTCAATACCTTATATACTGAGAGTTAATTTATGATCATTGTTTGTTTTGGTTTCAAATTAAGTACAATACGTTAATACAAATATATTACCTCAATCACCATTCCAATACCACAGGGAACCAAAACTAGTAATGATGTGCCCTCATCTAACAAATACAGGAACACAACTGTTTGTGAAAAGGAACGCCATACCACTGTGCGTACTGATAAACCAGCCATTGTGGTGTGTGATTTCCAAAAACTCACATCGTTTTTAAATGACAAAAAGTCCAGCAACAACTGAAAACAAATGACAACATATATCAACCAACAATTGAGCCGGTGAAAATATAAGCGGCATAAGTGACTTTTGAAAGGGTGAACATTTTGAACTAATTGAAGTGAGTGGTTGGGCATTCAAAACAAAAACTACATCCTTCAACTGTTATCTATGGAAAACAAAAACTACACCCTACAACTGTTATCTATGGAAAACAATAAACAACAACTGTTAAACTTAGATCCAAGTATGCTAAACATTGTTGCTAATAAGGATAACAGTTGAAGAAAATTGTTTTAATTGATAGAAACATTTGAAGAGTGCTTCACACTTAATTATGAATTAACTCACATGAATTCCTCCAATAAACACTGTTGCACACAACAAATACAAATTAGTATCAGCAAACACCCCTTTAACATCATCCACATCTTTTTCAGTGAAACCCATTAGCATAAAATTCCTGAATGTCTCCTCCATTTGTATGAGAAACTTGAAACGACCAATACTAGCTGGCTCATAAACAAAAGTGAACTGCATCTCAGTACTCTCTGCTGTAATTTCCACCAAATCTTTGTTACGGGTTTGCAACATGTTGTGCACTATAATCGGCAAGAATTGCCGCTTGTTGTTGATTCGGATATGACGTACCATTTCAAATGGTACGTTCGCGTGTGGCACATTAAGCTCTTCTGTACACATAGTAACAGCAAACTTTGTTTTGAGATGCGAGACTGGTTTGATGGAGCGTTTAACAGTCTCATCCTGCAAGAGGTTGAAGGTTGCACTGCGCGGTATAGCGTATTTGGTTAATTTCCCTTTCAAGTAGCTGGCATCAGACTGGGATTTCGCATCTTGCAATATTGGGGCGCGGGCGTGCCTCCTGCGTTGAGGAGCCACCACTGCATGTAAAAACAGTGAGCCATTGTTTCTTACAGCCCGACGTAATTCAATTGAAATCTCCCTAGGGAATATTGTTATTAGTAAGTAGTATTAAATTCCTTAATATTGTATACTATAGAATAATTAATAGTTATAACAAAGCATTATTAAATATCTAATATTATTCTAAAAGACACTGTATTTAAAACATGTGTAGTTTTAGAAACTTTAGTATTTTCATGTGTGTGAATAATTGTAATAATAATTAAAGGTCATTTTAGACAGGACAATTTCTTGACTCAAAAGTTAGTCAAGATTCAAGACAATCTAAATTGTTTTGTATCATACAGCAAATTATTTGAAATATTGAATTGGATGGTAGATCGAATGGAAAACTATAAAGCGTTCTATTTGTCAAGGACAAATTGTATGGGAGAAGGATATATGAATTCATTTCTTGAACAACTTTTGAGCTAAGAAATTGTCTTGTCTAAAACAACCTTAACAAAGAAAATAAATATTTTCTAATTAAAAATCCAGGGCTGAGAGGATTAACTAAAATTACAAATTCAAATTTTAAATCAGCCACTTACTTCTCTAAAGGTTTGCTGTAGTCGAAATTGCTCTCATGCAGCACAAGCTCGTAGTCGGTACTTCTGGAGCTATCGGAGAGATATACGAACAGTTCCAGGTTAGGTTTAGTGTTGAGATAGGACGCGTAACAAACCTCGCCGTCGACACATACCGGCGGCCGGTAGAGCGATACAAGGTTGTAAATAGAATGCCCGATAAATGCAATAAAAGCACAGCTGATGACGAAGCTGATAGAAAACCGCATCTTAATTCTCGGCTACGTCAACAAATTTCAGCCATTTTTCAAACGGCGCGCGACGTCACTGACCACCACTAGCGTGAAGATAGTAATTATATTAGTACAGTGTTCTCAATTGTAGCATAATTGAAGGATAATCTTTCGAAATGGCCGCCGTTTGTAGGTGTTTTTCTCTGAAATAGTATTAACCTTCAATAGATGGCGTTGCAACATTATTCTTTTGCATACGTATTTTTGCATCTCAATTTATGTTATAGTTAAAGAAAACGGTGCGTATTTCTTATACGTATTTAGCCTATGCTATTACATGTGCATCACAAGTTGCCTAAATTTAAAAACGCTAACTTAAGGAGAACTTCTCTGAGCCATTAGTATTCATCTAGGATTTGTATGGTATCTATTAACGTCAAAAATTAAAATTTGTTAACTGTAGATATGCTACAATCTTGTAAAATTGCCATACGAATAAATTTGTATTGCTTGAACCCTATATTTTCGAAACTTCCCGCTACAATGCGCGGTATAATGGGTTGCATAATTCAGTTATAGTGGGGGCGCTGTTTGTATGAGGCCAAGGAAAAGAACAACACAACAAAATGCGTCATTAGTTGGAAAAGCAGCAACAAGTGCCGTTTCGTTTTATTTTACTTTTCCTTATTATTATTGTTACACCAATTGAAAAGCGTTGCGTGAAAACCCCATAACAATCAAACGGAGTAGTCAAGGTGAGTAGCAAACCATAGTCCCCACACACGGCCACCATAAAAACTAGCCTGGCTCATCCACCATGTTGTATTTGCTTTTACAGACGGGACATCGGGCGACACGGTTCCCGTAGTGCAATCCGTAACGTATCACACGCCGCAATCATGACGGCGAAAAGCAAGGTGCAATCAGTTTCAGCAGCAGGCCCCTCTAGACCGCGTGAAGCGGTTGAGAAAAATGATGGTGGAGGCACCACAACAACACCAACACATAAAGTGCATCCAAAATACGCAGTGTTGGCCGCATTAGGACTAGTTCCCATTATGCCCTTATTGTATCAACAAAATGCAAATGAAGCAATAATCAAGACTGACAATGATGTTAAGGATTCAACATTAAAATGTGAGGAGTGTGACATCTATTGTCCATCGAGGACGTTTCTTCAGAACCACTGCATACAAGAACACCAAAGCCCATTACGGTACTACTGTAAGATTTGTTCAAAACTATTTTCATCACGAGTAACACTACAGAAGCATAAAGATAAAATCCATAATGGCCTCAAACCATACACATGCACTTTATGTCCATTAAATTTCGTATGCCTTGAAGCCCTAACAGCTCATGTAAGGCGACACAATGGCAAACTCCCATACACATGTGCAGTATGCAATGAAGGCTTCGATTTATATCGTGACTTAAAAGCACACAAACCAATCCACCAACTAAAAAAGCCGGCACCACTCCCACCACCCAGAAAACTACATACATGTAAAATCTGTGACCGTCCATTCCGCAAACCGTGCGATCTTGAACGCCACATCCGTGTGCACACCGGTGAAAAACCCTATGCATGCTCAGTTTGCGGAAATCGGTTCCAACAGGCACACAATCTCACCAAACATATGTTGATACATACAAAGGAAAAACAGTACGAATGTGACCTCTGCAAGAAGGTGTTTGGGCGTTGTGATGTACTCAACAGACACATGCTGACACATGCAGTGCAAAAACCGCACCAGTGTGACCACTGTCCACAAAGTTTTGCACGTACCAATCAACTAATTGATCATCTCAACAGAAAACACTCAGATAATCCAGTGACCAGGAAAAATGGTGCTGGTAAGAAATCCACCATAAATGCAGAATAGTACCTTTTTACATTATCGATAATAACTTTTTAAGTGCCTATTTTATATATTTTTATACATGGTTATTGCCTATTGGTAAAGAAAAAATTGATATTTTAGACAGTTGGACGATATTTTTTTTGTGTGTGGTTATTTTATTGATGGGAGGCAGTCTTCCAAAATTAATTTTGATTGAGTAATAATTTTAGCAAATGATTTTTTTTCTTTCTATTGTTTAGGTTGTTTATAACTACCCATTACCTATTTTATGATATTAAGTTCTATTTAAGAATACCTTTTATGTTTGAATGTAATTTGCACATGGCTATCTAAATAAATATTATTTTAATCTGATTGTATGATTTTTTTTTTGTGTTTACCTAGTTATAATATAACCTTTTAGTAATCTAGTAGAGTACTTTTAAGGTATTTACCCACCATACTGCAGTGGCGCCCTCATTGGACATTCTATAGGTCTGATGAGAGCGCCACTATGCCGTTATAAAAACGTAAACGTAACTAAATCTTTAAAAACTTACACAAACTCATGCGTAAGTTAACTTTCAAAGTCTTCGCCGATTATGGTCTTAATAGATAGCGTTGTTATCTTGGCATGTTTGAGGACACACGCATAAAGTTGTTTGGAGTCATGGGGAGTCGCATCCCTAGATAAATGTAATCGCATCCCGGGCGGAGAAGCTAAATAGGATGATCTTGAATCGGTATGTTACATCGGTGCTGTTGTTAGATGGCGCTAGTTTCGGGTCTATGGTCGCATCCACAGAGCACTGTAAGGTGGTACCGTAATATGACGGTAAGTGCGTGATTAATTTCATGTGCGATGTTCAGCTCGTTCTGTGACCATATTTGGTCATAGAACCATAGAACTTATAGTGCTCTGTGCATAGAACGAGCTGTACATCGAAAAATTAAAAACACTCGTTGAGGTTAAATGTTCAAATTGCTAAACTGAACAGCTTTGATAGCAGCCGCCATAATTCAGTTGGTAAAGTCACCTATTTCGCATGTCAAATTTAAAACTTGAGCGAATGTTGAACCAAAATTGGCATGAAAATCTTTTTCAACTACTCACATCCATACTTCTTTATATGCTACCACGAGAAATTATGACTTTTTGAGAATAACGCAGCTATGTCAGCTCGTGGAAATATGAGACGGGTATTTAAATATAGGGGTATATTTAGTGGATTTTTTTAATGTTGGCCTTGACACCCCTGCTTAACCTAACATGACCAATTACACCAACGTGAAAACAATTAAGTCACTATCCAGCAGTTACCAAAATTTTTTCCACGAACGCAAAATAAGTCTAAAATGGTACTGCGATACGACTCCCCAGTACATATGCTTCAATATCAAACTCATTAAAGCACCTTACACGGTCAATAATACTGTCAATTCTAGTACTGTTAATATTTCCTTCAAATCCCCCTTTTATATTTATCAAGTAATCAATTATCCGGATAAAGATCAGTATTCTCTTCATTACATCATTAATATACATTACATGATGAGTAATACTGCCAATATTTTAGAATAATGAACATTTTAAATATATTACAGTACAGTAATACTGTCACTACTCTAAAATATTGACATTAATATTGATCGTGTAAGGTGCCTTATTAGTAACATCGGAAAGTATTAATTTGTTTGAACAATCGTGTGGTAAATATTTTTTTAGACTTATGATGGAAACACTGTAATAATTTTAGTTGTGTGAATCTGGTTGTCACTAGTAGTTCAAGTGAGCCCATCATATATATAGAACAACAAGGTTTTCAATGGATCCAACTGTCAGGTGGACTTGAAGGTCACCTTGACCGCGTAGAGCAGATTTGAATTGTCGTGTCAATTTAATCAAAATTACAAGTGATAGTGCTACCGTTTTATAGAACGAATATTGGTGGGTGTGTCTGAGATTGGCAAGAAATTCAATCATGGATGAATCTAAGATTGTACGAGGTGCCCATAAAGGTAAAGGGCTGGCTGTTTTTACGAGTGGGGGTGACTCTCAGGTGATTTTTGAGTTGATATGTATACATGCTTTTGATTACAATGTATCGATTTGCAGGGGATGAATGCAACAGTGAGGGCTATTGTTCGTATGGGAATTTATCTGGGTTGCAAGGTATATTTTATCAAAGAGGGATATCAAGGTAAGAATTTGAAGTACATATGAGTAAACAAGGTTTATAATAAAAATAAAACTGAATTTCATTATTATTGTTCAAAATATTGTTTCTCAGTTAAGCTTGTAATTATTTGAGATTTATTTTCAAAATATGTCTGTCTAATAAGACAAAATAAGGCTAAATAAGGCAAAATGAGTCAAAATTAAATAAATAAAGACAAAGTAACAACAAAATAAAGAGAAATTAGGATAAAATAATAACAGAATGTAGGTCTATTCTGTTATTATTTTATCCTAATTTCTATGTATTTTGTCCTTTGTCTTTATTTATTTCATGTTGACTCATTTTGCCTTATTTAGCTTTATACTCATGCTGACCAATGAATTAATTTTTAAAATCTAGTATGCCTTGAATTTCTCCATATTAATTTTCTATGATTCAATTAATTTAATTCTCATTGGATGACACAATTGCAATAGAATTTCACCCAGTATATTATATTATTAAAGCAAATCAAAATTTAATGAGTACTTTTTTGTAGGTATGGTTGATGGTGGCTTCAACATTGTAGAGGCAACATGGTCTTCTGTTAGCTGTATTATCCACAAAGGTGGCACAATTATTGGAACTGCACGTAGCATGGATTTTAAGTAATATATCTCTTTAATTCAAGAAATATATACAAGTATATTGCATAATATGTGTTATTCTGGAACCTCATGCATACTACAATAAATGTATTAGGCAGAGTTCCATCTAGTGAACTAGCAGCAAAGAATCTTAGAAAGATGTACCCACAAAACATACTGTACCCTCATATTCACTGACATTCCATAAATCTATCAATAGCTATTGAACCCATAAGTATTCATTGTTATAGCAACAATAAATACATTATCTAGGGAATGTAGTTACTTTAGATTCCCTCTATTGCAAACACTGAATAATTAAACAAAAGGTGTCATCAAAGCTATTTTGTTTGACATTTGTTTTGGCATATTCTGTCACAATGACGTTTTCAATGTATCCATTCAATTCGCGATTCAAATGTTAACGGTTTTCTTCAAGGTAGTAGGTAAACAGCTGATCTTTGTTATTGTTTGATCAGCTGATTGCATTAAAATCATATGATTTCAGTCACTTCTACAATAATGCGCTATTATTAATGTACTTTTAAGGTATAAATAGTATAACCTTGGTTCTATAGTCATATATAAGATGAAAAACAAATGTTATCCAAACAAATTCCCTACTAAATGTAGTTCATTTCCTGTCACCAGATGGAATATCAGCCGGCTTGAATTGCCAATAGCTTATGGGACCGATAAAATTTATGGGATGTTGGTGAATACAGCTAATAGAACCATACCATTGGTATTAAACTATAGATCCATTCTGATTGTGAAATGTTATGAAATCAGTAATATATCATTTTTCTTCCTAGTTATACAACAATCTATATGTTTCAGGCAACGTGAAGGTCGTCTAAAAGCAGCAAGAAACCTAATCAACTTGGGAATAACAAACTTGGTATGTATTGGCGGTGATGGAAGTCTAACAGGTGCCAACCAGTTCCGTTGTGACTGGAGCGGATTAGTCGCCGAGTTGGTAGAAACCCAGCAAATCACACAAGAGGTAGCCAATAAGCACAGCACGTTACAAATCGCTGGACTAGTGGGGTCCATTGATAACGATTTTTGTGGCACTGATATGACTATTGGAACCGATAGCGCACTGCATCGCATCATCGAAGCAGTGGACGCCATCTCCAGCACTGCGTACTCCCATCAGCGTACATTCATTATGGAAGTCATGGGCCGGCACTGTGGGTATGAGATTTGGGTTATAAATTGCTTTAAAATAATATGGCATGGGGATCGCTTTGTGTATAATACAGGTATCTGGCGCTGGTGACCGCGCTAGCCGGTGAGGCTGATTATCTCTTTTGTCCTGAATGCCCTCCTCCTCTTGACTGGGAAACCAAACTGTGTGAGAAATTGGATCAGGTATATAAAATACTAATGCCGGTATTCAAAAACGACAGTAAAAAAATAACGCTCCTGTAAATGTAAAATGGATAGACATTATATTGCATCCATTAAATTCTTAACCGGTCGAAAAAAAATCGTATTCTGGCTAGATTAACACACCTCTGTCACGACTTAATGGATTGCCCTCAAATTTCAACACCCTGTATAATACTATCTGAAAATAATCATAAATTTCAATTTAGCTGTACATAAAGATCTCGAATATAAATATGATACATATATTATAAATGATTATGTAATATTAATATTAAATGTAATTGAAAAAAAAAATTCATCGTAAACTAAAGGTCGTTTTAGACAAGACAATTTCTTGGCTCAAAAGTTAGTAAAGATGCGAGACAATCTAAATTATCTCGTATAATACAGCAAATTATTTGAAATATTAAATTGGATGGTAGATTGAATGGAAAATATAACGCGTTCTATGTATCACGAACAATTTGTATGGGAGGAGGATACATGAATTCATTTCTTGAACAACTTTTGAGTTAAGAAATTGTCTTGTCTAAAACGACCTTAAGGCTTTAGCATATTTCATGATCCATTTTGCATTTAAAGAAACGTTATTTTTTAACTGTCGGTTATGAATATGGGTATACCAGTTTTAATATTGGGACGAATTACTAATACTAACTAGTTTTGGAAAATCTAAATAATCTAAAATGATCCAAAATATTAAAAAATCTATTAAGCTTTATTCATTCTGTCCAGGATATTTGGACAGAATGACTAAAGCATAATCGATGTATATTTTTATTTGGCCAACAATTTGCTGTAATGTTATTAAACAATTAATTAGTTCTTAATTACTAATCAATTAGCGCTTTATGCTTTTTAATTGTGAAACTGTTAACTCTAGTTGCCTTGATATTCAGAACGTTCTGAATAATTACGATTGTTATGAAGTTACAAAATAGATTCTTTATTTATGTTATCTGTGGACAGGTATCCATTAAGAAAAAGCTTTTGATTGTGAATGTATTATTAATATAATTAATGTGCTGTTTAGAAAACCTTGTTGTCGGTATAAGAAGCTTGTTTGTTTTAATAATTTAGGGTGGTGGTGATAGATTTTGCGCGTTTGTTTTGTTGTTTGTTTGAACAAAATTGTTTTCCAGCTATCTAGCTCTAGTCGCCGCGCTGACAACCGAGGCGGATTACGTTTTTATACCGGAAGATCCGGCTCCGCTCGACTGGCCTACTGTACTTTGTGAAAAACTCGATGAGGTACACGCACAAAACAATATATTTGCTCATGTGGGGGTGCTTTGTATCAATTGTTCAATCGATTTGTGTTTTTTTGGTTGAAAATATCGAGAATAGTTATAAACAATAATTGATTGAGAATTAGAAATTAGGAATGCATACAGATTTTCATAATTATCGCGAATAAGAGTGTTTTATAATTAAATTCAGGTCGTCAGTCATCGGATTAGCTTGATAATGGCTAGATTAGCCGAACAAGTGATAAAAAACATACAAAAATTTGTTTTATTTATTTATGATTTGATTTTGTTTTTAGGAGCGTAAAACTGGTCAGCGTTTGAACATAATTATAATTTCGGAGGGAGCTCTTGATCGTAACGGTAAACCAATCACCTCCGAACAAGTGAAGGACGTGATTGTGGCCAAATTGAATCATGATACTCGTATTACGGTACTGGGGCATGTGCAGCGCGGTGGAAATGCATCTGCGTTTGACCGGATTTTGGGGTGTCGTATGGGCGTTGAGGCTGTAATGGCTCTAATGGAAGCCACTGACAAGACGGAGTCTTGTGTGATCTCATTAGTTGGCAATCAGGCGGTGCGTGTGCCACTGATGGAGTGTGTGAAACAGACAAACGCGGTTACACAGGTATAATAATTATAATAATAACGGCTGCGATAGCCCAACACGTGGGTTCGAGTCCCACCGGAGAGTGAATGTTTGAGCAATAATTAATAAAATAGTTGCTTATTAGTGATTTCGCTACTGTAGAAAATGTAGCATAAATTAAGACAATTTCTTCCCTAATACCTGGAAAAATTTAAGATGTACTTTTACTTACAATCTTAAAATATAGAACAGTATTATAATATAAACTTAAGGGAGGCTTATAACTTGAGGGTAGAAACCTGCTAAATTAAAAAAAAAATTAAACTTGATTTAATACATAATTTGTTTGTATATAAAAACCTCATTGTGACAGAATATTCCAATATAAATGTCAAACACCTTGAATAGCGCTTGCAATTGGATCTTTGATGACATCTTTTGTTTAATCATTCAGTGTTTCCAATAGAGAGAATCTAAAGTAACTATATTCCATAGATAATGTATTTATTGTTGCTATAACAACAAATACTTATGAATCCAATAGCCATTGATACATTTATGGAATGTTGATAAATTCGTGGGTAAAACTCGGCTGTATAAAGGCGTTGTAATTATAACCCGTGATTATATTTTTTGATGTTGCATAAATTGTTGTTAACTTTCAATTTCATAGGCTTTATATTTTTCTGTTTATATGTGGTAACGTCGCATTATATGTCAAAGTTATTAAAAGTGACAATTGAATTACGGATTTGAAATTAACTCGAGAGTGATCTGCTTTATACAACCGAGCCTTAATACTTCAATTAAATATTGAATGAAAACATAAAAAATACCATGCTCGATGGGATTCGAACCCGCCACTTCCATTTTTGCACTGGCATCACAAAAGTCGTAAGTACCGACCAGTTCTGCCTCAAAACATTGTCTTGGTTTTTATATTATAGGGATCTACGATATTGTAGGGATCTATGAATGTTTAACAGGCCATTGCCAACTGCATCAGTGCTCTCTCTATGAGATCGAAGCTGTCATTGATGCAGTTGGCAATGAACAGGCACACGTAATTTAAATTGCAGGCAGTAGCAGATAAGGATTTCGAATCGGCCGTTAGGCTACGAGGCCCCGCGTTTGAAAACAACATAAATACATATAAATTGCTAACAAGACTGAAGCCACCACCATGTGAAAATACAAAGGTACCAAAAAAATAACTTGAATTGAATTGTATAATCATACCCATATATAATTGTTTTTGTAGACTTGTACATATAACTTGGCGGTAGTCCACGTTGGTGCGCCTGCGTGCGGCATGAACGCGGCCGTGCGCTCGTTTGTTCGTAACGCCATCTATCGGGGCGATTGCCAAGTATTTGGTATTAACGACGGTATGGAGGGGCTCATTGCGGGAAATATAAAAAAGTTGGAGTGGCATGACGTTACCGGTTTGGTGGCGATTGGAGGCGCGTATCTAGGCACCAAACGCACATTGCCCGGCACCAACATGGACGCCATTGCCAAACAGCTAGAGCAGTTTAAAATACATGGACTAATCATAATAGGTAAGCAAAAATTAAAAGTTGTCTGAAACAAACAGTTTAAAAATAATATATAATTAAGTAAAATGTCCCGGGATGACATTTAATTTAAAAACAAAACAGTCATAAAATAACGCTTTGTTAAATTCAAAATGGACCGTTAAATTTGAATTTTGATTTTAAGGTTTTGTTTTATTTTGTAATAAAAAAACATTTGATGATTTTTCTAGGTGGTTTTGAGGCGTATCAAGCGGCCCACCAGTTGACCGACGCAAAATCACAATATACATCATTGCGCATCCCAATAGTCGTCATCCCGAGTACTATTAGTAACAACGTGCCCGGAACTGATTTTTCACTGGGTTGCGACACTGCTGTTAATGAAATCACCGAGATTTGCGACCGCATTCGACAGTCGGCGCAGGGTACAAAACGGCGCGTGTTTGTCGTTGAAACTATGGGCGGATTTTGCGGATATCTGGCAACAGTTGCAGGTAAAATTATTAATAATAATAAATTACGTATTTGCAAATATTAATGAATTTGCAACAACATATAGATAATACAGCGCCAACTATTGAAACCCAATCGGAAAATAGCTGTTATCTATTGGTATTAAATACAACTTCCACTTCATGAATAAAATTTCAAATGACTTGCACTATACTGCTATCCATTAATTTATATTCTATTCAATTAATTCCATTTGTTAATTTACGCCTAATTCGTAAAAAAAGTGAGAAACAATGTAGTTCATAGTTCAAGTCGTTTGAAATAGTAGACAGGCATAGTTAAGTTACCGACTTCAATGGATATAGATGTTTCATATTGTTGAAACCATTCCAAGAAGAGTGTTATCCTATGGAAAAACTATGCGAACAAAGGTGGTGTTGCCCCTACCAACCAAACTATACCCGCTCACTATTTCAAATGACTTGAACTCTGCATTACACTGTTATCCATTACTTTTTATGATTCAATTAATTTCATTTATTTATTTTCGCTTAATTCATAAAAATATGTGAGAAACAATGTAGTGATTTATATTATTTTTCACATATATTTTTTTAATTAGTCTTAAATTAATAAATGACATTAATCATAGAAAATAACGGATAATAGTAACACTCTTTGATATTATTATAAATAAATAATAATATTTTTTTGTTAGAAATAGAAATTTATTATTTTATTATACTATTACTTTATTTTAAACCTTTTATTAATAAGTAAATGACAGAAGACAAAGCTAACTAACCATCATTAAGGTGCTGTCCGTTTGGTTACTACTAGTGACTACTAATGACAAATGCCGAATCACGCTATACTATTAGAGCTTGACGTCAGCATGTGTCACTACCAGTCACTAGTAGTAGCCAAACGAACAGGGCATACATTCTCTTACGTATGAATTGGGCCTAAAACGACCAATACGAGTAGAAAAATAAACAAAATGCAATGTATAAGATTCTAGTTCACACATGTGTCATGTGTCATGTGTCATAAGTCATGAATCATGAGTCATTAATCATGAGTCATGAATCATGTGTCATGAATTATGAATCATGAGTCATGAATCATGAGTCATGAATCATAAGTCATGAATCATGAATCATGAGACATGCATCATGAGTCATGAATCATGAATCATGAGTCATGAATCATGAATCATGAGGCAAGATTCTAGTTCACCCGCGGCGCCACATGTCATAACTATATTTGTTGTTGTTATAGGTCTTGCTGGCGGTGCGGACGCCGCCTATATTATGGAGGAACCGTTCAACATAAACGACCTGCAACAGGACGTTTACCATTTGGCAACGAAAATGTCCGCGGGCGGTGTCCAGCGCGGACTGATCCTGCGCAACGAAAAAGCCCACGACTACTACAATGCGGACTTCATATAC
The DNA here is from genome assembly GCA_963942505.1 of Lordithon lunulatus. Classification (NCBI taxonomy): domain Eukaryota; kingdom Metazoa; phylum Arthropoda; class Insecta; order Coleoptera; family Staphylinidae; genus Lordithon; species Lordithon lunulatus. Next base: position 425,436 of record OZ012666.1, read on the forward strand.
AGATTGTATGCGGGCGAGGGCCAGGGTTTATTCAGCGCACGTTTGAACATTTTGGGGCACATGCAGCAGGGCGGCAGTCCATCACCGTTTGACCGCAACATGGGCACCAAAATGGCGTCCAGAGCGGTTGAGTGGATTCTGCAAACACTGGACGGCACTACCCAAATGAATACTTTTATGGAGGACACCAGTGTGTTGCTGGGCATTGTTAAACAGTCTTACAAGTTCACCACGTTAGCAGAGTTGAAGGCACAAACAGATGTTGAGTAAGTTTATTATTCTGATTTAAGTTTATAATTGCAGTGAATCAACAGTCATGATTATGACTGTCATGTGTCATATGTCATGTGTCATGTGTTAGGTCATATGGCATGTGTCATGTCATATGTCATGCGTCATATGTCATGCGTCATATGTCATGCGTTATATGTCATGTGTCATATGTCATGTGTCATGTGTCATATGTCATGTGTTATATGTCATATGTCATATGTCATATGTCATATGTCATAAGCCATGTGTCATATGTCATGTGTCATATGTCCTGCGTCATATGTCATGTGTTATGTGTCATATGTCATATTTCATGTCATGCGTCATATGTCATGTCATGCGTCATATGTCATGTGTCATATATCATGTGTCATGTGTCATATGTCATATGTCATGTGTCATACGTTATGTGTCATATGTCATGTGTCATATGTCATGGGATGTATCAATGTCATGTGTCAATGTCATGCAGTGAATCAACAGAGTCATGATTATGACTGTCATGTGTCATATGTCATGCAGTGAATCAACAGAGTCATGATTATGACTGTCATGTGTCATATGTCATGTGTTATGTCATATGTCATGTGTCATGTCATATGTCATGCGTCATATGTCATGCGTTATATGTCATGTGTCATGTGACATGTGTCATATGTCATGTGTCATATGTCATATGTCATATGTCATATGTCATAAGTCATGTGTCATATGTCATATGTCATATGTCATATGTCATATGTCATGTGTCATGTGTCATATGTCCTGCGTCATATGTCATGTGTTATGTGTCATATTTCATGTCATGCGTCATATATCATGTGTCATGTGTCATATGTCATATGTCATATGTCATATGTCATATGTCATATGTCATATGTCATATGTCATATGTCATATGTCATATGTCATATGTCATATGTCATATGTCATATGTCATGTGTCATACGTCATGTGTCATATGTCATGGGATGTATCAATGTCATGTGTCAATGTCATTGTCAATGTCATGTGTCAATGTCATGAGTCATATCATGTATCAATGTCATGTGTCAGTGTTATGTGTCATGTGTAATTGTTGTCATGTTTCACATGTAAAGTGTTATATATCAGTCACTGTTGTTTTATACAATCTGTCACATGACATATGATACATTGTATAAGACACATATCATATAAATAACATCAGAAAGAGTGGGACTTTGTGTCTTAGGAAATGTATGGGATCATTTGTCATGTCATTTGTCATGTGTATGTCATATGTCATGTGTATGTCATGTGTCATGTCATATGTCATGTGTCATATGTCATGTGTAATATGTCATATGTCATATGTCATGTGTCATATGTCATATGTCATATGTAATATGTCATGTGTCATGGGTCATGTGTCATGTGTCATATGTCATGTGTCATGTCATATGTCATATATCATGTCATGTGTAAGTGCCATGAGTCATATCATGTATCAATGTCATGTGTCAGTATTATGTGTCATGTGTAATTGTTGTCATGTTTCACATGTAAATCAGAAACAGTGGGACTTTGTGTCTTGGGAAATGTGTGGGATCATTTCCCAAGATACAAGGTCTTGCAGTGATATTGAAAAACTAGGAGTGTTTTCTCAGTTGAAATTAGCAAATATAGTTGGTGCAATTTTTTAACTTGTCCATATTTTCCTTGTATCATGATCATTAAAATTGTTATAGACATAGAATTCCGAAGGAACAGTGGTGGCTAAGTCTCCGTCCAATACTACGCATCTTGGCCAAACACGAGTCAGTGTATGAAGATGAACCAACTACATGATTTAGTTAACCTGAACAAATGATGAACACCCAATTGTAGCTTTAATCAAGAGATATTTTTATTAAATTTTATATGTACTCAAATGCCATAATTTCTTATTAAGTATGAAATAAATTTCTAAAACAAATCATCCATGTGTGATTTACTAATGGACGTCGGACAGAAATGTCGCCGCTCGTCGCGTATGTTGTACTCGCGCATTATGTCCCTTTGGGCAACCTTGGGGAAGCTCGCGTCTTTGTTGTAGCACAAGTGGAAGAAGTAGCGCCGCTGGGAGCGTTTTATGTAGTACTCGGGGGACGTTGTCAACATTAAACCATATGCTAATTATTTCAGGTAAAAAAAATATTATTTAGCCTACACCGAAACGTAAAAAGGCAAATATCCGGTGGGACTTGAACCCACGTCTCCGGCTATCGCGGCCGTCGCGCTACCAACTGCGCCACGGAGGGTGGTAGTGGCTAGCGCGTGAGCTGTTCTTATGTCCAATTATTTGAGAAATTATACAAATATTAATAATTCGTTCGTACTGGATAACGAATATGCTTCGAGGCAACCAAACATGTACATTATTATTACACTTGCACAAGTTTTAAACTAGTAGAGTGTTTAATCAATTTTGATATTACTTTACTGATTAATTCAACTAACCTGGAGGTGGAGTGCTATTTTTTGCGCCCCTCATTTTTAATTCTACAAGACATTCAAGTTTCGATGACATTAATTCATCAATTTAGGTTATTTGCAAAGTAGGACTTTTAGGGGGTGGTTTCTTCTTTGCCAATATAAGCACGATTTTGTCATTGGTATTTTATAAAATATATGTTTAAAAACGAATTTAAATTGAGACCATGTTGTCACTTCAATCTTTTTGAGGTTTTATTCCATAGCACTCTAAAGCCATATGCTCATATATTTCAAATATATAAGTCGAAGTGGAATGTAATAAATGGATGTTGTAAGGGACACTGGTAAAGGAAGAAGACGTTCTGCGGACAAGGAAGCGAAACAACCAACTTCCACAAAGCATAAAAGAACTAAATTATATCGCATTCAAAATAAAAACAGAATCAATACCAGTAGCCTGAGATGATACAACTTTCAAACTAATTAAGGTGAAGATAGAGGGATGAAAAACAACCACAGGAAAACATCTGTAGAATATGACCCTGTCCGCTTGGTTACTGCTAGTGACTAGTAGTGACAAATGCTGACGTCACGCTATACTATTAGTATGAGCGTGACGTCAACATGTGTCACTAATAGTCACTAGTAGTAGCCAGACTACTATGATACTACTAGTCACTAGTAGTAGCCAGACTACTATGATACTACTAGTCACTAGTAGTAGCCACACTACTATGATACTACTAGTCACTAGTAATAGCCAGACTATTATGATACTACTAGTCACTAGTAGTAGCCAGACTACTATGATACTACTAGTCACTAGTAGTAGCCAGACTACTATGATACTACTAGTCACTAGTAATAGCCAGACTATTATGATACTACTAGTCACTAGTAGTAGCCAGACTACTATGATACTACTAGTCACTAGTAGTAGCCGATACTACTAGTCACTAGTAGTAGCAAGACTACTATGATTATAAAAAAATTGTAAATTTTATTTATATAAATGTACAATATTTATATAAACAAAATTTATAAAAAAAATTGTTTTTTTTGTTCGAAAAATCAAAAATTAAAAGTCACGTGATCGTCACGAGGTGTTAGATGCATATGGATGACAGGAAATAATTCGGAAAGTCGTCCACATACATAATTTTGGGTGTTTTGTTTCAAAAGCACCTACAAAATAAATAGTTTTTTATTAAATAAAATTCATGTATATAGAATATAGCACCATAAAGTTTTTTTTTGTACACATCAAGTTTTTTTTTATAAAAAATTATTAAAAAAAAAAAAAAAAAACATAATTGCAAAAACTAAGCTGTAACTTAGATAACTAATTAAAATAGTAATGAGCCAGCGTTATTTTTCACAATTATTTCACCAATAACCCAAAACAGTCTAATAAAATAGAAACTACACCAACAAAATTGGTTAGCTGTTAAGTTTGATACACATAGATGGCTGGATCTAGTTAGATCTGCCTTTTCACAACAATTGTTACTAATCTATGTTTTTAACAGTATACATCATAAAATCCATACAGGCTAAAGTCCTAAGGGTCTTTTCTATAAGTTTAGTCAATGTTTGGTAAAAAAAAGCGGACTCGTCTGTTACCCATGGCAATCAAATAAACAACTGTTTCAGTATTTGTTTGCCCGATGCTTCGCAAAGGCTAGTGTAATACTGCCTTATGCCAAATGTCATAAATTTTTCAAAAGTGACTAATAAATAGTCAAATAACACTAACGAATATAATAAATTACCAAAATACATAAAAGACATTAGTAGATTTAAAAAGGAATGCAAAGAACACATGAAAGCAAACAAATAAAAGAACGATAAATGGAAAACAAAACCCAGGTCAGTGGCCGAGTGGTTAGAGGCGTCGTCTGATCATTGGGGAGCCTGAGTTCGATCCCCAGTGGGGAGCGAATTTTCGCGAATCTCCTTTCACAGTTTTTCAGAGGTTTTCTGTGAAGTTAAGGTAAATACTGGGTGATTAAACTCCTCGGAGCTTCTCCCTTGACCGGCGGAAAAGCCTCACAGCTGATAGTTCTATAAAGATAGAAGTTTTTTTTTTCGAATACAAACAAAACACAGGACACAGAATACATCTTCCAAAACCAAACCGCCGAACAAGCAATCCGGGAGCTTGTAGGAAGAATCCTCCATCACGAATATTTTATATAGTATTTTTTTTTGTCATGTAATTAGAAAATACTTTTAATTTATGGTACACATTTCAATAATTTCACTATTGACAAATTTGTGACATTTGACATAAGGCAGTATTACACTAGCCTTTGCGAAGCATCAGGCATACCAACGCTGAAACAGTTGTTTATTTGGTTATCATGAGTAATACACCAGTCTGCTTTTTTCAACAAGACCGCTCTGTAGTTACGGAATAGACCCTCTGGTTTCCTAGGCCGTTTTAGAAGACACAACAATAGTTGTACATGTATATAAATGGAAAGTAGTTGCACATACATACACACACATATATATATATATTATATATATATATATATATATATATATATATATATATATACATATATATATATATATATATATATATATATATATATATATATATAATAGAGATAATAGTCAGTAGTATAATAGTATATGATGGATGTCACCAATAAATATCCTAATATAATTTACTATTGTAACACACATTAATCACACTTAATTAATTGGTACGAGTATACTATTAGTTATAAATTATAAAAAAAAAATCCAAGTAGCACAAAATTTCAATTAACTTTTTTTAAATTATTTTTTGGTTATACTAATTGTTTGTAAGTTAGAAAAAATCTAAATTACAAACAATTAGTATATTTCAAATTTTGTTTTAAATTAATAAGAAGCGGCTGCTGCTCTTAAGTTGTTTTAAAATTTTAATCATTCAAAATGAAAAAAATCAGCATTTTGTAAGACATTTTTTTGTCTTACAAAATGATGATCTGACCATCGTTGTTATTGTAGTTACTAACTGAATATAGTTTATTCAATATTTAGCACCATTTTTGAGCAATTTTCTAATAAAAACTAAAAAAATATTGCTGTGCTACTTGGGGAAGCTGCCATAAACCATGTCATGCTTATTTAAACGATTTTATATTCTAACCACCCTTCTCACATAGTTATGAACCCTCTGTATAATATTAAGTAACATCAACTACCTGTTTAATATTACGTCACAATATCACCATGTTAGAATTATAATTGGACGTCACAATTTATATATACCTACACAGCCTCGTCATACATTATCACTCTTTTTAGTTTTAAATCTAACAAACCAGCAAATCACAACATTCTCACGATGCGTGACATAATTTATAGACAGCCCATAAAGCCTTGATTTCCTAAAAAAGTATCATCGGCTGTGTGTTAGTAGGAAATCAAGGCTTAATATAATTTTAATAATCCAAATAAAAAGTTGTTTGTGCGTAAGGACGTCATTACATTAATTCGATAAATTTCACATTTTATGATTGATCATAAATTCGATCACCCTGTATCTGTATAGGTAGGTTAACAGGTTTTTCTGCTACATATATTTTCAAAAAATATATATAGTCAATATAAATATAACATCTATATAACATTAATATATTTTGTAAAATGGGGGGTTTTGAGGCCTTCAACCTGAAGTGGGCAACGCTCAATCGTTTACGGCGCCATCTATTGTATTCAAATCACACCTAGCAATTACCAGACCATTGCGTATACTTGGCATTTTAAACACGAGCCTTCTCGTAACAGTTAGTTGAGTTCATGACCTCTGTTTCTGGGTGTACTATTTTACTAAGTTATTTTTACAATAACTTAAAAGTGCCACATATGCAAAACTAGAACAGAAAGGCCCCATAATAAACAAGATGGTATGCCACTTTTACATACAGGGTGTTTTACACCCAAATAAAAATTAAGGTATAACATTTAATTCTAACAGAATTATTTGGTTGCCATTGATAAGAAAAAAAAGTTATTCTTTATTTGCAAAGAATAACTTTTTTCTGATCCGGTCTTCAAATAGTCTTTTGCTAGCAGCAATGCAAGCGTGGCAACGTTACAAATTTCATCTAAATTTTGCTGATTTTGGATTTATTTCAATCTCTTCATGAGCTCCTGTCTTTGTACAGGTTCTATTGTACTCAGAAACGAAACTTTTTTTACGACAAATGATGATATTGATCACTCGATAGATTAGCATATCAAAAAAGTCCAAAAATCGACTCTGTTTAGTAGTAAAAGTGGCACCCCATTCAGTTTATTATAGTAAAACCTATGTTACTATAATTGTATGCAAGTGTGCTGTGAACATGAATACATACATTTTCTAACTAATATTACGTTGATCAATATTGACACATCATTAGGCCATTGGTACAGACAATTAAAGCAGTTTGCATAATCTAGTAAGTATACATCAATATTAATGAATTTCTCTTTATGATTATATCATCTAGCTACCCGAAGAGTAGACTCTAAAACAAAAGCTTCCTAGGAGCGGTTTCAATAGAAGCGTCCATTTTTGACGTCATTTTAACATCACAAAAATAGTAGTTTATGTATTTAAATAACTCAGTAACCTAGAGTATCTCAATATAATAAGAAACGTCATAAATTACAGTGGTTTATGGTGAGTTACATATACCTAAAACGTTTGTTGTAATGTCAAAAGCAGCCACTTTTATCGAGACCGCTTCCTAGGAAACCAGGAGGTCTATTATTATATAAGTTCAGACTGGTCTGTTAACAATGGCAACCTAATAAACAACTGTTGGTATGCCGCACGCTTTACAAATGCTAGTATAATAATGGCCTTATCCGTTTGGCTATTACTAGTGACTAGTAGTGACACATGTTGACTTCACAATGTACTATTAGTATGAGCGTGACGTCAGCATTTGTGACTACTAGTCACTAGTAGTAGCCAAACGGACTCTTATGTAAAATGTCATACATTTGTAAAGAGTGACATAATAATAAGCTATTTTAATATCACTTTTGACAGATTTGACATAAGACAGTATTACACTAGCGTTCATAGAGTGTGTGTCATACCAACATTGTTTATTTGGTTACCATGGGTAACAGACTAGTCTGAAGTTACAGAATAGAACCCCTGGGCTTAACCATTGTCAACTGCATTAATGACATCTCATATGAGAGCAAAGCTATCATTGATGCAGTTGGCAATGGCTTAACACAAAGTGAACATCAAATGAAATATTAAATTTAATGAAAATAGATGGCGCTACCCATTGAGTAATGTCATTTATAATACTATGTTGTAGATGTTACTGCATAACACACTGATTTTAGTGTGTTTGTTTATAGTCAAATTATTAAACATCTGTATGCATATAAGTGTGTTAGCAGATTTTAAAATAACAAATAAACTTTTGTTTAGCAATCAAATTCATTTACATAACTCGTTTCCAACTGATCATTATAATAAAACTCATCATCGCCTTCCTGATAAACACCTTCATCATCATAATAGCTACATTCATATTTATCGTAACTCTCACTGGGGTCATTTACAGTTTCTCCATCTTCAATCACTTGATTTTCATGACTTGCATATATTTCTAATGTTTCAACTGTTATGGGGTCATTGTCAGACTCTGTGGTTTTGTTATACAATTGTGTTTTATTTTTGTCCTCTAAATCTTGGTGCATAGACTTGTCTTGTTGCACACATTCTTTGTTTTTGTTCATAGAATGTTCCCCAATATCATGACGTGTCCTTCTACTATCATGCTCTTCAGTATCATGTTGACTATTTTTTGATGCATTATGCTTGGATATTGCATCAGGATCAGTGCTGCTTTCATAATGAACCTTCCGACCATCAAACTTTTTATTTTTGGATTGTTTGAATTTGCTTGGTTCACCAGCCGTTTTAATCCTAGGTGATTTTTGCTTGGTTCTTTCATCAGCACTGCTCAAATTATCATAGCTGCTTTCATGATGGACCTTTTTGTCATATTTATGACTTTTCGATTGTTTTTGTTTTGTTTGTTCATCAGTATCATCCAAACTGTGTGGTGTAACGACCTCTTTAGTTGTTGGAGATTTATCCTTGGATATTTCATCAGCACTGCTTTTATTATCATTTTTACTGTCATATATTTTATTTTTTGATGGTTTGTGTCTGTGTTTTTCAACAGAACCTTGTTGCATTTCAACCTCTTTCTCTTTTGAAGATTTCTGCTTTGATTTTTCATCGGATCTGTTTGAATTATCATAACTGTTTTCACGATGGGCCCTTCTACTATCATATCTTTTATTTGTTGTGCGTTTTTGTTTTAATTGTTCATTCTCACATTGTATCTCTTTCTGTTTGGGAGTTTTATCCTTTGATTTTTCATCAGCACTACCCATATTAGCATAATTATCATCTGGATCATCATAATGAGACCTTTTGGTATCATATATTTTATTGTTTGATTTGTTTGGCTTGTTTATTTCATCAGTATTATCCAAATCATGTTCAGACTCATGTTGTTGCCCCACAACTGATTTTTTGTTTGCCATTTTGTATTTGACTTTTTCATTAGCACTACTAAAATTATTATTTTCATGATTAGCCCTTCTACTACTTTTAGATTGTTCATCAAAACTATCCAAAGTACTTTCCCCTGACTGAACCCCTGTAATATCATAGTTATTTCTTTGATGATTATCTTTAAATGTTTGATTAAAATTATGTTTTTTATGGAAATTCTTTTTTGGTCTTTGTTGCTCATCAGTACTGACTGAATTACGTTCAATGTCATTAGTAGAAGGTTTATTTCTTCTATAGACACCTCTATAAACCCTTTTTATCTGTCTCTGTTTGAACTGTTCATCAGTATGATCACCCTCCCTACTAAAATTCACTGTAATCTCAAATTCTTTTTGATTATCTTTGGATGGTTCATCAGAATTACGTTCAATGTCACTAGTACTTGGTCTGTTTCTAAAACCTTTTGATTGTCCATGTTGGGATTGTTCAATACCTCCCAAAATTGGTTTGACATCATTTTTGTTACGAGTTTTTTGTTTAGGTTGTTCACCCACATTACTAATCTCTCTTTCTGAATGTTTTTTTGCAAAATGTTTATTTTTGGGATATCTCTGTTTAAACTGTACATCACAATCATTACCTTGAATTTCTTTTTGTGCATTCTCTTCCTCAGTCGATGTATATTTTAGAAATCTTTGTTTGGATTGTTCATCACAACATTCACCCTCATTAACTAAGTCTATATTATTGATCTCAACCCCTCTATTTCTTGTTCTCTTATGTTCATAGTTCATAGTACCACCCAAATTATATTCAACCTCATTACTTCTATGGTCTTCCTGTGTCAGTTGTAAATCATCATCAGTAACCTCTAAAACATCCTCATTTCTAGTTTGTTGGTTATTAAAATTCCCTCTGAAACCTCTACCATGTCTTCTGAAGGACCCTCGTCCGCGATGTGTGCGCCCCCTATCTCCACCCCGATAATTAAAAGTCTCACAATTCTCCATAGTATACATCCGTTGTCCTGTACCCGTCTCCAGTTCTACTTTTATATTGAATGGTTTACCTTGACGCCACTCACGATCCCAGGGTTCATTTGGCCTTTTATGGAAGACCCTTGTAGTACGCCCACTCTGCTCATCCCTCGCAGGGTCCCTTAAAAAGTTGTAGGACGGATCCGGAGGCGCCGGGTTGCCCTGTTCGCGTTCCTCCCTCAAGCGGTTGAGTTTGCATCGCAAGTCTTCCACCGGGGGGGCTCGTTGGTGGTTGCGGTGGTGATTGGGTGGAGGGCGGCTCATTTTGCGTACCTGCACGCAGAAGCATTGCGTGAGGGTTGGTTACATTTGACGGATTTGTATACTTGCCTCGTGGTGTTCACCGTCTGCGCGATAAATTAGTCCGGTGTGAGCGGAGAAATTATATAAATAACATTGTTTACACGTCAGCGCAGACAATAATCTGCAGGATGTGTAGGCGACTGGCAAATGAGTGTATTTGTGTACGCTCCTGGTGAATTGGTTGCATATGATAAGCTGTATTAATTTAAAGTTACACAAGGCTCGCCCGGTTTTCCCGGGTTTCCGGTCGATATCCGCGGGGATCGACTACACTGTTGTATAATGCGCTACCAACAAATGGTGTAAAGCGTCCAACAGTAATGTCATACGACCTATTTGTATCCAGCAGACACTTCTAACGGCCCACTCACTAATATTTACACTTCTAACTTCTTCGAGGTTATTACGCATATTCTATTTCGCAAACTTGACACCTAAAAATAATCAACTCTTTGGCTGGTGTCTCTTATTCGCCCGGATTCTAGGCTCAACACCATATGTTGCCTCCGACCATACTGTAGCAACCTAGACTAAGACCTATCTAGGCATTTTGACCGCTTAAATCTATACTAAACCCACTGATATGTTTTACCACAGATTAGCGTTATATAACGCTAATCTGTGGTTTTACAGAGAGGAATCAACTGATAAATAAGTAAAACTAGAAAAGTAGCCAACGAAATGGAGTGTTCAAGTAATGAGCAGCCACGCAATTCATTGGAGATATAATATGAAATTATTCAAACACAATCACAATGTGATTGAAATTTACTGCCAAATATGCTAGCCATATTGCATTTAGATGACGTATTGCTGTTGCCGTCACACATGATTGGCCGATAGCAACGCCATGTCCTATTATATACTGTCTTTTGTTTGAATTGGGGTGAACAGTTATATAATATCATTTGTGGATAAACATAAGCCGCATGGCTCAAAACAACACTGTAAAAGTATACTATTGAATAAACTAAAACATATATAACCAACATTCTGCTTGAATTTTTAAATATAAATTAACATATCACCGGTATTCTTATCATATACGTAGAAACATAAAAATCAATTGTTTTAACTTTGGTAATATTTACCGATTACGTTATCGACGAACTGTCTTCATCGGAGAAATGATCATCGATTGCATAGTCGGTATCCGAGTGTTCGGGTTCTAGAAGGTTGGCGAATCCAGATCGGGCATCAGTTCCTGTAAAAACATTAATATAAATAACATTTTCATTATTGTGTAGCCACAGATACTATATATAGCAGAAGTGGGTACACATGAAGTCAAAGAGATCTCTGTTTTCTTATATTTAAAGAGGCACTTTTTTTTTAAATTTAATATAATTCATATATAGTGTCGACTTGTCAATCTATTATATCTAGATTTTAATCTTATTAGATCTTATAAGTGTAGCTCAGCTAGTGAGGATGAATTCACACAATATCTCGAGTGGTTATATATTAGGATTATATTTTCTTTGGGTTATATACAACAATGATACAACTAACCCCATAGGAGGAAAGTTAAACGCCATCTGGCGGCATCACATCAATTACCATATGGGTGTGCATTGCTAATTGATGTGGTGCCGCCAGATGGCGTTTAACTTTCCTCCTAAGGGGTTAGTTGTATAATTTTTAATATAATTGCATATGCGAACATATGGATGCATATAAAAAAACAAAATTATGAAAAGAAAATAATTATTTCAAAATATTGGAGCCGTACGCGGCTCTCGCGAGCCATATTTGCCCATCGTTGATACGAATGTCGCAATTTCTATACCCCAATAATTGTATTTGTTATTAATTTTCAATACATAAATAATAATAGTAAATCTTGACTCACCTAACATTCCCCTAACATTCTTCGTTTTCAAACAGACGGTCAATTTAACTATTGAGTCATGCCTCAAATTGGTCGACTTGAACTTCTCCCTCATGTAATTCAATCTGCAATCATAAAAATAAAATACAACTCTGCATGTAGAGATATAAAAGAAAACACTCACGTCTGTACTCGACCGTTCATCGTCATCCGTTTGGCGAACGGTTTCATCACTATTGCGAATTGGAATCGAGATTGGTTTTCATCATTCATAATGTAATTTAGGCCCAATTGCACCAGCAACGAGTGTTTCTGTTTCGGGAACATTTCTGACAGTGCAGTGGATAGTCGCTGTAATGATAAATGTTTAAAACAACTAACAGCGAGTTATCTGACCGCCACAATTTAATGGCCAATAAGCGGCACATACATGTCAAAACTACAAAAAGGTACCGGTGTTTTAAACATTCAGATATTGAATACTGGGCACTAGGCACTGTAAAATAACAAATATTTTGTATCCTTATACCATCTTTTTACAATAACATTAGTTGCTAATAATTACCATTATTTCTTTCACATCATCCCTTCGCCCTTTCTCGAACAAACTTATCAGCGTGTTCAAAACGACAGCAACAATTGCGTTGTTGTTAGATCGCCTATCGATTGTTGCAAATGCTGCTTCAAATATATCCTTATATAATTCGGTATACTGCAAAAATAATTCATTAATTATTTTAAAAGAACAGAACAATGCCTGAATTAAAGAAAGAAAACGTAGTAAATTGTTTTCTTATTTTATTACATAATCGTATTGATATAGTAACTTACCGCACCATAATGCTGAAGAACTTTGCTCACATTTTGCATGCTCAATTGACATCTTAATGTTAAAAACAAGAATTTCAGTAGGTACATTCGCTTGTCATCACGCGGCACTGCAAAATAATTTTATTTTTATTTTTATTTTTATTTTTATTTTTATTTTTATTTTTATTTTTATTTTTATTTTTATTTTTATTTTTATTTTTATTTTTATTTTTATTTTTATTTTTATTTTTATTTTTATTTTTATTTTTATTTTTATTTTTATTTTTATTTTTATTTTTATTTTTATTTTTATTTTTATTTTTATTTTTATTTTTATTTTTATTTTTATTTTTATTTTTATTTTTATTTTTATTTTTATTTTTATTTTTACTTTTATTTTTTCTTTTATTTTTATTTATTTTAATTTTAATTTTAATTTTAATTTTAATTTTAATTTTAATTTTAATTTTAATTTTAATTTTAATTTTAATTTTAATTTTAATTTTAATTTTAATTTTAATTTTAATTTTAATTTTAATTTTAATTTTAATTTTAACTTTAAGGTTAATTTTAATTTTTAATTTTTAATTTTTAATTTTTAATTTTTAATTTTTAATTTTTAATTTTTAATTTTTAATTTTTAATTTTTAATTTTTAATTTTTAATTTTTAATTTTTAATTTTTAATTTTTAATTTTTAATTTTTAATTTTTAATTTTTAATTTTTAATTTTTAATTGTTTACTTTATTACTATAAATTGTGCAGCTACATAAACACTTACCATTTGTATCGTTAAAACAAACGAGCATTATAAAATCTAGTAGGTATTCCGAACAGTTACGGCTCTTTTCGAAAGTCTCCTCTACTAAACCCAGCCGTTTATTCTTCGTTAGATAGTAGTACTCCAAATTGGCTACATCCGTAAAAACGTTGCATATGCAAATGTATGCCTAAAAATAAATTTTCTCGTAAAATATTCAAATGTTGTGGAATACCAATACTTACTGTGGATTTTAACCCGTATATCTTGCTTGTCTTTAGCACGCCTAAAGACGCGTCCAAGTAAGATATCATTTTGGGCTTGAGGGAATTCAGATCAGCGATTATATTATCGTTGGCCTCTTCGCTCATTAGTCGTTTAATGTGCCAGTGGAGAAACCAACGTGAGGCAATCATTTGGTATTTGACAACCTAGATGTTTAGTTTAATCATTATAAGTATAAATACGCTTAAATAACTTCACAGAAAACCTCTGAAAAACTGTGAAAGGTGATTCGCGAAAATTCGCTACCACTGGGGATCGAACTCAGGCTCCCCAATGCTTCGAGCTGGGCAAATAAATATATTTTCATAGAAAATTGCATAATATCTATAGTATTTTAGTACTATAGATATTATGCAATTTTCTATGAAAATATATGTATTTGCCAGCATTACCAAAATTTGTCCGGAGTCACAGTATTCGGTTTTATAATCCCTAGTTATACGCTCAACTTAATTCAACATTATATACATTTCTTCTTTTGGTGCCCTCTCCTTAACAGAAGGGTGGCGACCATCATGTGGTACTGTTCTTTATGTTTATACATTGCGAACAGGTAAATAAGCGTAACCTAGTTACACTAGTTACATCAAAAAGTATCCACATACCTCTTCGCTGATAGAATTCACCTCCCATGTATTGAAGAGGAAATGCCACTCAATCAAGGCAGTTAAATCGTGATGTTCAATTAACACTGCGATCAGCCGAATATCGTGCTTTATATTGTCCATTTCGGTACTATTTTCCGATATCTGGTCCTAGAAACAACAATAATTGAAATATATAAGCGTGAATTTACCTAACAATATTCTTAAAGGTCCGCTCTTATCGGTTATTGGAAATCAACAGCATTCACTGAGCAGTGATCTTGATCTGTAAATGTATATCAGCAGAGCTCTTCAAGCAAGCAATTAACTTGAAGAGTTCTGCTGATATACATCTACAGATCTAGATATCTATCTTGCTAGATCTCCTCTGTGTAGTTCAGGTAATGAGAATCAATTGCATTATTTTGTATATAATCCTATAGGATCTAAAGAGGATATATACAAAGTACTTTTTACAGAGTAAATATCGAAATATCGTTTGATTATAATTATATATATATATATATATATATATATATATATATATATATATATATATATATATTTGGTTTAGGGATATGCGTAAACACCTTTTTTTTTATTAAAATGAATCCCGTTGCTGAGCCTCTCATATATGAAATATTACACTTACTGCTGGATATTTGTAGTAGTTGACTGTAAATTTTTTTACGATGGCCTCTATGAAACTATCCAACACCGCCGTGCCTCGCGTCTGTAGCATCGCATGGCCCTCCAAAATCGCTTTGAAAAACTTGCTTACGAGTACTTGTACAACTTCACTTCGATTTGTTACTAAAATTCTGGCTAGACTGTTGAGAATTTCCCAAATTTGCTATGAAATATCAACATTATTATTTATCAGAGCCGCATACTACATATACTAGATTTAGGCGGTTAAGGAAAAAGGCTACTACACATTATAATGCACAAACTGTTTGAGTGGTTCCAACCAGAGAAGCGATTCCTGACACTACCTGTTCGGAACGTATTCGTTTAACTGTAATTATCAAATAAATTCACAATTTGAGTTCGGAACTTCAAAATTCAACGAACAAATCGTGAATTGTCGGTATTTTGTGGAGCAACTGTACTAATACGAGGGATCTAACACGTTCTAAACGATTGGTGCATGTATCGTACTACACGTTCCGAACGTATACTCGTTCCTATCAAAATCGCTCAGCAAAATACGGATTATTCACGATTTGAGTTCGTAAAATGTTGGATTTTTGGTTTAATAGCGTTAAAAAATCATGGGAGAAAATAAAATAGTACTTTCCTAGTGCTACTATGGGCGATTTTCCTAATGCAGCACTTGTATTAAGAGAGTAGAAATACTTACCTCCTGATGTTTCGCAAATGACACATTCTGATAATTCAGCAGAAGCAGTGTTTTTATTAGCCATATCAAAGAATCGTCCTGCTCAGCAAACTTTGTGAGGAGATATTCCATTTGTGGCAGCAGTTTAGTGGCTATATCGGTGTTATTGTTATTCAAATTCCATGCAACTAGAAAATGTTTATTCTAAAAATTTGTATATGTTCCTAATTTTGAATTCTGAATTCTTTATTTTTATAACCATACTACCTCAATAATGTATCCATTGGCAAAACAATAGAAAAATAGCCACATAAATTAAATATACCTGGGGCATAAAATCAAAAATGGAAAAGAAAATCAAACCACTGAAACACTCGTATCGGTTGCGTTTGGTAAACTCAGTTCTAAACTGAAAGGTGCTCAAATATGGAGTAGAAACCATGGCTAACACAAAGAGTGTAGCAGAAAAGCTAAAAAGTAATTTGCATACCTAATGGCTTTCTTCTTGTTTTAAATTCCGTGGACCCCTTGACCAAAATATGGGTCAAGTGATAAATCATTTCAATCAGCACGCCTTCTTCTTGTGGCTCAAAGCCAGTGTCGGCTGAATCTTGTACCAAAATGTTCACCAATAGTCTTACATCGATTTCTGGAGCTTCCCCTATCAAATCCTCTACTACCAGCGAAAGTTTATCTGCGAACTACAAGAAGAACGATCACTATGAAATAAAGATGAACCATGCAATACCGGCCAGTTACTTATTACAATAATTATACTAGGATAGTTTCAGAAGAATCCGATGTGGCGTATGTATGACGATTGTTAAAAAAAAAAGACGACGACAATATCAACATTTTACTTTGGACATGATTATTTACCTCGTCAATGAACTTTAGAGATATAATGGTTTTGAGCGCTCCAGCACTCTCCAAGCCTCTCACATGGGCGTAGAAGAACTTGCCGCATTCCTTGGCAATTGTCTCATTCTTTGCGTACATTCGTAGTAGGATATAGTTTCGAATTTCTGGTTTTATGGCAGTTGGGTAGCTAAACATTAACAGAGAAAAATATTAAATATACCAAATCTACTTTAGATTCTCTCTATTGGAAAACACTAAATAATTAAACAAAAGGTATCATCAAAGTTCCAATTGCAAGCGTGTTTGACAATTGTTTTGGCATATTCTGTCACAATGATGTTGTTAATTTATCCATTTAATAGCTTATGGGACCTATAAAGTTTATGGGATGTTGGTGAATACGGGCATAGATTACATTTACATTACAGTGTATCAAAAAGAAAATCTATAGTACGGCCTTAAAAAAAAGTATCTGAAGCACTCTTGCGCATTGTGATGAATTGTATAGAACCATATCAGCTATAATTGAAATTGTATTACTTACATTTTTGTACAGCAAGTGAAGAAACGAATGGCGCAACGTCGTACGTGGTCATTTACATCTCGCACTGTAGATCCAACCAGCGAGCACAGTCTGTCGAAATTCGTGGCGTGATTTTGTGCGTACTGTATATTCCTTTCGGTCATTATAGCAATGCTAGTCTTCACTGCAGCTTCACGTACTTTCGGATTCTGAGAAGAAAATATTATAGTACAGAGGTTCAAATTGCCAGCAAGTACAGGCGATGATAGATATAAAATGGCAAATATTTCAGATTTTAATTTAAAATATTTGGCGTTCTTGAAAAAATTGAAAAAGTTCGAAAATATTAAGAAAGAGAAAAATTTCGAAAATATTAAAAAAGTAAAAAATTTCAAAAATATAGAAAAAGTGAAAATTTTCGAAAATATTAAAAAAGTGAAAAATTTCGGAAATATTAAAAAAGTGAAAATTTTCAAAAATATAGAAAAAGTGAAAAATTTCAAAAATATAAAAAAAGTGAAAAAATTCAAAAATATTAAAAAAGTGAAAATTTTTGAAAATATTAAAAAAGTGAAAAATTTAAAAAATATAGAAAAAGTGAAAAATTTCGAAAATATATAAAGGTGTAAAATTTCAAAAATATTAAAAAAGTAAAAAATTACGAAAATATTAAAAAAGTGAAAAATGTCAATTTATACAGAAAGTTGTGTGTTCTGAATAAATTGACATTTTTCACTGTTTTAATATTTTCGACATTTTTTACTTTTTTAATATTTTTGAAATTTTACACATTAATATTTTTGAAATTTTACACTTTTTAATATATTCGAAATTTTCCATTTTTTAAATATTTCACCTTAATATTTTCGAAATTGTTCACTTTTTTTGACATTCTTGAAAAACAATAAAGAACGCCAGATAATTTAAATTAAAAACTGAAATAGGTGCCATTTTATATCCATCACCCCAATCATTGTTTTTGTTAATCTCAATAAATAAATTGCAACCCTCGTATTTTTAATTTATCGTTGTTTCAATATTTATGAGATGCCAACATGGCGCCCTTTTCGCTCTACCTCCTTATATAAACAAGAAAGAAGATGAAAACATTAAGAACCGTCTCGAGGTGACCCTCACTTTTGAACTGACAGCACAAAGAAACATAAATAACTTGAACTATGCACTAGATTGTTTCTCAATGTTTTTATATGTATTAGGCGTTAACTAATAAATGATATTAATGTAATCATAGAAAATAACAGATAATAGTATAGTGCAGAGTTCAAGTCATTTGAAGTAGTGGACGGGCATAGTTTGGTTGGTAAAGGAAACTCGCCCACCCCACTAGGTGACCGGATAAAAGTGTAGTGCATAGTTCAAGTTCAAGAAATAGTGTAGGGGAATAGTTTGGTTAGTGGGGGACGCCCGCCCACCCCACCTTCGCTCGCATAGATTTTTCATTGGATATAGATGTTTTATATGGTTTAAACTATTCCAAGAAGAGTGTTATCTAATGAAAAATCTATGCTAGCAAAGGTGGGGTGGGCGGGTGTCCCCCACCAACCAAACTATGCCCGTCCACTATTTCAAATGACTTGAACTATGCACTACAATGTTATGCGTTACTTTCTATGATTAAAAGAATTTCATTTATTAATTTACGTCCAATTCGTAAAAAAATGAGAAACAATGTAGTGCATAGCTCAAGTCGTTTGAAATATATATCCGTATAATATAAAACATAAATGACAGGTCGCTTGGCTTCAAAACATTGTCTTCGTTTTTATCATAGTATTATATATATATATATATATATATATATATATATATATATATATATATAATACTATCATAAAAACGAAGACAATGTTTTGAAGCCGAGCGACCTGTCATTTATGTTTTATATTATTACGGATATAGCTTGCTCACCTCGTCAGCTACCAGACGTCCTAAAATTTTCAGCAACTCCCCCGTGATAAACTCGGCGGGAGCATACTTGAACCAATGCCTCATCTCCGTGACGCACACGTAACGCATGTAATGCAGTTTGACATCGTGTAGATCACTGAATAATAAAACTAAATTAGCAAACATTTAAAAATCCACAAAGTATTCTGTACCAGTTTTTGTAAAATATACACAAGAAGGTTTCAAGCAAACAGTTCAGACTTTCAATATTTTCCAGATCCTGCTGGTGTTGTTGCGGGGTCGTTGATACAAAGGATTCTGATTCATACTCATCCGTTTCCTTTTGGAGTTCTCTGCCGATGAACAGTATGGTCGTGATGAATTTTGTAGCTTAAGCAGAATTATATTGTATGTGCGAAATAATATTAACCAATTGCAAAATAATATTAACAAACAATTATTGATGAATGGTTTACAAAATCTTTGTTATCATTTAGTAAATTACGACAAATTAAACTGTCGCAGTAAAACAATTTGTTAGGAGAGTGAGAGAGAGAGGGGGAGGAAGAGGGGGAGAGAGAGGGGGTGGGGAGGGGGAGAGAGAGGGGGAGAGAGAGGGGGGGAGAGAAGGGGAGAGAGAGGGGGGAGAGAGAGGGGGTGAGAGAGAGGTCGTAGAGGGGGGAGGGAGAGGGGTGAGAGAGAGGTCGTAGAGAGAGGGGGTGAGAGAGAGGAGGTAGAGAGAGGGGGAGAGAGGGGGGGGGGGGGGGTAGAGAGAGGGGGAGAGAGAGAGGGGGAGATAGAGAGGGGGAGAGAGAGAGGGGGAGATAGAGAGGGGGAGATAGAGAGGGGGAGAGAGAGAGGGGGAGAGAGAGAGGGGGAGATAGAGAGGGGGAGAGAGAGAGGGGGAGGGGGAGAGGCAGAGAGAGGGAGATATCGCAAAAATGGGTTTATGTCGACTATTTCAGTAATAAAACGTAAAGAAAATTGATTATTTTTTCTACATTGTTTGCGACAACAATGCCATCATTATATAGTAGATTTTTTCTCCGGAAAGTAATCATATATTTCGAAGAAACTTTGTTAAAAAACGTGACTTGTTCACTATGCCAATACCCTTCCTTCTGCAGCATTGCTGTATTAGGAAAGTAAAAAAGTAATCGAAGTAATCACTCTACGTGTGTGGTTAGGGATGCCCTCCTCCGCGCTTTTGCCATAGATCCGTCATTGATATGGATTCGGCATCACGCGTCTTTGTCTGTACTTGGCGATTTTAACATCGCTCCTGGCATAATTTACTACCCCAAAAACGTATATTCGTGAGATAGCAATAATTATTAATATAAATAATAATATCCATGTATTATTTATTGTATAGAAGCCGATGAAATATTATTATTATTCACTTTTTTATATTAAAACTATTTAAACTTACCAAATATAACGGCGGTCAGTTTCATCATTCTGTACTTGGTATCAACAAGATGTTTGAGAAACACAAAACAGCCCATGAAATTCATACTGTACATTATGCCCTCCTTGTGGCATGCGTACAACAGTTGGTGCAGGAATGAAAACAGAATGTCCATGAAATTTCTGCCAAAAGTGGATTGAATGTTCAGTATACACTTGCATTTCTGTGAAATAATACAAATTGATTTAGGTGGTTTAAAAAATACGTTTAAACTACACATTGTAAATCGAAAAGTCCTCAAACCTACTCTTTGTCTCGGATTTACTGCTCATAAACCAAAAAAATCTAGTATGTTTTAAACAATTAAACAAGTGGTAAAAAACATAGTAATTTTATTCATGTCCTTTATTGAATGTTAATATACTTTTAAGGTATAAATGGTAAAATCTTGAGTATATACTCATGTATATAATATAAAACATGATATAGGTAGCTGTGTTGGTAGTTGTAGAAGTACTGCGCAATCTAACAGGTAGGGTATATATTTATTCGTAAAATATATACCTTACCTGTTAAGATTGCGCAGTACTTCTACAACTACCAACACAGCTACCTATATCATGTTTTTCATTATATACATGAGTATTGACATGTAACATAATAATTATATATAGGAACTACTACATGTAATGATAAAGTTGCTTAATACATTTATCTTATCTTATATAATCAAGATTTTACTATTTAATAATAAATAAACATTAATAAAGCATTAATAAACTTACATAATGGCTCTTCGGATGGCGTTTCTCCAAGTTGGCTTTTAATTGAAGGTAGTCAGTGGCGTTGCCATTGTAATAGTTCTGCGTTATAAAATCCTGATGCCCTAATACATCGACGAATAGCTGTATTAGGGTGGCCAAAAAATCCGGGTGCTGTTGGTACTTTGTTATCCAAGATTCCACTACTCCCTAATATGGTAAGCAATCATAAAATTGTAATACCAATAAAGCTATTATTGCGCCTAGTAAAGGACGCAAATGCTAACCGGTTAATTGTATGCAAGGGAAAATTGTAAAAATTGCGATTTAAAATTAATCGATTTCAGTTAAATGTATTTCCGACTATATAGCATTTTAGGGTTACTGTTAACTGTATATTCTGTTCATTGGTGTAACAGTACAAGTCACAATCGGTCTGTGAAGGGCCGTAGTGCACACAGCCTAGGAGCGGGGGCTGTACTTACTGTTAATTAAGTCTCCATGTTGATTCTGATAACAATGCTAGGAATAAAAAACATTTGAACTCACCTCAAGATTATCAGAGTTGATAAAAAGTGAGGCATACAGGCCTGTTTTGCGTTTGGGCTTGAATAACTCGTACTCAGCTCCTTTCAATTTAAGTTTTCTTGGGTTTAAATTATTCAATGTGTCTTCGTCATCGGAATCTGTATAGGATATATTTAATAAAACAGTTTTTGTTCACGAACATTAATTGCAGCATGGTAGATGGCAATATTATTCCATAGAGGGCACTATCCGGTGATCCTGACATTGCCAACTGCAGCAATGACGGCTTCGTTCTCATATGAGAGCGAAGCTGTCATTGATGCAGTTGGCAATGATCCTGATGGCATGAGCATGTTGACGGTTATTACCATATGGGTGTGCATTGCTAATTGATGTGGTGCCGCCAGATGGCGTTTAACTTTCCTCCTAGGGGGTTAGTTGTATAATTAATGTTGCAATTCTGCTACAAAATGTATTTAAGGGTTAATATGTATCTACATTGTTTTTACCAGCGGGTAGACAATGTATATACTTTTTTTTACAAATGCCTATACATCAGAAAATTCTAGACACTCTTTGTTAGTACGTTAGCTGCCTAGCAGCAACGCGTTCATCATGCCTAGAGCAATAAAGCAGATAAGGTTTTTACATTTTGCAGACACATTACTTACCCCCCGTATTCACCGATGTTCCATAAATTTATCAATAGCTATTGAACCCATAAGTATTCGTTGTTATAGCAATAATAAATGCATTATCTAGAGAATGTAGTTACTTTAGATTCGCTCTTTTGGAAGCACTGAATAATTAAACAAAAGGTGTCTTCAAAGCTCCAATCGCAAACGCTATTCAAGGTGTTTGACATTTGTTTTGGCAATTACTGTCACTATGACGTTTTCAATTTGTCTGTTCCATTGCCAACTGCATCAATGACAGCTTCGCTCTCATATGGGAGCGAAGCTGTCATTGATGCAGTTGGCAATGATCAGTTCAATAGCTTATGGGACCTATAAAGTTTATGGCATGTTGGTGAATACGAGCATTAAGGTTATAATTACCATTTAGGCCAGTGTTCATTTTAAAACATAAGCTAATTCATCTTTTATTTCAAACCATGATGGCGTCTTTGGATAGTGATATTGAAGTGGTAGCAAGTCTACTTACCAAACCTATTGCTGGCAAAATCTGTTCCGTCCACACTAATTTCTTCCAAATCTCCAACTAGTGACTCACTGTTACTGAAAAGACTGCTACGACTGGTAACTGAAGGCGTAGAGTGAGTACTATCGCTGCTATCACTGTCCGAGTACACAAGCCGTCGCTGCGGGTGCGTATAAACTGCGTTGGACGAGGAGCCCGCACTAGCCAACGACGGCGTCCGCCGCTTCCTTGGCGTGTTGTCCAACTCCTCAACATTCTCCTTCCGCTTTTTCGGCGTATCACCCATTATAGTTGCACAAATAACACAACCGAACACAGCCTGCAAAACAAAAAACTCGTTAAAACAATGATGGCGCGCTCGCACAAAACAATTGAAACTTAAGTCAAATCAGCAATGATTTATAGTTTACTTCAAATTACTTGTACGTGCTAATAATAATTAATATTATACGAACGTAAAAAATCGAATGGTAATTAGTAACAGCTGTATGTAGTGTACTAGATGTTTGTTAAGTATTATTTAAGTAGCCCGGTGGTGGCCATTGTTTTTAAAAAAGTATGGCGTGCAAAGGGAAGTGATCTGATTGGATGAAAAAAGCGCGCACTTTTATATAGGAAATTTGAATATTTAAATGTATGTCGGCGCTTGATTATAATAATCGTTTTCAAGCCATAACGATAGCGCAAGGGTGCATTGCGCAGCGTCTGATTGGTAGTGAAACGATTTTAAGGAATGTGTGTACTTGAGATCTTACCCTCGATGGGGGTCTGAGCAGAATCAGTTGACATAGCGCGTCGGTATGGAAATACCGAGCGTTGGCGTTGGCCGGGACTGCTTTCTCAAGATAATTATTAGTTATTGTATAATCAGTGCTTTAAGTTAGTTACTCAGTTGTTAATAAAATGTGTTAGTTGATTGTGACGAAGGACTTATTATTTATTGTGTATCTAATAATATCCTCCAACGAGCACGCCCTGGATTTACCGGACCAAGTACCTGACCATACTAATTGTTATTAGTAATAAAGATATGTGATACATCTAATTAATACAACGCCCTGCGTATACTATACACTCGCTCCGACATGTATATACAATGCTCGCATCTTTTTGTTTTCCGAATACAACCGTCTAGTAAAAAATAATCTCTAAAATAATAAATATTTTAAATCGATTTCAGCTAAATGTATTTCTGACTATATAGCATTTTAGGGATACTGTTAACTGTATTTTCGGTTCATCGATGTAGTTCTGGATAGTTGGCTGGAGACAAGACACTTAGGTCTCAAAATTGGCCAATTGTGGGACGAGTGAGCAGCCTAACTCACTCGTCCCATCAGTCAATTTTGTGTGCAAGCTGCAAAACTGGCGGGTGAGGAGTTGCTAATGCTGACCATACTAGGCCAGCACTCCCCTAGTATTAAATGCCTAGTGTTTACTAGAGCTAGGCAGAGGCATATTACATGCTGTGCTGTTTCTAGTTCTTCATTGCGCCCTCTACATAACGCGCTGTCCACCATACCCATCGTATGTAGGTGTAACTGTACGTTAGTGGCGAGTTATTAGAAATTCGAAATCAGTCTACAAAAATGCATCCTAACGAACTGGCACTGACAAAAACATAAAAAATTAATTCCAGGTTGACATTAGAGTTTGTCACTCGATATATTTTTTACGCAAAATTTCTTCCCATCTCGCCTCAGCGAAATGCCGAAGAAAATGGGTTATGATGAGTATTTGGGGAACGCGTTTGGCAAGCCAGATGTGGAACGGATCGGGGTGTTTGTGGATGCGGCCTATATGAACGGAAAAGGATACACTTCTCCATTTCCAAGTATGTACTACAAGTATTACGAGAAATGTTAACGAAGTCTATAATCTATTTCAGAGCCTGTATATAACCATGGTCCCACTTTCTTGCCATCGGGTAGGAAAACAAGAACCGGTACACAGCACGGGTATTTCGACGACGAATACAAGCGGCTTTTTGAGAACGAAGGACCTCCGCGAAAAAGGTGCTTTTAGTTTGAAAATATAAAAATAATATTTAATAATAATAATTAGGTATTTCACTTCCTAATTATTATTATCATCATAACTTTTAACATACAGCGTGTCTCTAAAGTATGAAATAAATTCGCTAAAACATTTGAAGAGCACAAGGAAGAAAGGGGGAATGTCAGTGTAACTTAGAAAACCGAATTTCATGTTTAGAGCACGTTTATATACACTAACATTCCCCCTTTCTGCCTTGTACTCTTCATTTATGATTTTTACAAAAATTGCTAAAACACATTGATTTTTAATTTTAAATTGGCAATTTTTAATGAAAGTGTCATTTTTTTTCGACCATTTTTGAATGTGCAATGGTCTCATCGACGAAGTTTTTCAAATGACAACCCCATTTTTTTATACAGATTCCGAAAAAGATTATTTTTCTGCAATTATAGATGTATATTATAGTGCCTTTCGTTTATCACTCTGAGCTGGTACGGGCTTATTGTTTCTTGTTCTATTTGCCGCTTCCGATGCGCATAATTTTACCTCGGCCCTTACAACCAGGCTGGTACGCGCTAATTATTTCTTGTTCTATTTGTCGCTTCAGATGCGCAAAATTCTACCTCGGCCCTTACAACCAGCGGTGCACGACCGCAAGACCTGAGCGATACTTTATACTACAGGGGCGACTAGCAATGATAAATCATGCTAAACGAAAGCGCCTTATGATATAGGTTACATAAGAAAATTCCAGAGAAAAAAAAAACAAATTTCAGACTGAAAAAAACATAAAATTTATATATTAGTAGCAGTAATCATAAGCGTTTATCATAAAATAACGCTTCGTTAAATACAAAATTAAATTTTGACAACTGATTTTTAAGGTTTAATTTTCTTGACTATGGCAACGTCGCATTATGTGTCAAAATTGTCAAAAATGACAATATAATCACGCATTGGAAATGAACTCGAGAGTTAGCCTGCTTTATACAATCAAGCCTTTATGTCAGCTACCATTTAGTCCCATCCCTATAATCCCTTCACTTCATGTATCATTTTTATAGCCATTACTACAAACAAGGGAATCAATAAATATTTAATTTTATTGCAGACCAGTTGGAAAAAGTGATAAGACGCCTTTTTTAGTAGGCTCACGTCCGAAACTACACAGCACACCTGGCGACTATTATGGCACTTTTGGGGGCAACATAGAAGCATTTGGTGACACAGCCAAATCCAGGCCAAAACATATTCAAGAAAAAATCAATTTTCTTACACGATGTGGTAAATTTGGGGGGCCCGGATATGCTAATATTTGTTTCGACAAATATCCGGAATATAAGTAAGTAATCTGCTCCGTTTCGGAGCAATGGGGTGTAAGAGATAAAATCTGATTGCGGACTAATTTTTTCGAATCACTTTTTAAAACGTTTTTCTGTGAAATTAAGGAAAATACCGGAAAATAACGTCTCATAAATCTATCTAAGTATTCGTTGTTATAGAAACAATAAATATATTATCTAGGGAGTGTAGTTACTTTAGATTCGCTCTATTGGAAACACTGAAAAATTAAAGAAAATGTGTCATCAAAGCTCCAATTACAAGCGCTATTCAATTATGACATTTATTTTGACCATTTCTGTCATCATGAAATATTCAATTTATACATTCAATAGCTTATGAGACCTATTGGCGATTCAAATATCAACGGTTTTTATCGAACTAGTGGGTAAACAGCTGATCTTTGTTATTGTTTGATCAGCTGATAAAAAATACACGATTTTGATCACTTGGACGGTAATGCGTGGTTGTTAATAAACTTTTAATATATAACTAGACAAACCTTACACATATTATCACACATATGATGAGAAAATACATTTTATGTGTAGAGATTACCCACTAGATTTTAGTTCATTTTCTGCCACCAGATAGAGTACCAACTAGCTTGAATTGCCCATACAGTTTATGGGATGTTGGTGAATGCGGCCATTGTCTACACCCCAATCATTGTTTTTGTTATTCATTCTCAATACATAAATACCAACCCTCGTATAGTATGTTTTAATGATTATGTAAGAAAAAATATAATATTGTGTTTTACTTAAAGGCACCTTACACGATCAATATTACTGTCAATATTTTAGAATAATGACAGTACTACTAAACGATAAAATATTTAATATGTTCATTATTCTAAAATATTGCCAGTATTACTCATCGTGTAAGGTATTAGAATGATGTAATGAAGAGAATACTGATCTTTATCCGGATAATTGATTACTTGATTAATATAAAAAGAGGATTGAAACAAATATTGACAGTACTAGGATTGACAGTATTATTGACCGTGTAAGGTGCCTTTTAGATGATCATATATCGTAAAATTATTATTATTTTTACTTTCCGAATATAGCATTGTTGTATAATATAAGGACGGTATTGTTTTATTTAGTGAAATTGCGTAGTCACTAGATTATTTTACTTTACAGACCTAATCCATATGGTAAACCATATGTAGGGAAAAAATATGGAGCGATATTAGATGGACCACTTAAAATGCCGCACTTTCCAACGCCATATTTCGATAAGAATCCTTACTTCGAGTCGAACGTGGGCCCGCATTATATCAAGCGCCCAGAACGATTAATACCTAATCTATATGGAAATTTCCTCCCGAATGGACCATGTAAATGGGTAAATAATAATTATATATTTTTTCTACCCACAGAATGAACACAAAACTAATTTACTCTACTACTTATACTGACAACTTAAATTAAACGGTTATTCTTGTGTGTGTATTGCAACTACAGACAATCGGATTTAATGATGACATAAAATATATCTTTATATTTACTACATCTAAAGGTCGTTTTAGACAAGACAATTTTTTGACTTCAAAGTTAGTCAAGATGCGAGACAATCTAAATTATCTCGTATCATACAGCAAATTATTTGATATATTGAATTGGATGGTAGATTGAATGGAAAAATATAACTCATTCTAATTTTCAAGGACAGATTGTATGAGAGGAGGATATATGAATTCATTTCTTGCACAACTTTTGGGCTAGAAATTGTCATGTCTAAAAGGACCTTAACAGAATAATTAAATAATCTTCTCCCATTTGAATAGCAAGGTGGATCTCATGCTGGTTGCTTCGAGAAGTATCCCGAATTTAAGCCTTGCAAGTACGTGTCATCCTTACAAGCTAATAAACCGTTCATCAATGACCACGAGCCAACATGGCAGCCGCCCCCAACGACGTACAAGGGCGGTTATACGAAGAGCATACTCAATGAGGGCGTGGACAGAAGTGTTAATATCAACAACTGCAAGACATCTGAGCCGACGTATATCAAGCATTTGGTTGCTCCATCGCAAAAAATTGCAACGCGGAAATAATGTTATTATGTACTGGAAGGTTTCATTAAATTTTGGTTTATCTGGTAATATTTGGTATAATTTATTTCAATAGTGCTATATTTTTGAAATGTCCTTTAAGACAAGTGTCAGCAAACTTTTAAGGCAGAATTGCTTAAAATAGTTATTTATGTGTGTATCAATGCCATAAAAGTCAAACAAGTTCTTTTTGTAACAAAATAACTGATTTCTTTTTTGCAAATAATACTGTCTTCATTTCCCCCCGCAATTTTCTATACATCAAAATTTAATTAAGTAATCAATTAAATTGATTGTATCATATACAATTGAGTGAAAATATTGAATGCAGTATTCAAATCATTTGAAATGGTGAATCGAGCATATATTTGGTAGGTTTTGAATCACCCACCCATCCCTATATGTTCGCATAGTTTTGTTAATGAGATAACACTCTTTCCAGAGTTGTTTAGACAATGTAAACACTTTGTATCCATTAAATAAAACTACGACTGCCAAGTTTATGGCCATTCACTATTTTTCGTGATTTTAATATTGCATTAAATATTTTCCCTCAATTGTATATGATACAAGTTTTGATGTATAGAGAAAATTGGGAGGAAAAATGGAGGCGGTATTATTTCCAATTAAACAATTAGTTTGTAAACATACATATCGTCGCCTAAACAGCAAAACCACACATCTAAAATTTTATTTGGGGTTGACAAGAGAAAAAAAAATGATTCCAAAAACTATACACTTATAAAATGACTACAATTGATTCACAAATAAAAATGAACCATTCCATATTTTTTTCTATCAATTATCATTATATCGTTTTTTTTAAAAATTGTTATCACCATATCGTTACAAATATAATGACTTGTATTCCATTTATTACGCTTGCCGTATCTCTTTACCACTATTACGCGTAATTAAACAGAAATTGCACTAGTAGTTAGCCAGTCATGCAAAGCATACTACAAATTGTATCAACCCTTGCTGTGGTGCAAGGTGCACGAATTTTATGGGTGGTACCAACACCATCCCACAGCCACACGCTCGTCTCGCGAACTGTTTACAACGAACTAGGCAGACGCGGCCACCAAATTGTAGCGTTTACCACCAACTCGCCCCCAAAACTCGTTGAAAATGTAACTGATTACCGATTAAACTACCCCATACCCGCTGGTACTAATATGTTGGGATACCCCACTGCAGTTCTACATTTTGGTATGCAGTTGTTTTATATGCGTGCATGCAGAGTGTTATATGATAACCAACAGTTTCAAGCGACGCTAAAAGAACAGTTTGATTTGGTTGTGATTGAGTGGAACGTGATACCATGCTTTAGTGTACTGGGGGCGCATTTCGGGGTTCCTCTTGTTGGGATACGATCGCTCGCGTTGAGGCTTGAAGGACATGATTCATTTGGGAATCCTACGAATCCTTCATACGCTGCCATGGCGTACAATGCGCATCGGGAAGGTTTTATGGGAAGACTGGTCGATTTCGTGTTTTCGGTTTACTGGAGGTTGCATCATCGGTTGTTTAATGTGCCTGTCGCACAAATGTATGTGGACGAGTATTTTCCGCATTTGAGGAGAGTTAGTGTTCTTGAGCATGAGAAGTCGGCGGAAATTGTGTTGACTAATAGTCATTATCTTTTTCATGGGGCCCGACCAACGGTGCCGGCTGTTGTTGAAATTGGTGGAGTACACGTAGGAAAAGATGGTTTTGGAATATTGCAGCAGGTAAATAGAACTTATTCTAGATATTATATTCATTTAGAGCCGATTTTACAATTGACCCGAGAATAAGGCTATTCGTGGAATATGTGTGAGATATTGACGCCAATATAATAATCTTTATTAATAATAATCTTTATTAAACGGATCTAACCCTTGAAAATATAATAAAATACAACATATATACATAGATTACATGACTAAAATAATCTCAAACTTATTCCACAAATAGCCTTATTCTCCATTAAAATATAAATTGTAGAACTGGTCAGTAATCGGGTAAGTATTTAATTGAAGTCACACCATTTATAAGTGGCACTTTCCATCATTTACTTATCAATAATACAGCAGTACTGTATTCGGAAAGTAAGAATGTGTTAAATACTAGGTGAAATGCCTGCCGTTCAACGTGGATGATTTTTAATTACAAACAGACAAATCCTTACTTTAAGATAATGAATAAATACGATACAAAATACCCAGCACGTCCACCGATGGTATGAAACACAGCGCGCCTAATTGAGGGTTAAAGATCACAGATTCATCAGATCTGGTAAAATTATATTAAAATAATTCAAGTTGGTTAATAATTACCTGTTGATATGACTTCTTCTGCGCTCCTCTTTACTAGCTTAACACACTTCAGAGTTCCTGCAAAGAAAAAAAATAGTTATTAATGTGGTGCCACCAGATGGCGTTTAACTATCCTCCTAGGGGGTTAGTTGTATCATTTTTGTATATAACCACTGGAGCTATTGTATGAATTCATCCTCACTAGCTGAGCTACACTAATGAAATCTAACAAGATCGAAATCTAGATATATAGATTGCTAAGAGGTGAATTTGCATTTATATATGTTTTATAAAATTGGTCTTGTGCTGATATTTCAAGTACTTTGTTACAATATTATTCCCTAGAGGGCACTACCCGGTGATCCTAATGGCATGAGCATGTTGACGATTGTTACCATATGGGTGTGCATTGCTAATTGATGTGGTGCCGCCAGATTGCGTTTAACTTTCCTTCTAGGAGGTTAGTTGTATCATTTTTGTATATAACCACTTGAGATATTATTTGAATTCACCCTCACTAGCTGACCTACACTGATGAGATCTAATAAGATCGAAATCTAGATAAGTAGAAGTGGATTCACACTTATATATGTTAAATAGTTATTAGTTGTTTTATTCATAAACTGTATATATTTGAAATTTTAAAGAATATATAATATAATTCTATTGCAACAACTAGTTTTGTTTAACCAATGAGGTCGACTTATGTAAATTCATAACGTCCCTTATCAGGCAACAACCTGATTTTTAGTCAGTTGTTCGCTGCTAGTCATGCAAACCGTACTACTATTTCTAGCTACCATTGTCGTGGCACAAAGTGCGCGTATTTTATGGGTGATTCCGACACCATCCTTCAGTCATGCGCTTGTTTCGCGCACCATCTTCAACGAGCTCGGAAAACGCGGGCATGAAGTCGTAGCGTTCACCACGTCCCCACCGGAAAACCCCACTGGAAACGTCACTGAATACCGATTACATTTTCCAATAAATAGTAATGCTAATCTGTTGCAGTATTCTACTGTTGTACTACATTTTGGAATGTTAGCGTTCTTAATGCAAGCGTGTCGAGTGTTGTATGATGATAAAAACTTTCAAGAGATTCTTGCGGAGAAGTTTGATGTAGTGGTGATTGAATGGAACGTGGTGCCGTGTTTTAGTGTACTAGGGAAACATTTTGGGGTGCCGCTTGTTGGCATGCGATCGCTTGCTTTGAGATTAGAAGGACATGATTCGGTGGGGAATCCTACGAATCCTTCATATGCCGCGTTGGCTTATAATGAACACCGTGAAGGGTTTCGCGGGCGATTGATTGATTTCATATTTTCTGGTTACTGGAGACTGCAGCATCGGCTTTATAATGTGCCTGTTGCTCAAGGGATTGTAGATGAATATTTCCCGCATTTGTCGAATACAAGTGTGCTCCAGTATGAACAATCTGCGGAGGTGATCTTGTCGAATTGTAATTACTTTTTACATGGAGCGCGTCCGATGGTGCCAGCTATTATTGATATTGGTGGAGTGCATGTGGAAAAAGAAGGTTTTGGGGAGCTAAATGAGGTACCAACTCGTTAATATAGAAAAACAATAAAATAGTAATATTTTTATGCAATTGAGGAGTTAAAAATTCAAGCACTTATACCGAAGGAAGGGATCTTTTATGCGAGTTCAGTACGTTCTGTATCTTTTTATAACCAACCAAATAAACAAATATTTCAGCGTTGGTATGCCCCACGTACATGTTGGTGTAATATTAACTTACGTTAAATGCCACATGTCTGTTAGGTGGAGAAGAGATTTGAATGAATTTATATATATTTTTAAATTAGTTTTTATATGATTTGTAATGGTAAACATTTATATTTTAATTTCCAGGATTTAAAATCATATCTGGATGCCAGCAAAGACGGCTTTATCCTTTTCAACATGGGCTCAATGATCAAAAGCTCGTCACTATCAGAAAATATGTTGTCCGCAATCAATAAGACCTTCAGTACTATCCCCTACAACATTGTATGGAAATTCGAGCGTGATGACTTTGTACTACCCCGAAATGTGCGTATTTGGAAATGGTTGCCTCAAGAAGCGGTGTTAGGTTTGCAATTTTATTCGAGAAAATTTGGGGCTTAAAGAATTAACGATCGCGTTTGTAGCACACAAGAACATCAAGTGTTTTATTAGTCACGGAGGATTGCTGTCGGTACAAGAAGCTATTCACTACGAAGTACCTATAGTAGCCATTCCACTACTGTTCGATCAACCCTACAACAGCTATAGGTTGGTGCAGTTGGGAATTGGGGCCGCTATTGGTTTGGATGAATTGGAAGTAGAGAAATTTAAGAATGTTGTCCATGAGGTTATTACAAACACTAGGTAATTTTTATCATATCATATATCTATTACGAAAATCAAGTGATATTATTGAATTTTAGATGTGTGGTGTTGCTGTTTCGACGACGAAATGCTTACGAGAATAAATATCCCTAAGGCGTCTAGGGCCGGTTCTACAATTGACATTTAACCGGAGAATAAGGCTATTCGTGGAATAAGTGTGAGATATTGACGCCAATATCTCAAACTTATTCCACGGATAGCCTTATTCTCCAGATAAATGTCAATTGTAGAACCGGCTCTAACACCAATATCTCAAACTTATTCCACGAATAACCTTATTCTCCAGTTAAATGTCAATTGTGGAAGTTGCCCTTAGTCTACTTTGTGATCATTCAGTTTAAGCGATAAATAAATCGATTTTTTACTTTGTTTTTTTTTATCACATTTCAGTTACACTTCGCAACTAGTTTCGGCTAAGCTCTAGCCATTTTAGAACTCCTCCGATGACTGAAGAAATTGTAACCGATCGCTCTTTATATAATAAAAAAAAAGAAAACAAACAATTACACAGAAACATCTTAACTAAAATATATATAAAATAGGGTTGGGGTGGGTTTTCTAAGTCTTTCTTCAGTCATCGGAGGAGCTCGAAAATGGCTAGAGCTTAGCCGAAACTAGTTGCAAAGTGTAACTGAAATGTGATAAAAAAAAACGAAGTAAAAAATCGTTTTATTTATCTTTTAAAATGAATTATCACAAAGTAGACGCCTTAAGGCTCTGTCCTAGGCCCCCTCCTCTGGAACGTCGCATTAGATGTTAACAATCTAATATTAGATAGATATTTATTCTCGTAAGCATATTTCGTCGCCTAATTAGCAAAACCACATATCTAAAATTTTATTCGAGGCTGACAGAAGAGAGAAAAACTGATTATAAAATCTTCATTAAATTAATTAAATTGTTCCTGGTTCAAATAAATAAAATATACGTAATAAAATTAATAATGGATAACATTTTGTAAGAGTAAAATAACTCAAATAAACATTTTATATCAGGTTAGGCGATGATTCACAGTACAATAAATAAAAAAGTTAGTACAAAATTAGTAAGTACAAAATTATATATTGAGAATATTCTTCTACTATTCTCGATATTTATTTTATATACAAAACACACTTTAATTCAATCGAATGTATTTTGAATAAATTGACACAGGTAATACGAATACAATCGCAACAAATATAAATATCTTCCCGTTTTTATTGCAAAACATCAATCGCAAAAAATGGTTGTTTTGTATATAACAAAATAAAAACAAATCTACCTTATAGCCCGTTGTACGTCCCTAAATGTTCGCTCGTCCAGTTAATTGGTATCCCGGTTTATTAAAGATGTTTATAATTTCACTCACTACACAACCGCACACGACTCGAGTTAAACTGCAACAATCGTACGCGGCGAGCTACTCACAGCTGAATCACTGCACTGTGTCATTGCGGACAAACAACTTTTTGTTGCTGCGAGCTGGCCCGGCGTAAAAAAATGTGCTATTTTTACGTGCTTATCTATAAACCAGTCGATGCTCGCAAATAATATTGTAATACCAGTTTTATTTCACATAAAATCATTGAAGATGATAAATAGCGAAATCATAACGATATGTGCATTATTAATATATTTAATTTGTTACTATAAATACCTGTTAATGTATTATTTGTATTTTCGGCTTGTATAGTCAGGCAAAGAGGTGTCATTTTTAATTGTAGAAAAACGCATTATGTTTGTGATGTTTTTATTTTAATATAAAGTACAAACTCTAGCCCCCGCATTCACCGACGTTCCATAAATCTATCAATAGCTATTGAACCCATAAGTATTCATTGTTATGCCAACAACAAATACATTATCTAGGGAATGTAGTTACTTTAGATTATCTCTATTCGAAACACTGAATAATTAAACAAAAGGTGTCATCAAAATATTTATAAAATTAATAAATAGTTATATATTTGAGGAGTTACTTCATTTCCAAACTCTGGTTTAACTTCCAGATGTTTACAACACACATTAGTGATAGAAAATTCAAAGAGAACATCCCGAACCCCAAGTCTGGATAGTTCTCGATAGTACTATGAACCTCAGATCACTACAATCTTTAATATAGACCCAAAAAAACAATTAGAATGGTGTTAAATCGGATGGTTTCGACGACCAATTCAAGTTTCGACGACCAATTCAAGTTTCGAACCATCACAGAATTATGTTACGCAATTGAGTAATTATTTCATCAACTGCGTAACATGTAAAGCCGTTATGCGGAAAATAAACATCATATACATCCATAACATCAATTTCTCGCCAAAAAAAAACCTGAACCTGAACGTGTAATAACAGTTCTTGAAATGAAGCCCTTAATTGGCCGCAGAGATCGTAACACCATAAATATTTTTCTTTTGGACGATGTTAAAAATAAAGTCGCCAATAAGATAATAATCGCCAATGCTCCACCAACGACTCAAGCACTAAAAGACATCAGAGCTGATATTCGCGAAATAAAGCCGCAAATGTACGAAAACTTGATGAATTTCATGAATACAATGACCATTTGTAGATAGAGACAACATTTGACAGATTTTATATTTCATTACTACCTCAAAATTTGTACTTTAGATTAAAACAACCACTTTTATATAACATTTTTCTATTGATTTAAAAAGACACCACTTGTTATTCGCGATTCAAAGGTCAACAGCACTACTTATTATAATTGATATATATTATATTTCAGTTATAAAGAAAATATTCATCGTTTGGCGCAACTACAACGCGACCAGCCTCAGCAGCCATTAGAAAAAGCCATATGGTGGATTGAGTATGTTTTGAGGAACAAAGGAGCGCCGCATATCCGCAGCAAAGCTGTTCATATGAATTGGATAACATACTTGATGTTGGACGTACTTGCATTTTTGTTTTGTGCAATTCTACTCTTTATTTATCTGATTATCGTTGTAATTCGTTACTTACGAACAATTCAGAGCGTAAATATGAAAGCCAAGGATGATTAATGAAGTGTTATTAGTCTTATTAAAAGTACTACCATTAAAACTGTATTAGTTCAATTTCTTTTGCTATAAATATTGTACGTACAAAATATTTATTACTATATCTAGTGTAAGAAATATTATCCATAGGAATCATATTATTTTCATATCATATTATCATATATGATGTATGGACACTATGGAAAAAGTAATCGTGCAAAAAGAAAAGTTTTTACGCAAACCTCTTTATAGATTATAGGTCCCAATATTATTTTAAAACCATCACTGGAAAATGTCCGTCCATCGTCTGTTTGTGATACATTTTTCCTCAAAGTTATCGTATATTATTAAATGTATAGATGCATGCATGTATGCATGTATGTATATACAGATGTATGTATGTATGTACAGATGTATGTATGTATGAACAGATGTATGTATATATGAACATATGTATGTATGTATGAACATATGTATGTATATATGAACATATGTATGTATGTATGAACATATGTATGTATGTATGAACAGATGTATGTATGTATGAACAGATGTATGTATGTATGAACAGATGTATGTATGTACGAACAGATGTATGTATGTATGAACAGATGTATGTATGTATGAACAAATGTATGTACAGATGTATGTACGTATATACCGATGTATGTATATATGTATGTACAGATGTACATCTTTACATACGTACATACATACATACATCTGTACATACATACATACATCTGTACAAACATACATACATCTGTACATACATATATACAACTGTACATACATACATACATACATCTGTACATCTATACATACGTATATACATCTGTATATACATACATACATCTGTACATACATACATACATCTGTACATACATACATACATCTGTACATACATACATACATCTGTACATACATACATGCATCTGTACATACATACATACATCTGTACATACATACATACATTTGTACATACATACATACATCTGTACATACATACATACATCTGTACATACATACATACATCTGTACATACATACATACATCTGTACATACATACATACATCTGTACATCTATATATACGTACATACATTTGTACATACATATATACATCTGTACATACATATATACATTTGTACATACATATATACATCTGTACATACATATATACATCTGTACATGCATACATACATCAGTACATACGTATATACATCTGTACATACATACATACATCTGTACATACATACATACATCTGTACATACATACATACATCTGTACATACATACATACATCTGTACATACATATATACATCTGTACATACATATATACATCTGTACATGCATACATACATCTGTACATACATATATACATCTGTACATACATATATACATCTGTACATGCATACATACATCTGTACATACATATATACATCTGTACATACATATATACATCTGTACATGCATACATACATCTGTACATACATACATGCATCTGTACATACATACATACATCTGTACATACATACATACATCTGTACATACATACATACATCTGTACATACATACATACATCTGTACATACATACATACATCTGTACATACATACATACATCTGTACATCTATATATACGTACATACATCTGTACATACATATATACATCTGTACATACATATATACATTTGTACATACATATATACATTTGTACATACATATATACATCTGTACATACATATATACATCTGTACATGCATACATACATCTGTACATACATATATACATCTGTACATGCATACATACATCTGTACATACATACATACATCTGTACATACATACATCTGTACATACATACATACATTTGTACATACATACATACATCTGTACATACATACATACATCTGTACATACATACATACATACATGCATCTGTACATACATACATACATCTGTACATACATACATACATCTGTACATACATACATACATCTGTACATACATACATCTGTACATACATATATACATATGTACATACATATATACATCTGTACATACATATATACATCTGTACATACATATATACATCTGTACATACATATATACATCTGTACATGCATACATACATCTGTACATACATATATACATCTGTACATACATATATACATCTGTACATGCATACATACATCTGTACATACATACATACATCTGTACATACATACATGCATCTGTACATACATACATACATCTGTACATACATACATACATCTGTACATACATACATACATCTGTACATACATACATCTGTACATACATATATACATCTGTACATACATATATACATCTGTACATGCATACATACATCTGTACATACATATATACATCTGTACATACATATATACATCTGTACATGCATACATACATCTGTATATACATACATACATCTGTACATACATACATACATCTGTACATACATACATACATCTGTACATACATACATACATCTGTACATACATACATACATCTGTACATACATACATACATCTGTACATACATACATACATCTGTACATACATACATACATCTGTACATCTATATATACGTACATACATCTGTACATACATATATACATCTGTACATACATATATACATTTGTACATACATATATACATCTGTACATACATATATACATCTGTACATGCATACATACATCAGTACATACGTATATACATCTGTACATACATACATACATCTGTACATACATACATACATCTGTACATACATACATACATCTGTACATACATACATACATCTGTACATACATATATACATCTGTACATACATATATACATCTGTACATACATATATACATCTGTACATGCATACATACATCTGTACATGCATATATACATCTGTACATACATATATACATCTGTACATGCATACATACATCTGTACAAACATATATACATCTGTACATACATATATACATCTGTACATGCATACATACATCTGCACATACATACATGCATCTGTACATACATACATACATCTGTACATACATACATACATCTGTACATACATACATACATCTGTACATCTATATATACGTACATACATCTGTACATACATATATACATCTGTACATACATATATACATCTGTACATACATATATACATTTGTACATACATATATACATCTGTACATACATATATACATCTGTACATGCATATATACATCTGTACATACATATATACATTTGTACATACATATATACATCTGTACATACATATATACATCTGTACATGCATACATACATCTGTACATACATACATACATCTGTACATACATAAATACATCTGTACATACATATATACATCTGTACATACATATATACATCTGTACATACATATATACATTTGTACATACATATATAC
The DNA here is from genome assembly GCA_963942505.1 of Lordithon lunulatus. NCBI lineage: Eukaryota > Metazoa > Arthropoda > Insecta > Coleoptera > Staphylinidae > Lordithon > Lordithon lunulatus. The sequence goes on from OZ012666.1 coordinate 465,308, forward strand.
ATCTGTACATACATATATACATTTGTACATACATATATACATCTGTACATACATATATACATCTGTACATGCATACATACATCTGTACATGCATACATACATCTGTATATACATACATACATCTGTACATACATACATACATCTGTACATACATACATACATCTGTACATACATACATACATCTGTACATACATATATACATCTGTACATGCATACATACATCTGTACATGCATACATACATCAGTACATACGTATATACATCTGTACATACATACATACATCTGTACATACATATATACATCTGTACATGCATACATACATCTGTACATACATACATACATCTGTACATACATATATACATCTGTACATGCATACATACATCTGTACATGCATACATACATCTGTATATACATACATACATCTGTACATACATACATACATCTGTACATACATACATACATCTGTACATACATACATACATCTGTACATACATATATACATCTGTACATGCATACATACATCTGTACATGCATACATACATCAGTACATACGTATATACATCTGTACATACATACATACATCTGTACATACATATATACATCTGTACATGCATACATACATCTGTACATACATACATGCATCTGTACATACATACATACATCTGTACATACATACATACATCTGTACATACATACATACATCTGTATATACATATATACATCTGTACATGCATACATACATCTGTACATGCATACATACATCTGTACATGCATATATACATCTGTACATACATATATACATCTGTACATACATATATACATCTGTACATACATATATACATTTGTACATACATATATACATCTGTACATACATATATACATCTGTACATGCATACATACATCAGTACATACGTATATACATCTGTACATACATACATACATCTGTACATACATACATACATCTGTACATACATACATACATCTGTACATACATACATACATCTGTACATACATATATACATCTGTACATACATATATACATCTGTACATACATATATACATCTGTACATGCATACATACATCTGTACATACATATATACATCTGTACATACATATATACATCTGTACATGCATACATACATCTGTACATACATACATGCATCTGTACATACATACATACATCTGTACATACATACATACATCTGTACATACATACATACATCTGTACATCTATATATACGTACATACATCTGTACATACATATATACATCTGTACATACATATATACATCTGTACATACATATATACATTTGTACATACATATATACATCTGTACATACATATATACATCTGTACATGCATATATACATCTGTACATACATATATACATTTGTACATACATATATACATCTGTACATACATATATACATCTGTACATGCATACATACATCTGTACATACATACATACATCTGTACATACATAAATACATCTGTACATACATATATACATCTGTACATACATATATACATTTGTACATACATATATACATCTGTACATACATATATACATCTGTACATACATATATACATTTGTACATACATATATACATCTGTACATACATATATACATCTGTACATGCATACATACATCTGTACATGCATACATACATCTGTATATACATACATACATCTGTACATACATACATACATCTGTACATACATACATACATCTGTACATACATACATACATCTGTACATACATATATACATCTGTACATGCATACATACATCTGTACATGCATACATACATCTGTACATGCATATATACATCTGTACATACATATATACATCTGTACATGCATACATACATCTGTACATGCATACATACATCTGTATATACATACATACATCTGTACATACATACATACATCTGTACATACATACATACATCTGTACATACATACATACATCTGTACATACATATATACATCTGTACATACATATATACATCTGTACATACATATATACATCTGTACATGCATACATACATCTGTACATGCATATATACATCTGTACATACATATATACATCTGTACATGCATACATACATCTGTACAAACATATATACATCTGTACATACATATATACATCTGTACATGCATACATACATCTGTACATACATACATGCATCTGTACATACATACATACATCTGTACATACATACATACATCTGTACATACATACATACATCTGTACATCTATATATACGTACATACATCTGTACATACATATATACATCTGTACATACATATATACATCTGTACATACATATATACATTTGTACATACATATATACATCTGTACATACATATATACATCTGTACATGCATATATACATCTGTACATACATATATACATTTGTACATACATATATACATCTGTACATACATATATACATCTGTACATGCATACATACATCTGTACATACATACATACATCTGTACATACATAAATACATCTGTACATACATATATACATCTGTACATACATATATACATCTGTACATACATATATACATTTGTACATACATATATACATCTGTACATACATATATACATTTGTACATACATATATACATCTGTACATACATATATACATCTGTACATGCATACATACATCTGTACATGCATACATACATCTGTATATACATACATACATCTGTACATACATACATACATCTGTACATACATACATACATCTGTACATACATACATACATCTGTACATACATATATACATCTGTACATGCATACATACATCTGTACATGCATACATACATCAGTACATACGTATATACATCTGTACATACATACATACATCTGTACATACATATATACATCTGTACATGCATACATACATCTGTACATACATACATACATCTGTACATACATATATACATCTGTACATGCATACATACATCTGTACATGCATACATACATCTGTATATACATACATACATCTGTACATACATACATACATCTGTACATACATACATACATCTGTACATACATACATACATCTGTACATACATATATACATCTGTACATGCATACATACATCTGTACATGCATACATACATCAGTACATACGTATATACATCTGTACATACATACATACATCTGTACATACATATATACATCTGTACATGCATACATACATCTGTACATACATACATGCATCTGTACATACATACATACATCTGTACATACATACATACATCTGTACATACATACATACATCTGTACATACATATATACATCTGTACATGCATACATACATCTGTACATGCATACATACATCTGTACATGCATATATACATCTGTACATACATATATACATCTGTACATACATATATACATCTGTACATACATATATACATTTGTACATACATATATACATCTGTACATACATATATACATCTGTACATGCATACATACATCAGTACATACGTATATACATCTGTACATACATACATACATCTGTACATACATACATACATCTGTACATACATACATACATCTGTACATACATACATACATCTGTACATACATATATACATCTGTACATACATATATACATCTGTACATACATATATACATCTGTACATGCATACATACATCTGTACATACATATATACATCTGTACATACATATATACATCTGTACATGCATACATACATCTGTACATACATACATGCATCTGTACATACATACATACATCTGTACATACATACATACATCTGTACATACATACATACATCTGTACATCTATATATACGTACATACATCTGTACATACATATATACATCTGTACATACATATATACATCTGTACATACATATATACATTTGTACATACATATATACATCTGTACATACATATATACATCTGTACATGCATATATACATCTGTACATACATATATACATTTGTACATACATATATACATCTGTACATACATATATACATCTGTACATGCATACATACATCTGTACATACATACATACATCTGTACATACATAAATACATCTGTACATACATATATACATCTGTACATACATATATACATCTGTACATACATATATACATTTGTACATACATATATACATCTGTACATACATATATACATCTGTACATACATATATACATTTGTACATACATATATACATCTGTACATACATATATACATCTGTACATGCATACATACATCTGTACATGCATACATACATCTGTATATACATACATACATCTGTACATACATACATACATCTGTACATACATACATACATCTGTACATACATACATACATCTGTACATACATATATACATCTGTACATGCATACATACATCTGTACATGCATACATACATCTGTACATGCATATATACATCTGTACATACATATATACATCTGTACATGCATACATACATCTGTACATGCATACATACATCTGTATATACATACATACATCTGTACATACATACATACATCTGTACATACATACATACATCTGTACATACATACATACATCTGTACATACATATATACATCTGTACATGCATACATACATCTGTACATGCATACATACATCTGTATATACATACATACATCTGTACATACATACATACATCTGTACATACATACATACATCTGTACATACATACATACATCTGTACATACATATATACATCTGTACATGCATACATACATCTGTACATGCATACATACATCTGTACATGCATATATACATCTGTATATACATACATACATCTGTACATACATACATACATCTGTACATACATACATACATCTGTACATACATACATACATACATCTGTACATACATACATACATACATCTGTACATACATACATACATACATCTGTACATACATACATACATACATCTGTACATACATACATACATACATCTGTACATACATACATACATACATACATACATCTATACATATATACAGAATGTGTGTATGTATGTACAGATGTATATATGTATGTATGGTATGTATGGTATGTATGGTATGTCTGGTATGTATGGTATGTATGGTATGTATGCTATGTATAGTATGTATGCTATGTATAGTATGTATGCTATGTATAGTATGTATGGTATGTATGGTATGTATGGTATGTACGGTATGTATGGTATGTATGGTATGTATGGTATGTATAGTATGTATGGTATGTATGGAATGTATGGTATGTCTGGTATGTATGGTATGTATATGTATGGTATGTATGGTATGTATGCTATGTATAGTATGTATGGTATGTATGGTATGTATGGTATGTATATGTATGGTATGTATGGTATGTATATGTATGGTATGTATGGTATGTAGTATGTATGGTAAGTATGGTATGTATGGTGTGTATGGTATGTATGGTATGTATGGTATGTATGGTATGTATGGTATGTATGGTATGTATGGTATGTATGGTATGTATGGTATGTATGCTATGTATAGTATGTATGGTATGTATGGTATGTATGGTATGTATGGTATGTATATGTATGGTATGTATGGTATGTATATGTATGGTATGTATGGTATGTATGGTATGTATGGTATGTAGTATGTATGGTAAGTATGGTATGTATGGTATGTATGGTGTGTATGGTATGTATGGTATGTATGGTATGTATGGTATGTATGGTATGTATGGTATGTATGCTATGTATAGTATGTATGGTATGTATGGTATGTATGGTATGTATGGTATGTATGGTATGTATGGTATGTATGGTATGTATGGTATGTATGGTATGTATGGTATGTATGGTAAGTATGGTATGTATGGTATCTATGGTATGTATGTATGTATCTATGTATGTAACACACACTTCCTATGGACGACACAACACCCATGGATTAATAGACCCAAATTCCGAACGGAAAAGAGTATTAATCCGGACACGAATCGGGGACGGCGTGGCTTCAGACCGTCGCCGTTTTATTTTTAGTATTGGTAAAGCCTACTTGTATGTTAAAAAAACAATTTTACGACCCATACATTTGGAGCATTTCGATAAAAAAAAAACTCGTGGAGTTTCAATGATGAGAATTACTGGCGCGTTCGCCGGGTGCAAAGTCAAACGCGCCGAATAATTACGTTTCGACGCGCTAGTAATATTACAAATAGTATGCGATTTCTACCCTCGCGGCACTAACAGGTTTCAACAATATTTTAACCTTAAAAAAAACTGATAATATCTATAGTATTTCTTTATATTGAGGATTGAATATCTTATGCACAGAGCACGATATTATACATACATAGCACTGATGTTATACTTAAACATATTAGAGAAAGCCTCCCAAACATGTAGTGACTGTAGGAAACAAAAAAAGGCTAATAAAAGAATTTTCAGCACTGCTCTCGGTAAATTGTTGCATTATCACCGGCCGAAAAATGGGCCCCCATACAATTTTATACAAATTCGCCGATATGTAACAAACATAAACTCACCTGCAATTAACGAGCACTCTAGTTGCACACACACAACGTTTTATTCAATAACCACCACAGCGATTTAATCCTGCAGCACATTCAGGACACCACGCACTTATTCGCAATAACCAACATGTCGCCGACACGAAAAATCTGCGGTCACGCGACCACAGCGCCGCCCGCTGATTGGCTCCGCGAGCAAATTTTGTTAATAATAAATTCTGAAGTGACGCTTTCGCTATTATTACAATAATTACTCAACTTGTTGTAGATCGAGTGGTATCAAATGAAATGTAATTAAATTCGCCACGCGTATACCTAAGAGTTTCCACGCGAAATTATTTAACTAGCACCCAATTCAGTCGAGAAATTAACGCCGGTAACAGCTGCAACAATCAGGTGACTGCAAGCAACAATTTGATTGGTTGCCAGATCGGAAAACGTTGTAGGCCGCTAATGTTATTTTGTTTTGTTCGTTCGCTGAAGTTAGTAAAGATGCTCTCGCAAATATTTACAAAACTGTTTTATCGGGTGACTTGCGGATGGTGTTAAACTCAAGCTATCACGATGGACTATTGTTAGAACGTGGAGGTTGGTTGCTACTGATGTGTGAAATGTGTCGTCTACTAGCAGCCGATATTGAGGTTAGTGTTTGTTAGTTTCCAAATGCAACACTGCTGTATAAGGAAGCTATTGTTTTTATTTAGATTTAACTTGCAATTAAAATGTTGGATTTGTACGATATTGGTGGCAAACTTATGTTAAAATTAGTCGAATGGATATGGCTTTGAGTATAAAAACAAAATCAAATCAAACATATATATATATATATATATATATATATATATATATATATTTATATATATATATATATATATATATATATATATTTATATATATATATATATATATATATATATATATATATATATATAACGCTAATCTGTGATATAAGTTATACTTGAATTTAAAGAATGTTTGTGAAACCGGGTACTATTATTATAGCCTCTCATACAAACGCGCAGTGGTGATATTGTAACCAATATCCGACGTGCGCGATTATTGTTAGTTGAAAACTTTAGTCTCCCATGCAAGAAACAACACCACACGTAGAAAAGATCCGATATATATACAAGAAACAAAATGAGGTTAAAAACTGCTCTCGGTAATTTGTTAGATAATCACAAGCCGACTCAACTAAAGTTTTATGTAAAATCACTGATATATAATAAACAAAAACTCACCTTCACAACATCCACAATCAACGAGCACTCCAGTTGAACACACACAACGTTTTATTCAACAACCACCACTATTTAATCCTCCAACACAGTCGGGACGATGATCAGGACGACGCACTTATTTATCCAACATGTCGCCTACCCGAAAAATCGGCGATCACGCGACCGCAGTGCCGGCCGCTGATTGGCTCCGCGAACAAATTTTGTTAATAATAAATTCTGAAAAGATGCTTCCGCAATTATTATAATTATTAATCCACATGTTATTAATCGAGTGGTGGCAAATGAAAGGTAATTAAATTCGTTTTGAGGGTACATAAGTTTTTCCGCGTGAAATTATTTAATTAGCACACAATTCGTTCGGGAAATTAACGTCGGTTACAGCTTCAACAATCAGGTGATTGCTAGCAACAATTTGATTGGTTGCCGAAACAAAAACGGTTGGTGCCGGTGCTGTAAATTTGTTTTTTTCGTGGTTGTAGTTGTGGTGCAGTTCGGCGTTGTAATTGCAAAGATGCTTTCGCAAATATTTCATAAAATACTTCTTCGCGGGGATTGCGGATGGTGGTAAACTGGAGCTAACAGGATGGACTATTGATGGAAATAGGAGTTTGGTTGCGGGCAATGGTTGAAATAGTGATATGCAATGCAGCCGGAATTCAGGTTAGTGTAGGTTAGGGATTGTCCATTTATATATGAGGCTGTGAAAATTAAAGTGGCGTAAGTCGCATTTAAATTGTTTTTAAAATGAGAAAAGTTTGCGTTTGGTATTTATGTAAATCGACGTGCGCAGTTGCAGACTTGAAATCAATTTATTTATAAATAAAAATCGGCCGGGTTAGTACGAAAAATATTTAATGATCAAGCAAGATCACCCAAATTTGAAGTTTGGAAAAAAAACATTAGCGGACTACAACGACGAGTAGTCCGCTAATCTTATTTTGTTTTTTCGTCGCTGTAGTAGATGCTTACGCTAATATTTGAAATTATATGTCATCCGAATTTAATCATCTATTTTTCTAGAGATGCATTTATAATTATTTTATAAACACTGCAAAATGGTTTTGGTTCGATTTCGTACCAGAATCATTCTGCAATGTTATTAAAACAATTATAAATGCATCTCTAGAAAAATAGATGATTAAATTCGGATGACTAAATCTAGTCATCCGAATTTAATTAAAATATTAGATCATATGAGCAGAGTTGTTGAGAAGTAAATACTCAATCGAGTATTTACTTCTCAATAACTCTGCTCATATGATCTAATATTTTATTTATGCGTGGCATTGTTTATATGTGTAATTTTATTAGTTAAATTAGACTTGATTCATTGAAAATTGTCTAAAATAATATTATGTACAGTTCAAGTTGCTTGAACTATGAACTGGCTATGGTTGGTCTTGATCACCCACGTACCATACAAGGTTTTCTCATATCAACAGAGATTTTTTGCATTGTTTACAAAGCAACAATTATTAATACCTTTATATTACGTAAATTACGCCACTGGAGGTACGCCACACATTATTACAAATAACAATACACTATTATATCCCATATATTAAGAATGTTCTCCAATTTATTCCGCATGTATTATATGTTTATTTCCTTGCGCTAAATTAAATTAATAATTATTAATTTAATATATTACTGTACTTTGAAAACGGCGCGCGCGCACACCAGCTATCAGCTGATTCGTTTGACAGGTGCTTGTTGTCGGGTTGTTTATTTGCAATCGTCAGAATGTGCCCCGCTGTACACATCAGCAACGTCCTTAACACTTTACTCCAGTTGTAAACAGTCGCCTTCCAGTTTTAAAAATTCCCAGTTGTGACCGCACTTAGCAGGATGCCGCTGGAAAACAAGTATAACCTAAAGAGTCCCGGTAATAAAGTCTGTAATTAATAAGTTGAATATCACCTATAAGTGTGTTGTTTGTTTAGGGGTGAAACGGTTGATGCGGGAAGCCATGGAGCTGGCTGAACCGACAGAAGAGTATTATGCGAATCCACTTGATGATAATTTGTTTGAGTGGCATTTTACTGTAAGGGGGCCACCGAGTACTGAGTTCGATGGTGGGTACTATCATGGAAGGATTTTGTTGCCTACACAGTATCCCATGCAACCTCCAAATATTATCCTGCTTACACCCAATGGAAGGTAAATATTCTAGTTGGATCTGAATTAGACTTTAAATCGGAACACAAATGGTGATAATCCTACATATTTAATCTAATCGAGATAATGGCATATAATGGTAAAAATGGATTCACAACAATAGCATTTAGATGTTTATGATTATTATGCCCATATTTACCAACATCCCATAAAATTTATAGGTCCCATACGCTATTGAATGGATAAATTGACAACAGCTTTATGACAGAATATGCCAAAACAAATGTCAAACACCTTCAATAGCATTTGTAATTGGAGCTTTGTTGACACCTTTTGTTTAATTATTCAGTGTTTCCAATAGAGTGAATCTAAAGTAACTACATTTCCTAGATAATATGTTTATTGTAACATAACATAACTATAACAACGAATACTTATGGGTTCAATAGCTATTAATAAATTTATGGAACGTCAGTGAATATGAGGGTTAGTCTGAGAAAAAGGTATTAAATAGAATATCTGGAAAATATATTTGGTTTATTATAGAAACGTTTGTAGAAAATATTCTATTACAGGGCTTACCCCTGTATTCACTGATATTCCATAAATATATCAATAGCTATTGAACCCATAAGTTGTCATTGTTATAGCAACAATAAATACAATATCTAGGAGATGTAGTTACTTTAGGTTCTCTCTATTGGAAACACTGAATAATTAAACAAAAGTTGTCATCAATTCTCCATTCACAAGTGCTATTCAAGGTGTTTAACATTTGTTTTAACAACTTCTGTCACAATGACGTTGTCAATTTATCCATTCAATAGTTTATGGGATGTTGGTGAATACAGGCATTACCTTGGTATTCACTAATGTTCTATAAACATATCAATAGCGATTGAACCCCTAAGTAGTTATTGTTATAGCAACAATAAATACAATACATTGTAATGAAGGGAATACTGATTTTTATCTGGATAATTGATCACTTGATAAATATAAAAAGAGGATTGATGCAAATATTGACATTATTATTGACGATGTAAGGTGTTTATAGGCTTTTTCCTATAATCAAAGTAAAACAAATAGCAATTATATAATCAATTTGCTAATAGTAACAATCGTTAATGGTAAATAGCTGTTGCAATGAATTAATTTTACCTGTAGTAAGTAGTTATTATGTTTAGAGATTTTTGTATGCCAAAAAAGGTTTTTCGTTCAAGGTTTGAGGTAAATAAGAAAATCTGTCTATCAATATCGGACCATCATCCAGAGAGTTGGCAACCATCTTGGTCCATCCGAACAGCCCTACTGGCACTAATTGCGTTCATGCCGACGCCGCCCGCGGGAACAATTGGCTCGCTCGATTACACTCCAGATGAACGCAAAGTGCTGGCCAAAAAGTCACTCAACTGGGAGTGTCCGATTTGTGGGAATATTGCCTCCAAGTTGCTGTCAGCACCACCTACTTCAAACCTCACACAGGAGGAGACGTCGCTCATCAAACAAATTGCCTTAAAAGTGAGTAAAGTATTAAACATATATAAGTGTGAACTCACCTCTTAGCAATCTACATATCTAGATTTCGATCTTATTAGATCTCATCAGTGTAGCTCAGCTAGTGAGGATGAATTCACACAATATCTCCAGTGGTTATTACCATGTGGGTGTGCATTGTTAACTGATGTGGTGCCGCCAGATGGTGTTTAACTTTCCTCCTAGGACGTTAGTTGTATCATTTTAGGAGAACTATTAATTCAGCAACATTTTGCATATTTATTTATATAGTGTATGTCTTACACGACTTACAAGTCTTTCCCATCATATTCATAACTAATAATTAGGGATATTAATTAAACCTACTACATTATTTAGTGTAAAGCATTGTGTTTAACCCCACTTGTGTATATCCAATAGGCTGAAGATGATGCCAGTAGAAAAGCTTCAAGTGAAACTGCCATTGGAAAAGAAAGTGAGGTATCGAATGCTTCTGCTCCACTGGTGGCACCTGTAGGTGATAGTAATGCCTCCATACTGCGTCAACGCAACCCATTGGCGCCCACTGAGGATATCGTAGACCCCAGTGTAGCAGATAGTCTTCTACAAGCTTCTATTGCTAGTGTAAATAGGTAAGATTGATAATTTAAGTTATTATTCTTATATATAAAAACCAAATCAATGTTTTGAAGCTATCCAACCTGTCATTTCTATATATATATATATATATATATATATATATATATGTTTATAATTTTAATCGTCATCACATCACCGCCTTTCGTTTATCACGCTGGGCTGCTACGGGCTTCTTGTTTCTTGTTCTATTTGCCGCTTCTGATGCGTACAATTCTACCTCTTGACCCTTGCAACCGGCGGGGTACGACCGCGATACTGCACGCCGTGGGGCGACTAGTAATGCTAAACCATGCTAAACGAAAGCGCCTTTAGATGTATAGTTTGGTGTAAACAAATGACTCATGGCCGGTAGATATAGGAGCCATTATTCTCTTGACATTGTGGGTGGAAATTTCAGGCGATTTCGACCAAAATTTAAGATTATTAAGATTTATTGACCCATGTACTCCCCCCTTCTGGTTGATAAATCTTTAAAATTCTTAAATTTTGGTAGAAATCGCGTGAAATTTCCACCCAGAATGTCAACATGTTGGACCAGAATGCAAAAATGATGGTAATTTCATGAGATTTTGTCAAAAATTTAAGAATTTTTAAGATTTATCAACCAGAAGGGAGTACTCTGGTTGATAAATCTTAAAAATTCTTAAATTTTTGACAAAATCTCATGAAATTACCATCATTTTTGCATTCTGGTCCAACATGTTGACATTCTGGGTGGAAATTTCACGCGATTTCTACCAAAATTTAAGAATTTTAAAGATTTATCAACCAGAAGGGGGGAGTACATGGGTCAATAAATCTTAAAAATCTTAAATTTTGGTTGAAATCTCCTGAAATTTCTAACCCAGAATGTCAAGAGAATAATGGCTCCCACATCTACCAGTCATGAGTCATTTGTTTACTCTTCTGGTTGGATAAATCTTCAATTTTTTACTAAATCGCGTGAAATTGCTATCATTTTTGTATCCTGGTCCAACATCTGGGTGGAAAAAAAATTAATTTGGCTAGACATGTGGTACCCACAAATTTAACAAAAGTCTAAGGCCTAGCCACACCTTCCAGAAAAAAATATATGTGATTATTACTTACTTACTAGAGGGCCAGGCCAATTAAAAATTTCTAATGTCCCAACATATGTTCTGGATAGTTGGCTGGAGCGTAGTATAGCTACAGACACTTAGGCCTCAAAATGGGCACATTGTGAAACCTCCCTTATGGCCACTCACTCGTCCCACCAGTCAATTTTGCGTACGAGCCGCAAAACTCTGGCGGGTGAGGAGTTGCCAATGCTGGTCATACTAGGCCAGCACTCCCCTAGTATTAGATGCCTAGTGTTCCCAACATATGTTAAGGGGGCAGGATGGTTTACAACTAAAAAAAAAATTTTTTTTCGATATTTTTTTAAATGAAAGTATAACATCTCAGGAATATCCTGTGAAAATTTCAAGTAGATTGGACTAAAACTTGTTGAGATACCAATTATTTCGTAATCGTGTTCGGAGGCCGCCGAAATCGCTCAAGCCAGGTATACGGCGGCAATTATTTGTCACCCCTTTTTCTCAGAAAATATATATATATATATATATATATATATATATATATATATATATATATATATATATATATAGATTGGTCCTGGATGTATGTGTGAAAAGTGGCTATTGCAAAAAATGTGAGTATTGGGGATCAAATTTAGATTCGGCAGAGTTTAAATAGTGGCTTCAAGAGCATGAAAACGAATGTACGGCCAACCATCAAGGATCTTCCGGTAAAATGGAGGTGGATTCCGTCATTGAAATGTTCAAGCACTCTTTAGAAAAATATAACGTAAGATATTTACAATATATCGGAGATGGTGACTCAAAGACTTACAGTGGTATAATCAAAGCTGCTCCTTATGGTGAAGATGTAGTCCAAAAAAAAGAATGTGTTGGTCACGTCCAAAAAAGAATGGGCACTCGTTTACGAAATTTGGTAAACACAACTGTGGAAGTTAACAAATAACAGGAACAAATAAAGGAAAAGTAACAAAGAAAAAGCTTCAAGCTGGCTACCGGTGGTTGAACTGGCTGCAAACATTTCTGCATGTATATTCAATGAAGGTACCACGGCTCATTTAAACAATTTACATTCGATGGGAGTCAACATCGGTCATTCTGCCCACGAATATGCTCGGAAAGAGGACACCACTCGAATAGAACACGCCAAACGAAAATCGTCACAATGCTCTAAGGAGGAAAGAACAGTTCGTAGACAACAAACCAAAGATTCTATGGACTCTACAACTGCTTCAGAGGATGCCCACTATGGCCCTGGAAAAGATGATTCCATGTAAATTTGAAAAAAAACATCATTTTTATACTTTCAATTGCTTTTAAAACTTTATACGCGTTTTTCTCAAAACTACTTTTTTGAAGTCGGTGCGTAACATAACTCAAAAAGTAATGCACCGATCTGAACTCGAACTTTACAGACATCTTTTATATGATAAATACTTGCGGATGAACGATCGTTTTTATTAAAAAAAAATAATTACTATTTTTTACAGACAATGATAGGCTGATTTTTTATGTGAAAATGATACCTCTATATTCAAAACCGCGCCAAAAATCGAAAATCGCACATTTTTCAATATAATTTCGTTCATCCGCACTAGAAACTAATATATTAAATAAATCACTTCGATTTTTTGATTTGACATAACACTGTGAGGCTAGGTTTTACGCACCGCACGACGCCTTTTTTTCTAAGCGCCTCCGATCTACCGCCACCACGGGATAAATACTGAATATTTTTTTATACAAAAATTCCTAAATACTCTCCAAAGATAGCTATTTAATGTGTAATAAAAATTGTTTAATTATATTTACTCAGAACTGAGAAAAAAAATCGCAAAACTCTACTTATTTTCGGCCTCGGAAACCATCCTGCCCCCTTAATACGAATCAGATATTATTTACACAACATAATTTGTGGTTTCGAAAACTGTTCTGAGAGCAGTTTATATTTTGCCTAGTAATAGTAATATCTATTTGATGATACTCTAGCACATAATACATAATATATATATATATATATATATATATATATATATATATATATATAATTTCTCAATTGATAATAATATAATAATATATATATTTAACATTGACACATCTGGTGATTCTTCATTCAGATAGCCGACAATGGCAAGAAGTACTTCACTATATACATATATATATATATATATATATATATATATATATATATATATATATCACACATACATAATACATATCATGAATGTTTTATTTTTAGGGATGCATTCTGGTCGACGGTTATTTGGGTGATCCTCGCACTAATCTTGCTACTTGTTATCCGGCGAGTATTCTTTCTGTAGTAGTAAGTACTGAAGATCATTAATCCCGGTGCATAATTTTAACCGATTTTGTACATAACATAACTCTGATTAAAACCAAACGCAAAGGTGTGTGTGTGTGCGTGTTTGTGTCGCACTACTGTGTTGCAATTTATAGTGAATTTATTATCATAATAACACAGACATGATTCTTATAGTACAATTGAATACATTAATCACTGTTTATTTATCCGAAGAAATAAGTTATTTTTAAAATCAACATACGTATGATAAAATGCAATGGTCAGATCCGTTTTTGTTTTATTGCAAATTTTAGTAAGCTAAAATCACGTTTTTGTTTTATATACTTTACTTTTATGTATATAAACAGTAATTTAATATTAAAATAAATACAGGTACTATTTAGCTGTAACCTCAAGGACTTTATTAAATGGTACACAAATGCACTTATTCTAAAATGTCTGTTAATAATTAAACTCCTTTAAATACAATCTTTCAATTTCGACAGCAAGTATAAAAAGGTGGGTTTATGCTGAAATAAAATAATAACCATTAGCAGCAATTAAGCAAAAGTAGTGTTCAACAAAATAAACATATCAAAACATGCAGGCAAATTCTTAATTGAAAATAGCCTTTTGAACTTTCAAAAGGTTATTATTTTCCATTAAGATGTTGCCTGCTGTTTTGATATGTTTATTTTGTTGAATACTGTACTTTCACTTAATTGCTGCTAATATTTATTTGTTGAACTCACAATATATAGCAGCAATTAAACAAAAATACAGAGTATTGGATTGTTAAGATGTCTACTTTGTAATAATTCATTTTAAAGGAAGAATAAAACGATTTTTTACTTTGTTTGCTACTAATATTTATTTGTTGAACTTTGTACTTTTAAAGGATAAATAAATCGATTTTTTACTTTGTTTTTTTTATCACACTTCAATTCCACTTTACAACTAGTTTCGGCTAAGCTCTAGCCATTTTCGAGCTCCTCAGATGACTCGAAAATGGCTAGAGCTTAGCCGAAACTAGTTGCAAAGTGTAACTGAAGTGTGATAAAAAAACAAAGTAAAAAATCGATTTATTTATCTTTTAAAAGTACAGAGTTCAACAAATAAATATTAGTAGCAAACAAAGTAAAAAATCGTTTTATTCTTCCTTTAAAATGAATTATTACAAAGTAGACACCTTAACAATCCAATACTCTGTATTTTTGTTTAATTGCTGCTATAATATAAAAACGCAATAAAAGCTAATATAGATAAAATAATTCATTCATGCCCGTATTCACCAACATTCCATAAACTTTATAGGTTCCATAAGTTATTGAATGGATAAATTTAAAATGTCATTGTGACAGAATATGCAAAAACAAATGTCAAAAATCTTGAATAGCGGTTGCATTTGGAGTTTTGATGACACCTTTTGTTTAATTATTCAGTGTTTCCAATAGAGAGAATCTAAAGTAACTACATTCCCTGGATAATGTATTTGTTGTTGCTATAACAACGAATACTTATCGCTTCAATTGGCGATTCAAGCCGGCCGATAGTCCATCTGGTGCCAGGAAATGAACTACATTTAGTAGGGAATTTGTGTGTATAACATTTGTTTTTTCATCTTATACATGACTATAGAGCCAAGGTTATACTATTTATACCTTTAAAGTATATTAACAATCGCGCATTATTGTAGAAGTGACTGAAATCATATGATTTTAATGCAATCAGCTGATCAAACAATAACAAAGATCATCTGTTTACCTACTACCTTGAAGAAAACCGTTAACGTTTGAATCGCGAATAGCTATTGATAGATTTATGGTACGTCGCTGAATACGGGGGTTAATGGAGCTTTATTTTTTAACAGACATTTATTAATATGAACATTAATGCTCTATTTAATTTTCATCTCAATAATTTTGTAGTTGTTTCCAAATTGTCTGTTGAATGAAGGTGTGCACTATGATGCTGTAAAAATTGAGTCTAACTTGTATACAATGCAAGGATGAGGTTGAGGGGTTAACCAACATAGTAATTGTTAAATAATCTTGTATATTATATATATATTTATAAAATGTTTTAAATAAATTTGTATGTACCACAACCAAGCATGCCCAAGCTGGGATCCTTTTTCATAAAACGAACACAAACAGGATTTAAAGTTTCATACATTTAAAATTATATAAAAACAAGAGGCGAGAGAAATTGAAGGTAGTGATATATGTTGACATTTATTTACTGCCTAGGGAGAGAAAGTATTATTTTACTCTCCAGAATGAGTAATATTATTTAACTATTTGCAAAATGTATAAAAAGACTATGTTTACATCCAAGATTTAGATTATATATTAATTAATTGATAAAAATTATTACTTTAAAATGAATTAGAATTGCATGTACGTGTACATCCAATTCTAATTAATTTTATAGTAATATTTTTTATCAATTAATTAATAAATAATCTAAATCTTGGATGTAATTTATTAATTAATTGATAAAAATTATTTCTTTAAAATTAATTAGAATTGGATGTACACGTATATACAATTCTAATTAATTAGATTTCTAATTAATTTTAAAGTAATAATTTTTATCAATTAATTAATAAATAATCTAAATCTTGGATGTAATTTATTAATTAATTGATAAAAATTATTTCTTTAAAATTAATTAGAATTGGATGTACACGTATATACAATTCTAATTAATTAGATTTCTAATTAATTTTAAAGTAATAATTTTTATCAATTAATTAATAAATAATCTAAATCTTGGATGTAAACATAGTCTTTTTATACATTTTGCAAATAGTTAAATAATATTACTCATTCCGGAGAGTAAAGTAATAATTATGGGCCATTCACAATAAGCGCGGTAGTGGTAAGGTAGCGGTAATCAATATTTTGTATGCCTATAAAAATTCAGACGTTCAGAATTGGGCAGTAATGCTATGCGATAATTATGGTAGTTGGCCACACTCCTGCATTATATAAAGTCAAAATGATTGTTATGGGCCACCCATTAGTTTAGAGTTGATTTTCAGTCACTAATTTCAATATCTGCGGGCTAGAAGAACCCATATTATATTTTTCAATATTAATATTTGTATATTTTACAATTTATTAATATAACGCCATTATGTGTTAGTTTTCTTCAATTTCTCTCAATAGTACGCATAAAATTAATCATTATTTTATTTCTTTTTTTTTTAGAAAATTTATATTATAAACTTACGCAATATCACAAATATCCTCCTCCCGTTTAATAGCACTTTCAGAAATGATTACTCATAGTAGAGTCCTCATGACGCATGCGCTTGGCAGTGTCGTTAATCGGCGGCAGCACGTTGCGCATTTCGAAAACGCGCATGTCCCCCGAACCGTTATTCGGGGGCAGTGAGAGTTTCGTGCTGTTGGCCACAACGAAAACGGAGTCGCCCGCGGATCGCAAATTCCGCCTGCTCGGCGTGGTTTTATTCAGCGACCGCTCGCCCGCACTGAGCGGCGCCGGTTTCACGCCGAAGAGATGCGCGGGCGCCGTTTTGTTGGACGGGAATTTGAATGATGGCCGCCGGTTCAGCACGTCCAACTCGAGGTGCTGTCGGATGATGTTGGTTGCGGATTTGGGCCGTTCGCGCTGCTCCTGCTCTAGCGTGCCGTAGTAGATTGGGATGGATTCGGAGGATTCGCACGAATCACTGTCTGTGTGGTTTGATTTATTACTACTTTTTATTATAAATATTTCACTCTGCGGGAAACCGTTGGTTATAGTTTTTTCCTGTTTCTGACACAACTCTTTCAGCCGCTGGATTTTTTCCTCGCGCTCCGCCTTGTCCAGTGCCTCCTGCTGCTCCACATCCGCATCCACCCGCTCACTCAACTCGTCATACTCCCTGATGATGTGATTGATGATCCAACTGTAGCCCTTGTGAATGCCAGGGTCAGGTTTTTTGGATTTACTGGTGACTTCTTTGGCAGAACACGACTCCACCAATGTGGGACATTTGCAGTCATTTACCAGGGCTTCCACCTGAAGCTTTTCTATTAAATCTATTTCATCCAAGGCGTTCTCATTGTCCTGTTTGTTGGCCAACAGCAGCACCGGTTTGCCCTTAATTTTCTCATGTGAGAGGATATTTGTTAGAACGTTTTGGGCCTCGGATAGACGCTCGTAGTCACTGGAGTCGACCACGAAAATTACACCATATGCCTAGAAGTAAACACAAGTAAATTTGGGTAAATTAGTCATGACATGTGAGTTATAAAAACTATATATAAAGAAATATAGGGTATTTGGGTGTGTTTGAGGGTGAGAGAGGGTATGTGTGTGTGTGAAAAATAATTTACAGAGTTTAATCAATTATTTTGAAGAGGTAAAAACTGCAATTGTTTCACTAATATAACTTGCAATAGTAAATTGCAAGACATATTATTGAAATTCATATTGTTAGTTTGGTGAAGAGGTGCAACATCAAACTACCAATGTGAACTTCAATAATATGTCTTGCAAGTTATATTAGTGAAACAATTGCAGTTTTTACCCCTTAAAAATAATTTATTAAACTCTGTACATTATTTTTCACAGATTGATTTTGAGTTTTTTTTTACTAATATTGTGTTGCTTTGTAGAATTTATTCTGAAGATGCTGAAAATAATTGGTGAAATATGATATTAATGAAAAAAGAGTATTTATACTTCCTACAAACTGGTTCCCTACAAATGTTATCCCAAAAAATAAACTGATAGATATAATGTATACAGAGATATGCTATGCTGCTCCATTTTATTGCAATTAAGGATGCTTAATTAAGCAAAGAAACAGGATATACAGTGTTGAGCTTGGTGGTAATATCAAACATTTTAAGGTCAAATTATTAATAATTTCTTCTTGACTAAACCGTCACGTCGCGCTACAAGTTGTATTTTACTTATCTATATAGCAATATTTATTATTTGTTGTACTTATCTCCTAAGACATTGATTTGGGTGCGGGAAATACTACTTCCCGCACTAGTGCGGGAAATCGCCAGTGTTGCCAACTTAAAATTCGGCAGCAATGTAAATGTGTATTTATAAATATGAGAATGCATACAAACGCAGCATACACCTCTTATACTTCAAGTAGTATTAAAAATTTAACGATATGGTACTGAATAAATACAATTATGAAGAAAATATAGACTTTCAATTATATGTAATTGGTAGTGTGATATAACCTATATGTCACAACAACTTTGAATAAATTTAAATAAATATCGCCGAAGGCGAGTGCTGTATTAAGAATGAATTCGGGAAACGGCCTTATCGCACGAATAATGTATCTTATTTTTTGTATGAATAAATACTAAATATTTATTTAAAGTTGTTGTGATAATTAGATTATATCACACTACCAATTACATATCATTTAAAGTCTATATTTTCTTAGAAATTGTTTTTATTCAGAACCATATCCTCAATTTTTAATGCTATTTGAAGTATAAGAGGTGTACGCTGTGTTTGCATGCATTCTCATATCTATAAATGCATATTTACATTGATAATCGAATTTTAAGTTGGCAACACTAGCTACTTCCCGCACTAGTGCGGGATGTAGTATTTCCCGCACCCAAATCAATGCCGGAAATGACTTGTCTGGCATGTGTACAAAAATTACTATTCTGTTGTACATGCTCAAATGGTACATATTACCTATGTGAGCATATGAACCAGTGTTCTCAATAGGAGAAATTAATATATGCTAAAATCTTTTAAAAATGTAAACTTACATCAACATAATACCGATCCCAAATATCCCTAAAATCCGTTCGGCCTCCCAGATCAAAAACTCGCACATCATACATTGCATGTTTCAAAGTGATAACAGAAAACCCCACTGTGGGCACCACCGTGTCCACCGACTCGCCAGCTAGGTTTTTCACCGCCACCGTCTTGCCCGCATTGTCCAGTCCGAGCAGCAGTAGAACGATGTTCCTGCAAAACACCCACCAACTGTAGTCCCAAAATCCGCGACATTTACAAATTCGCACTCACCTGCGTTCCCTCCGTCTCGTACAGCACAGGTTACCCATG
The DNA here is from genome assembly GCA_963942505.1 of Lordithon lunulatus. Lineage (NCBI taxonomy): Eukaryota > Metazoa > Arthropoda > Insecta > Coleoptera > Staphylinidae > Lordithon > Lordithon lunulatus. The sequence goes on from OZ012666.1 coordinate 486,767, forward strand.
TCATTGCAAGTCTGTCAGATTGCGTGTCTGCAATAGAACGCCAAACAAAACTGTCGCTGTCCCGGGACCACCATTTGTAAACAAAAGTGTTTGTTGTGATTGTACTCTCACTCGCCAACTTTGAATTCCGCGAAACGAGATACGCCGGCGGCGATGTTGCCTGTTCTCACACAACATCGATTTCTTGAGGTAATTGTTAAATATTTAAATATAAAATGATTTTTACTACATGTGATTATGATTTAATTGGATTATAATTACTACTGATAGTACAGTTGTGATATTGATTGAGATTTATATAGAATAATCTTTAAATTTTCGTTCTACATAATTTTGAACTGCAATTTTATTATGGTGTTGCCATTTAAACTATAATTTTCACCCACATTTCACCCCTACAACATCGACCCCCCTGAACAAAAGCTATTGGCGATTCAAGCCGGCTGATACACCATCTGGTGGCACGAAATGAACTACATTTAGTAGGGAATTTGTTTTTTTATCTTATACATGACTATAGAACCAAGGTTATACTATTTATACCATAACAGTACATTAACAATCGCACATTACTGTAGAAGTGACTGTAATCATATGATTTTAATGCAATCAGCTGATCAAACAATAACAAAGATCAGCTATTTACCTACTACTTTGAAGAAAACCGTTAACGTTTGAATCGCGAATTAATGCGCGTCCACTCTAATGGTTTGATCGAAAATTTTTAGGTAAAAAAATAATACTTGCTAGAGAATTCTCTCTAGCAAGTATTGCATTGTTTTCAGGAGAACGAGTTGAGAAAAATTGGGATTAGTATAGACGAATCGTACACTAGCAACTGGTTTGCATTAAAAAAATTATGATATTCTTGACCAATAAGAACAAACGAAAAAACCCTTAGGATTCAGAGGTAATTTGAAATTCTAAAATATTACCATTATAATAATATCTGTTTTATATTACTCCGTAAACGTGAAAATGAAATCATAGATTTTAATATTTTTTATTCTCTCTATTAAAAACACTGAATAAATAAACAAAAAGTGTCATCAATCACAAGCGTTATTCAAGGTGTTCGACATTTGTTTTGGCATATTGTGTCACGATGACGTCAATTTGTGCATAAGAGCAATAAATAAAGCTCTAATGTCCGTATTGACCGACATCTCATAATCTTTATAGGTCCCATAAGCTATTGAATGGATAAATTGACAACGTCATCGTGACAAAATATTCCAAAACAAATGTCAAACACCTTGAATAGCACTTGCGATTGGAGCTTTGATGACACCTTTTGTTTAATTATTCAGTGTTACCAATAAAGATAATCTAAAGTCGAAATCGAAATAACGAAATTACGGTGCTTTATAGTTGCACTACTGATGCACGTGTTACCAATATACAGCATAATGTTATTGAAACAAATAATTCACAAATTTATATCGCAATTGACATAACGTTGGCCTTTTGAGAATATAATATTGGCCATGTCCGTTTGATTACTACAAGTGACTAGTAGTGACAAATGCTGACGTCACGCTATACTATTAGTATGAGCATGACGTCAGCATGTGTCACTACTAGTCACTAGTAGTAGCCAAACGGACAGGGCCATTGTATTGTAGAACATTTACAGTACAATGCCTGTATTAATTGACAACTGGCAACGTTGCATTCCGCTTGTCATTTTGTTTTTGCGCGCCCTTCACGCGTGTTTGTTTCAGACAAAACACGCCGTTACGAGCTGTATCTACCTAGAAGGTTTTGTTGATGGTGATTGTATTATAATTGTAAAATATTGTTGGGAGTATGTCGGACCCGGCGAGTAAGGATTCGGCGTCCGCTAAAGCGCCCATGGTTTATATTTGTGGAGGTGAGTTGCACAGAATTTTGTTTTTGAGGTTATGTGCGCAATTGAAAATTATAAATGTTTGTCGTGAATTTTATGCAAATCAATTGTTTTACGAATGAATAAGACACCATACTCGATCAATATTTTAGAATGACAGTATACTATAATATAATATACTGTCATTATTCTAAAATATTGATTGAGTATGGTGTCTTATAAAAGCACCTTACACGATCAATATTTTAGAATAATGACAGTATATTATATTATAGTATACTGTACAATAATATGTTTAAAATGTTCATTATTCTAAAATATTGCCATTATTACTCATCGTGTATGGTATATTAATGATGTAATGAAGAGAATATTGATTTTTATCTGGATAATTGATTACTTGATAAATATAAAAGGAGCATTGAAGCAAATATTGACAGTATTATTGACTGTGTAAGGTGCCTTTTAAAGGCACCTTACACAATCAATATTACTGTCAATATTTTAGAATAATGACAGTATTACAATACAATAATATGTTTAAAATGTTCATTATTATAAAATATTGACAATATTACTTATCGTGTAAGGTGTAATAATGATGAAATGAAGAGACTACTAATGTATATCCAGATAATTGATTACTTGATAAATATAAAAGGAAGATAGAAACAAATACTGACAGTACTAGGATTGACAGTATTATTGACTGTGTAAGGTGCCTTTTAATGGCACCTTACACAATCATTATTACTATCAATATTTTGGAATAATGACAGTATTACTGTATGATAACATACTTTAAAATATTCATTATCCTAAAATATTGCCAGCTTTATACACTCGTGTGTCTTCATTATTGTTAAATTATTCATTAAACTGTTTTTTAGGATTAAGTACTGGTATACATTTCCAATAAATTGCATACTAATTCATCTTTTATTTCAGAATGCCACAATGAGAATGAAATTCGTCCCAGGGATCCAATTCGTTGCAGAGAATGTGGTTACCGTATAATGTACAAGAAAAGAACAAAGAGATGTATCCTTTTTTTAAATTTAAAAGCTATAACATATTGTCACCTAAGCAGCCACACCACACATCACACATATTTATATTTATATACCTTTAAAACCAACCAAATATAACTGAATCTGTCAAACTGACAGTGATACAGCACGCCATGGGGTGACTAGTAATACTAAACGAAAGCACCTTTAATATAAGGCAAGTATTACACTACCGTTTGCAAAGCACCATCAATTATTTGTTTGGTTTCTATGGGTATTAAACCTGTCTGAAATTGGATCCCCAGAGAGCTTAACATATTATGAAATGCTGTGGGGATTCCCTGTGACGATATTTTAGTAAACTCGGGGATGTTTTTCTCAACTTAACTAACACTGTATCGCAAATTGTTTGGTCCGCGTCCCTCTTTTTTTTAACTTTTTCAAAGCACCCCATGAAAAATGGGTATGTATAGAAAAACATTCTGAAAGATCTGTAATCAATTTTTTTCTGTGAGACATTTTCACGGACCTTACTTTGAGCATCATGCACTAACATACAGCAGAAGGACGCGAAGGTCCATAGCCAGTTAGAGAATTGTAATAAATACACTAACTACTATTACAAATTATATGACATTTCAACAATTCATGTATAGACTACAAATCTCGTAACTACTACTAGAATTTATATAACATTCCTGTAACGTAGTCAGTGTGAGTAAAGACTGTAGTGTCGTTGATTGGTGTGATTTTGAAATCAAAGCCCTTTATTTGTTGCTGATGATGTACGAATTTTATTGTTAACTTCTTACAATCTATTGTGTTATACACGTTTTTATGCGCTAAGCAATGTGTTGCATCTGCGCCTAAGGGGTCATATGTTTTATATCTTTTGGTTAGTACTTGGGCCCAATTCACACATAAGCGGCGTCGGGCGGAGGCGAGGTGCAGGCGATTGTGATGTCCATATGCAGTGAAGGGGTGAACATTGCACTATATGTTTACATAGAGGTGGCGTGGAAGAGTTATGCCTCTCGCCTCGCGGGCACCGTGTCTCAGGCGAAGAGGCAATGCCTACTTAGGTGATGAGGCGCGGGCATTTCCTTCGTGGCTCTCGCCGCGCTGGCACCGCGTCTTCGCCTCTTTGCCTGAGACACGGTGCCCGCAAGGCGAGAGGCATAACTCTTCCACGCCGCCTCTATGTAAACATAAAGTGCAATGTTCACCCCTTCACTGCATATGGACATCATAATCGCTTATGCAACGTCGCGCCTGCACCTCGCCTAGACCGCGCCTCCGCCCGACACCGCTTATATGTGAATTGAGCCTAAGGCCCAATTCATACATAAGCGGCGTAGGCGCGGTGTAGGAGAGGCGCAGGAGCGACGTCGCACAGGCGATTGTGATGGCTATATGCAGAGAACGGGTGGACATTGCACCTTATGTTTACATAGAGGCGGTATGAAAGAAATTCGCCTACCGTGTCTTAGGCGAAGACGCGGTGCTGGCGCTGCGAGAGGCACGACGCTTCAAGCCCCCTCTATATAAACATGTGGTGCATTGCCCACTTAGGTGACGAGGCGCGGACATTTGCTTCGTGCTTTTCTCCGCGCCGGCACCGGGTCTTGGCCTAAGACACGGTAGGCGAAGAGGCGAAACTCTTCCACACCGCCTCTATGTAAACATAAGGTGCAATGTCCACCTCTTCACTGCATATGGACATCACAATTGCCTGTGCGACGTCGCGCCTGCGCCTCGCCTACACCACGCCTGCGCCCGTAGCCGCTTATGTGTGAATTGGGCCTTAGAGGGTTGTGCGTGTGCGCTGAGGGCGCGTTTGCTGAGCGAGGGAACAGAAAAAGCGCACACATTTGAATTTATATGCGCCGCGACAATTTTAATATTTCATGTATTGAAATTCAACTCGAAAAGCATTAATTTTTATTAAAATTTATTTTTTTCAAAGTTAGAATGTTTTAAAAATCAAGTGTGTGTTGAATAACACAACAATAAGATCAAAGTAATCTTGTTTGCCAACAAGTTCTCCCAGCATACCAATTGTTTGTATGAATTCTTCCTTAACCACCAAAAACAGTGATTGTTTTCGACGCCAGGTAGACAGTTCGTGCTGTGTGGGAGTATTCGTCATTGGACCATCATCATCTCCAAGTGGCGTTAGTTAATATTTTTATAAAAACAAAAAGAACAATAAAGAAAAATCCTTCCGAGACAAGTTTGATGAGGCAACCTGCAGCCATCCCATATCCCTCCCGAGTGTATCATCCAGCGAAAGCGAAACGCGCGTTTCGAGGGTACTAGCATCGATTTCGCAGACGGAATTCAAGGTCAGTGCGCAAGGGCACATTTCGACCGCCACTTTCCACCAAGTGGCGCGCTGAAATTCAAGGCCGCTACGTGCCCGGGATCAATAATACTTGCGCGGCCAGTCTCGAGAGCGCGCGAGACGTGGGGCCCCCCCAGTTTTACCTGTAAACGCGAGGTGAAAGCAGCTTGCAGCCCGGGCCTCTAAAACGTATAAAAAATTCGGGTGTTTTCCTTGCGAGTCGCGTTTTCAAACGGCTTGTACGCATAAATACGGGGGGCGCACGCACACCGGACAACTGTGGTGCGCGCGCTGGAGCGCAGGCGCGCGTATAGCAGCAGCGAAATCCGGACCTAGACATACAAAACAAGTGCTATCGCGGCGGAAAGATATGGCAAATTAATCGCGTGTTTTTTAGTAGCACTAGACGTGTCTCGCGTGCACACACTGTTTGTGCGTTTGCCGCGTGTGTGTGGACAGTGTTGGACAAATGCGCGCGGAGGATTTATTATTAGGTGAGTAGCAGCCTGGGTCATCTATGATTCGCAGTAGGGAATTACGGGACGACGTGTCGTGCGTTGTTATTGTCTTAGGACATGGGTGTTCGCGCGTTTTCCCCGCTCTCTCCCGCGCGATTTCCCCCCTGGCTGGAACTGGACATGGCCAAGTGCGCATTATTTGTTTTTCCCCCCTTGTCGTGACATTGACCCTGGACGGGCGCGACGACAACGGCGGGTGAGGAGCAGAGCCGCGCGGGCGGGATGGCTGTTGTGCGTAATTATTTTGATTGTGCTAAATCCGCCCGCGTGCGCAGCGTTACGTAACGCGCGAGGGAAATTTACGGTGTTTACTTTTCGCGCGGTTTGGATTTTTAGAGTCCACCAGGATGAAAAGGAGGTCATTCCTGATGGCTGTTGTATTTGCAACATACGGGCGCGGGAGGGGGCTGTGTAAATAATATCGTCGCGTAGTTGATTGAACACAATTTGCGCGCTAGGGGAAATTATATTGTCATTTACACGGTAAATGTGTTGCGTGTAGCAAACTTGTGTTATTACAATAGGGGGGCTTGTTCTATTATTGTTAGTAATTTTATATTTTATTTTTGTTAGTACACAGAGAATGAACAATGCAAATCTTTTTTAATGTTATTACTATTAGCTGCTTAGCCTACACCGAAAAGTAAAAAACAAATAGATAATTTATTATTATTATTAGCACTACCATACAAATATACTTTTAATTTGAGGATAAGTACACTTTTGCCCTCAATGCCCTCAATTAATAGTAAAATAGTCTTTTATTTGTATCATTAATGAGAAATTTCCCTTTTTTAGGCTTGTCCGTTGGGAAAACGTGTATTCGCATTCGGTTTGAAAATTTTTGAGAAATATCTTTAATTTAAAATTATTTAATTAAAATGAAAGATATTTTTCAAAAATGTTAATTTATTTAATTAAATAAAATTAACGATATTTTCAAAAAATGTTAATTTATTTAATTAAAATTAAAGATATTTCTCAAAAATGTTAATTTATTTAATTAAAATTAAAGATATTTTTCAAAAATGTTAATTTATTTAATTAAAATTAAAGATATTTCTCAAGAAAGTTAATTTATTTAATTAAAATGAAAGATATTTTTCAAAAATGTTATTTTATTTAATTAAAATGAAAGATATTTTTCAAAAATGTTAATTTATTTAATTAAAAATAAAGATATTTCTCAAAAATGTTAATTTATTTAATTAAAATTAAAGATATTTTGCAAAAATGTTAATTTATCTAATTAAAATTAAAGATATTTTTCAAAAATATTAATTTATTTAATTAAAAATAAAGATATTTTTCAAAAATATTAATTTATCTAATTAAAATTAAAGATATTTTTCAAAAATGTTAATTTATTTAATTATATTTAAAGGTATTTTTCAAAAATGTTAATTTATTTAATTAAAATTAAAGATATTTTTCAAAAATGTTAATTTATTTAATTAAAATTAAAGATATTTCTCAAAAATGTTAATTTATTTAACTAAAATTAAATAAATTAACATTTTTGAAAAATATCTTTAATTTTAGTTAAATAAATTAACATTTTTGAGAAATATCTTTAATTTTAATTAAATAAATTAACATTTTTGAAAAATATTATTAATTTTAAATAATAAATTAACATTTTTGAAAAATATCTTTAATTTTAATTAAATAAATTAACATTTTTTAAAAATATCTTTAATTTTAATTAGATAAATTAACATTTTTGCAAAATATCTTTAATTTTAATTAAATAAATTAACATTTTTGAGAAATATCTTTATTTTTAATTAAATAAATTAACATTTTTGAAAAATATCTTTAATTTTAATTAAATAAAATAACATTTTTGAAAAATATCTTTAATTTTAATTAAATAAATTAACTTTCTTGAGAAATATCTTTAATTTTAATTAAATAAATTAACATTTTTGAAAAATATCTTTAATTTTAATTAAATAAATTAACATTTTTGAGAAATATCTTTAATTTTAATTAAATAAATTAACATTTTTTTAAAATATCGTTAATTTTATTTAATTAAATAAATTAACATTTTTGAAAAATATCTTTAATTTTAATTAAATAAAATAACATTTTTGAAAAATATCTTTCATTTTAATTCAATAAATTAACAATTTTGAAAAATAGCTTTAATTTTAATTAAATAAATTAACATTTTTGAGAAATATCTTTAATTTTAATTAATTAAAATATCTTTAATTTTAATTAATTAAAATTAAAGATATTTTTCAAAAATGTTAATTTATTTAATTAAAATTAAAGATATTTCTCAAAAAAGTTAATTTATTTAATTAAAATTAAAGATATTTCTCAAAAATGTTAATTTATTTAATTAAAATTAAAGCTATTTTTCAAAATTGTTAATTTATTGAATTAAAATGAAAGATATTTTTCAAAAATGTTATTTTATTTAATTAAAATTAAAGATATTTTTAAAAAATGTTAATTTATTTAATTAAAAATAAAGATATTTCTCAAAAATGTTAATTTATTTAATTAAAATTAAAGATATTTCTCAAAAATGTTAATTTATTTAATTAAAATTAAAGATATTTCTCAAAAAAGTTAATTTATTTAATTAAAATTAAAGATATTTCTTAAAAATGTTAATTTATTTAACTAAAATTGAAGATATTTTTCAAAAATGTTAATTTATTTAATTAAAATTAAAGATATTTTTCAAAAATGTTAATTTATTTAATTAAAATTAAAGATATTTTTCAAAAATGTTAATTTATTTAATTAAAATTAAAGATATTTTTAAAAAATGTTAATTTATTTAATTAAAAATAAAGATATTTCTCAAAAATGTTAATTTATTTAATTAAAATTAAAGATATTTCTCAAAAATGTTAATTTATTTAATTAAAATTAAAGATATTTTTCAAAAATGTTAATTTATTTAATTAAAAATAAAGATATTTTTCAAAAATGTTAATTTATTTCATTAAAAATAAAGATATTTTTCAAAAATGTTAATTTATTTAATTTTAATTAAATAAATTAACATTTTTGAGAAATATCTTTAATTTTAATTAATTAAAATATTTTTAATTTTAATTAATTAAAATTAAAGATATTTCTTAAAAATGTTCAAACCGATTGCGAATACACGTACAAGTACCGATTTCAACCACAAGTAAAGCGTGAATTACATTGTATTAGATTCGTCAAGAAACTTGTACAAGTTTATTTTTCAATTATTCATGTGCTATGTTCAGCTTGTACTATGACCAATAATGTTTTGAATCAACAAGATGCGCAGTACGTGATTGGTCATACGAGCTCAATATAGCACATGAACTAAAAAACTTGTTTAAGTTTCTTGACGAATATAGTCCCATGTAATACACGCTTAATACTCATATTTATGCTTTTCGTTTGTCCTTCAGCTAGAGAGAAACAATTGTTTCAAACTTCAGAATGATTGAAATTATTCAGAATGTTCCGAATGATAGGGCAACTAGAGTAAACAATAGTTTCAAAGCTTCCGGTGAATTTTCGTATTGGTTCATCTTCTCAAACATTTTCTTAGTAATCAATTTTTAAAAACTGATTTGAAATGTGTAAATTTCAAGTGTGAGAAATTCAGTGTCCTTGGTCTAGAAGAGTTTACATGCAACAGAACTATGAATTTCATTATACGCATTTGGCCTATGCTATTACAGGTGCATCACAAGTTGCCTACATTTGAAAACGCCAACCTTAAAGGATATTTAAGATATCAGCATAAAGGTTGTAGATATTTATTTGTAGTTGCAACTCCTAGGATAACTATAGACGCAACTATCCTATTATTGCGTTGTTTTTGTCCCCATTTGACGTACAAAACTGACAATTATTTGTCACGACATCTACTGATAGCACAAAAGTCATAAATGACAGGTCTGTTGACTTCAAAACATGGTTCTTTTTTTTATATATAATAGGGATGATGGCTGACAATATTTTTTAATGATTACTGAATGCTATAAGATAGATTAGTGCTATAGTTAGTACCTCACCAAATTAATGTTTTCAAAAATGTGTATTTGACAAAAATATTTTTGTTTTGTTTCAGTTCTGTGTGACGGTTAGAGGAGGAAATGTCCGTGTCGGCAGCAGAGGCGGACGGTCGGACGATGCAAGCGCCCGGCATCCAGCAGCTGCTCACCACCGACCTAACGACGCTGTTTCATCGGCAGGGCGTCCATGCGCCCCCGCCGCATCCCAATCTGCAACCGCAGCCCCAACTCAGCATGCAAGCCTCAATGGGTGAGTTAAAAAAATACAATACATTTAAAAAATTAAATATTAATGAATAAAGTCGACAAAATAATAAATTAGAAAAAACGAATCGTCTAAATACTGAATATTTTCGATTATTTATGCTCACAAAATAAGAATCTACTTTTTCTTCTTGTGGTGCCGTCTCCTATCGGCGGTTGGCATTCATCATGGCGATTGTAATCTTTGATGCTGCAGCTCTAAATAGTCCGACCGATGTTTGTACCATTCTCTAAGGTTCTTTAACCATGAGGTTCTGCGACGCCCAATGCTTCTCCTTCCTTGTATGATCAGTTGGATAATAGAGTATCTCTCTCTCCTGGTGATGTGTCCCAAGTACTCTAGCTTTCGTGTTTTCATCGTAAGGATCAGTTCCTTTTCTTTATGCACCTAGTAAACAATGAAGAAGTCACTTCGTTGTTTACTAGGTTCGTCCAGGATATCTTGAGCATGCAGTGATAGATCCACACCTCAAATGACTCTAGTTTTTTTTTATGTTATTTTTGTCCATGCTTCCAATCCATATAGTAGTGTTGAAAAAATGTAACAGCGAATTATTCGGACTCTCAAGGCTAGATTGAGATTTTTATTTCAGAAAAGATTTTTCATTTTGACGAAAATTGCTCTTGCTATTTCTATACGTTTGTTCACTTTTATGTATATTCGTTGTTATAGCAACAATAATACATATATTTAGGGAATGTAGTTACTTTAGATTCTCTCTATTGGAAACACTGAATAATTAAACAAAAGGTGTCATCAAAACTCTAATCAAAAAAGCTATTCAAGGTGTTTGACATTTGTTTTCGCATATTCTGTCATAATGACGTTGTCAATTTATCCATTCAATAGCTTATGGGACCTATAAAGTTTATGGGATGTTGGTGAATACGGGCATCAGTGGCCTAGTAGTTAGAGGCGCCGTGCGTCTCGTACTAAGCATTGAGGAGCTAGTTCAAACGCCGTTGCGAGTCTGACGTCATTGTGACAGAATATGCCAAAACAAAAGTCAAACCTCTTGAATAGCGATTGCAATTGGAGCTTTGATGACACCTTTTGTTTAATTATTCAGTGTTTCCAATAGAACGAATCTAAAATAACTACATTCCCTAGATAATTTATTTATTGTTGCTATAACAACAAATACTTATGGGTTCAATAGCTATTGATAGATTTATAGAACGTCGGCGAATACGAGGGTGAGCTTGGTAAATTCTAGTTATTTATTTAACTAGTACAAAATTTATCTTTAGCTTGCTATAACAATACTTTAAAGTACTAGTTCGTTTTACTATAGCAAGACTTTGAATTAAGTAACCACTTTCAAGAGTGTACACTAAAACTATAACCACTATAACGTGTCCTTATATCAGTATATATACTTTTTGTATAAATTGTTTAATTATATGGCCAATTAACAATATAAGTGGTTAGAAATAAGTTAATATAAACGTACGTCGAAACTGATATGTGACAGAGATATATGCGCGCGAGTTCTTGCGTTTAAAAAATATTTCCTAGAAATTTGATAATTTATGATGAAATCTGGTATTAATCATCGCAAATTATGTAGAATTTCTCTCCCCGATTAATTAACCACTCGCATTCATAACAATATTGAAGTTAGTCATGCATAATTGTGGGCCAAGCAGATATTAAAATCATACTAGGGGTGCGTTCCGATTCGTCGTCCGATCAAGTCCGACTGATCCAAATCCGATCAGTTATATCGGACGAATCGCCTAGACATGGTCTAAAAGCGTTCTATCTATGACGTAACACCTCGTCGGATCATATTTATCCAAAACTGAACGCATCCTAGCTATGTATTATACTATATACTAAATGTAGTTCATTTCATGTCACCAGATGGAGTATCAGCCGGCTTGAATTGCCAATAGTATGATTCAGTAAATAAACTAATTTATAAATAGAAAACCCTACAATATAATATTCAGTATTTAGTGTTGCATAAAATAAATTTTAATCCAACTACATGCAATGATCAAAGTGTGCATGTGTCTGACAGTGACAGCACTCTATGAAACAGAGCGTGCGTCGTAACTAGCGCCGCATGCTGCCGCGGTGACGTCACATCCTAGTTTGCAAATGTCCGCCGTGCACCGTAACTGATATAGACAGTTTTTACGGGGAATCGTGGTTGTGCGTGTGTGTTTTGTGTGCTTGTGCGTTGGTTTCGTAAACGAGGATGTACCCCCAGCAAGGAGGCCGTAAGTGTTTGCCCGCTGCCCCGCCGCGGCCATCGCTTTGCGCCGCGGCGTTCCTTTGTTTTCACACCGCGCTGTGTGTATGTGTATATGTAGCTATGCGCCCCCCTAATCGCTATCAGCCTGCAGCCCCATGCTATTGTAACGGGTGTGTGTTGTATTTGTGGTGGGTGGACTTGGGAACAAGCTAGGGGTTTTACTGCTACGGCCCCGTTCTATTTTGGGATACTTAACCTAACGATGACAATCGTGGGATTTTCTAATAAGGTCACGCGGAAGACGCGCTCGCGGTTTAAATATGCCCCCTTGTGTGGATGATAGTGGACAGGGCGCTGTCCGATATGGGGTGGCTAATTAAATAAAAATGTATTTCAGGTTATAAAAATAAACAAACAACACACACACACGGGGCGCGTGTTTACACGATGCGAATGTTTTTTGTTTATGTGTGTTTTTATGGCACGTGTGTTATTTTGTTGTTAAAATTTTTTGGTTTGTGGCCGCCAGTAAAGGGTCGACGAACTTTGACCCGTCTGTCTGTGTCTTCACGGGATCGATACTCCCGCTGCATATTGCACTTTTGGGAGTTTGGGTATTTTTTTCCCCGTAAATCTTTGAAATTGTAGTTTGACTTCTAAAGTGTACATTTAATTTTAAATATGATATTAATATGATGCAGTGTATTTATACCTTCACAGTTAATCAGGTTCAAAGTTTATTTTTTGATTAATTATATAAATTTATACAGATAACAATAATGAAAATCAAGCAGTACAACAATATATATGTTACTAGGTGAAATGCCCGCCGTTTGATGGGGATGATTTTTAATTACAAATCATTGCTATTACTGGAAAACCCTTATTACTTGAATTAAATATATATATATATATTATCAATTTGTCTTTAGTAATGTTACATTTATTTTATTTTATAAATAAAATGCATAATGGACAAAAAAAATCCGGGGATAAGTAATGTAAATGTAATAGGCTACTTTCAGTGTAGCCTATTACATTTACGTTACTTACCCCCAGATTCTTTTTGTCCATTATGCATTTTATTTATAAAATAAAATAAATGTAATAAAATGTAAAACAAAAAATGTAAACAAAACAAACCATACACAGACAGAAACTAGAAACAACGAAAGAGACTCAATAGGTAAACAAAAAATCGAAAAAGAAAAACAAAATATGGAGAATAGCAACCTGGAACATACATGGCTTAGTTCTGTATAATTCCCTCTTTCCTTAGTTTTTTTGTACTGTACAAATTTTTCTTGTTCTTCATTCCAATTGTACCATTTTTCATTTATTCACATCTTTTAGTATCCTATTTTCACTATCCTCCTGCCTTTCCTTCCTTGCTATCTTATTATTTCTCTCTCTTTGTGGGTCAGGTCATCTTCTATATATATTTGTTGTCCTTTCAGCTTGTATTTGGTTGTCATTATTTTCATTTTATCTTCAAAAGATTCCATTTCCACTATGTTTGTACTATTTCCATCATTTTGTTTTATCGTTCATACCATTTTTACTTTCGTATCTACTTCCAGCTATTGCTGTATGAATTTTCTAGCTTCTTCTTGCTAGATACTTTTTGCATTTTTTATATGATTCGATTAATTCTTTTTACGATTGTATAAAAATTTTATATAGTTATACACACACATGGCATTTAAAGATTTGGAGAGAATCACAAAAATTCTCTGCATCATCATTAAAACATACTTATTATTATTCCACATAACTTCAATATGTTGCAATAAATCGGATGAAAATAATTGAATATATTACATAAACTCCTTGTGTGCATTTGACAGTTTGTTTCATTTTACGTTTAGTTAAAGTTTATAGATATGGACTAATCTAATCTCATAGAGTCAATAAAAAAATATTTACACTTAAATGGTACATGCTGGTGTGTTCCCCTCAACAGACATGCCCTCATATTGATAACAACAAATATAGATTTATTAAATCATCAGCTGATTCACCTATAAAAACCACAATTTGTTTGAATAGTTTTAAGATAATTGTGACTCATATGAACTGTTCAAAAGTTGAATGTTGAATAATACAAAATTGAATGTTGAATAATACGAAATTGAATGTTGAATAATACAAAATTAAATCATAATTTATGTAAAAGCAATCTATACAGGGTGTTAAGTAATTCGAGGTTAATTCCTTACATGTTGGTAGAAGTGACTTAAGCTAGATAAACTCACTTCTACAATCTATACAGGGTATTAACTAATTTGAGGTCAATTCCCTACGTGTTGGTAGAAGTGAGTTAAGCTAGATTAACTCACTTCTACCAACACTTAAGGATTTGACCTCGAATTACTTAACACCCTGTATAGATTGTAGAAGTGAGTTTATTTAGTTTAAGTCACTTCTACCAACATGTAAGGAATTGACTTCAAATTAGTTAATACCCTGTATAGATTCTAGAAGTGAGTTTATTATTTATTTATTATTTATATTAGCTTAAGTCACTTCTACCAACATGTAAGGAATTAACCTCGAATTACTTAACACCCTGTATAGATTGCTTTTACACAAATTATGATTCAATTTTGTATTATTCCACATTCAACTTTTGAACAGTTCATACGAGTCGCAATTATCTTAAAACTATTTCAATTTGAAATGATACGATATTTTACTTTGTTTTTGATCACACTTCAGTTACACTTTGCAACTAGTTTCAGGCTAAGCTCTAGCCATTTTCGAGTCATCGGAGGAGCTCGAAAATGGCTAGAGGTCAGCCAAAACTAGTTGCAAAGTGTGACTGAAGTGTGATATAAAAAAACAAAGTAAAAAATCGTTTTATTTATCCTTTAAAATGAATTATCACAAAGTAGACGCCCTAACAATTCATTATTTGACTTTGATTTTTTTATTTGTAAATTTATCTTTGTTTGGTAACTGCAGGAATTTTCAGTTGACCTATGAGAACAATTGACTATTTCTAATTAGTATTCTAATGGGTTTCATATTTTTAATTTTTCATGTTGTGTTTCTTTTGCTATTATTGGTCAGCGTTATATAAATTCTAAACTTGTGTGTTTTGTTTTCAGAGTCGTGGCAGGCGAGCCCGCCGCGACAGAGCGGCAGCCCGACGACCCAAACCACCCCCTCAGACCCGCTGTCGTCGGGTGCCGCCACGCCTGGCGGCACCACGAGCACGGCGGTCGCGCTGCCCGGCACCGCCGCCGCCGGTGCGCTCGCCACCCCCGCCGATCCGCCGCACTTCCAATGCCCGCGGCGGCCGAACCTCGGCCGTGAAGGCCGACCGATCGGCCTCAAGGCCAATCACTTCCAGATCTCTATGCCAAGGGGCTTTGTACATCACTACGACGTTAATATACAACCGGACAAATGTCCACGAAAGGTAAAATTTATTATTTTTACAATTTAACCAAAACGAACAGAAACAATTGATTATAGATCATTCTAGAACAAATTCTTCAAACAGACAAAAACAATTGATTATAGATCATTCTAGAACAAATTTTTCAAACAGACAAAAACAATTGATTATAGATCATTTATACATAATCATTCTTCAGGGTGGTCCTTTGAATTTAAAGGTCGTTTAGGCAAGACAATTTCTTGACTCAAAAGTTAAGGTCGTTTTAGACCATACAATTTCTTGACTCAAAAGTTAGTCAAGATGCGAGACAATCTACATTGTCTCGTATCATACAGCAAATTATTTGAAATATTGAATTGGATGGTAGGTCGAATGGAAAAATATAACGCGTTCTATTTGTCAAGAACAAATTGTATGTATGAGAGAAGGATATATGAATTCATTTCTTGAACAACTTTTGAGCTAAGAAATTGTCTTGTCTAAAACGACCTTAAAGTTCAAAAGGGGGTTGTAGACCAAAAAGTTTGAGAAACAATGTTTTAGTCATCATGCAGAATTTTATTTATTAACATGTAGAGCCTGAAAAATACATTTATTTAGATATACTTTTGAGTTGTTATACCATTACAAACAAAACTATTGGTTCACAGTAGTAATAAAAACATTTTGTTATAGGTAAACAGAGAAATTATCGAAACCATGGTACACGCATACGGTAGGATATTTGGGTCGCTGAAGCCGGTGTTTGACGGCCGCAACAATTTATACACGCGGGACCCCTTACCTATTGGTAACGCACGCGAAGAGCTCGAGGTTACGCTGCCCGGCGAGGGCAAAGACAGACTCTTCAGGGTGTCGATAAAGTGGCTGGCACAGGTCTCACTGTACGGCTTGGAAGAAGCGTTGGAAGGAAGGACGAGACAAATTCCGTATGAGGCGATACTAGCTTTAGACGTCGTCATGCGGCATTTGCCTTCCATGAGCTACACACCGGTGGGGCGGAGTTTTTTCAGCAGTCCCGAAGGATACTATCATCCGTTAGGTGAGACAATCTAAATTTATGCAGTTTTCAGAGCCGTTTGTTTCAAAGCGAGTCATTATTTTGGATGTTGCATACATTTTTGTTAACTATGGCCTAATTTTTTAAATCACGTAACTTCGTCTTATTTAGTTTTTGGTGGAAAACGATTGTTTTATTATGAACAAGAAATGTATATCTAAGAGAAATTGAATTTTCCAATGCATCTTTACATCTTCAAAAATACTACTTTCGATTTGGGTAAAATACAGTGTAGAAAATTAATGATATATCGGTATTTTGCAGTATTCATTCCCTAAATCTTTAATTTAGGAATTTATGGATCGATAATTTAAGAATACGTTACATAATTTATATATTTCATTTGCCATTTTCTCTCCCCAAAAGTCTTCATACCTCAGTATCTATAGTGACATGTGTTTATATATGGCAACGTTGCATTTTGTATCAAAGTTGTCAGAAGTAATATATTGGAAATTAACTCGAAAGTTATTTGCTTTCTACACCCGAGTCTAAGTGTTTTACTCATATGATATTTATAAAAAGATTTTAATCTATCGCGACGTTTAATATTACAGGTGGTGGTAGAGAAGTGTGGTTCGGTTTCCATCAATCGGTCAGACCGAGCCAGTGGAAGATGATGCTAAATATTGACGTGTCGGCGACGGCGTTCTACAAAGCACAGCCTGTCATCGAATTTATGTGTGAAGTGCTCGACATAAGGGACATTAATGATCAGCGGAAACCGCTCACTGACTCGCAGCGTGTTAAATTTACCAAGGAAATCAAAGGTCTGAAGATCGAGATTACACATTGCGGCACAATGCGACGAAAATATAGGTGAGATACTTTATTAATTCATAGTGTTATACCTGTGTTTCCCAAAGTGGGCTGTACCGCGCATTCCTTACTGCTCTTTCATAGGTGCATGACACGATATATTTGTATGTGTTAACATGACATCCTGTAGAAGGATGGTATTTTCACCTAGTAGTAAAGAAAAGTATGGTAAAAAGCTTACCTGTTGTCCATTTTGTATTATTATTATTATTATTCACTCCGTATACTACATTGATATATTGATATCATATGTTATATATTGTAGGGTCTGTAATGTGACGAGAAGACCGGCACAAATGCAGTCCTTCCCGCTGCAACTGGACAACGGACAAACTGTAGAGTGCACGGTCGCCAAATATTTCCTTGATAAGTACAAAATGAAGCTGCGCTACCCTCACCTGCCCTGTCTGCAAGTAGGACAGGAACACAAGCACACATACTTGCCGCTGGAAGTCTGTAACATCGTCGCCGGTCAGCGGTGCATCAAGAAACTGACGGACATGCAAACCTCCACGATGATCAAAGCAACAGCTAGGTATGTTTCAATTGAATGTATTGAAAGTAAATGGAAAGTTGTGGTAGTTTGTGAACTACAAATGATGACATAATAAATAGTCAAGAAACTTCATCAGAGATTGTTGGAATTTATATTAAAAACACAAATGAAATTCATAAATACACATTTTTTCATACTAAATATATATATATATATATAAATGTGAATCCACCTCTTAGCAATCTACATATCTAGATTTCGATCTTATTAGATCTCATCAGTGTAGCTCAGCTAGTGAGCATGAATTCACACAATATCTCGAGTGGTTATATACAAATATAATACAACTAACCCCTAGGAGTAAAGTGAAACGCCATCTAGCGGCACCATATCAATTAGCAATGCACATCCATATCGATCGAAATCTAGATATGTAGATTACTAAGAGGTGGATTCACACTAATATATGTTTTATAAGATTGGCTTTGTGTTGATATTTCAAGCACTCTTTTGGAATATTATTCCATTAGAGGGTACTAAGTGATCCTGATGGCATGAGCATTACCATTTGGGTGTCCATTGTTAATTCATGTGGTGCGGCTAGATGGCGTTTAACTTTACTCCTAGGGGACTAGTTGTATTATACTAAAAATGGTAAAATTCAACAATAGAAACATTGTGCTGTCAATGTATAAAATTATAGTTCACTAACATAGAATGTGGCGCCACAGGTCATCCTTAACTTAAGTATACTGTAGTTTTAGACCAGGCGGTTTAATATTTTCTGATTTACACACTTCAGTTGGATCAGTCTTGATATTTCTCAACGAATCTAATGCAAATGGAATTACATTACTAAATTAATTGTTCGTACCATTTGCAGATCTGCGCCCGATCGTGAGCGGGAAATCAACAATCTGGTGCGTCGCGCGGACTTCAACAATGACGCGTACGTACAAGAGTTCGGGTTGACGATATCGAACAACATGATGGAGGTGCGAGGGCGGGTGTTGCCGCCGCCCAAGCTGCAGTACGGTGGACGAGTCGCCTCCCTCAGCGGACAGGTGGGCTGGCACGTTAGTTTCCCTCATTGTTTTTATTATTCTAGTTTTAGTCACGCAAGTAACAACCGCCTTCAACAATTATATGAAAGCACCGCAGTCTGCTTTTTTACCAGACCGGTTTGAACTTGCAGAATAGACCCCATAGTTCCAATAAAAATTTAATATTGATTTTCATCCATAAAGGGTGTTTTCGTAGTAACTGATTTGAAAACTGTACGTTTCTGTGACTATATAAGCTGTTTTCGTTTATCACTCTGGACTGGTACGGGCTTATTGTTGTATTTGTCGCTTCCGATGCGCACAATTCTACCTCGGCCCTTACAACCGGCGACGCACGATCGCAAGACCTGAGCGATATTGCACGCCACGGGGGCGACTAGTAATGCTAAACCATGCTAAACGAATATAATGTTTTTGAAGGCTGTTGTTATTTCTGAATATTAATATTTTTATTTTACTTCTGTGTGCGTGTGTGCAAAATTTGTTGAATGCTGATTTATTTTTATCCTCTCTTCGTTAGACGTAACATGCACATTTCGTTGTTGCACTTATAATTGTTAGAACAATTGACACCCGTTTTGCAAATTTATCGGATATCACTTCATAAATCATGTAATAACTGTGTATTTCTGTATGCTGCAAGAAATAATTGCTCATGTCTGTTTTATTGGGCATTAAGCAAATTCAAATCAAGTTTTGAACGTAATGCCGGATTTACACGTGTATTGTAGCTAAAACAAGTTACTTACATGAAGTAACTAATTTTAATTACTTACATTATATAAACACTTCTGTTTAGTCATCTTTTTAATCCAGAATGCATGTTTTCATGACGACGAGCCAGTTTGAACTTGTGTAAGCATACACAGACACAGACAAAAAATGATTTACTCCAACGGCTTGTTTCAGTAACTTGCTTTAGTTACTATACACGTGTAAATCCGGCATAAGACTCATAAAGCAAGTAATTACGATGAAATCTGAAAACATTGTACTTTTTGCAAATAAGACAATATGTGATCAATTGACTTATTATATACGCATGTGTGATCGGTTTGGTTCCTAAAAAATAACGCTACTGCTAATCAATGTTTCACCATCATCTGCCATACAAACAAATATATTCACATTTGAAAACGTTTTTGTGATACGGGACCAACTAATACTTGGTCCCTTTGAGAACATTTCATTGAAAGTAATGAGTGTGATGCATGTGTGTTTGATTGTTTTGCATATAACTTTAAACGCATACATATACGAAATGTATAAGCGCCGTTCTCATTTTATTGTGCTAGTAGTTGTTGCGGTGTGCCAGTTTGTGTGATGTTGCAGAGTAAACAACAGGCGTTGCCGAACCAGGGCGTGTGGGATATGCGCGGCAAGCAATTCTTCACGGGGGTGGAGATTCGCGTGTGGGCCATCGCCTGTTTCGCTCCACAGCGGACCGTCCGAGAGGACGCGCTGCGGAATTTCACGCAGCAACTGCAGAAGATTAGTAATGACGCCGGTATGCCCATTATTGGACAGCCGTGCTTTTGTAAATATGCGACTGGACCGGATCAGGTGAATATTTATTTATTTATTTATAATATAATCAATCATTATTGATTGTTATTATGCATTATAATTTATATTACATATCAATTTTATATATAGCCTTTTTAGGCTGAACCTATTTACTGTATGAAACTTTTTTTATTTAAACAGTTCAAAGTTTGAATTGCAGCAATGAAAGTTGTTCAAGCTTTATTGACTAATCTAGAATAATCCACGTTTTATGCCCATATTCACCAACATCCCATAAACTCTATAGGCCCCACAAGCTATTGAAAGAACAAATTGAAAACGTCATTGTGACAGAAATACTCAAAACAAATGTCAACACCTTTGATAACGTTTGTGATTGGAGCATTGATGACACTTTTTGTTTAATTAATCAGTGTTTCCAATAGAGAGAATCTAAAGTAATTACATTCCCTAGATAATTTATTTATTGTTGCTATAACAACGAATACTTATGGATTCAATAAAGTGCTGGTTTCCTAGCAAGCGGTATCGATAAAAATTGCCATTTTTGACGTCATTTGCACATTACAAGATACGTTTTAAGTACATGTAATTGAATAACACACCAGATTTCAGTGTAATTCATGACATTTTCACAATACTTTGAAGTATACCTCTCTCTCGATTGCCAGATTTATTTAAATATACGTAAAAGAAATATGTGACGTCAAAATGACGTGAAATACGGCCGCTTTTGTCTACACCGCTTCCTAGGAAATCAAGGCTTAACTATTGATACATTTATAGTACGTTGGTGAATAGCGGGGTTAGTCATGTCAAGTATACTAATACTAGATAACTTTCTATCTGTAGGTCGAGCCAATGTTTAGATACTTAAAAACCACGTTCCAATCTTTACAATTGGTGGTGGTGGTGTTGCCCGGTAAAACGCCCGTGTACGCCGAGGTGAAACGTGTGGGCGACACTGTTCTCGGCATGGCGACGCAATGCGTGCAAGCGAAGAATGTGAACAAAACTTCCCCGCAAACGCTCTCCAATTTATGTCTTAAAATCAATGTCAAGCTTGGCGGTATTAATTCCATCCTGGTGCCGTCGATCCGGCCGAAGATATTCAACGAGCCGGTGATATTCCTCGGCGCGGACGTAACGCACCCACCAGCGGGTGACAACAAGAAGCCGTCCATAGCGGCCGTGGTCGGCTCAATGGACGCGCATCCGTCGCGGTATGCTGCGACGGTGCGCGTGCAACAGCACCGGCAGGAGATCATCCAAGAGCTGAGCTCGATGGTGCGAGAGTTGTTGATTATGTTTTATAAGTCGACGGGTGGTTACAAGCCGCATCGGATTATACTCTATCGGGATGGGGTGTCGGAGGGACAGTTTCTGCAGTTGTTGCAGCACGAGTTGACTGCGATTCGCGAGGCGTGTATTAAGCTGGAGGCGGATTACAAGCCTGGCATTACGTTTATTGTGGTGCAAAAGAGACATCACACAAGGCTTTTCTGTGCGGACAAGAAGGAACAGAGTGGGAAGTCTGGTAATATTCCTGCGGGTACAACGGTTGATGTTGGTATCACGCATCCCACTGAGTTTGATTTCTATTTGTGCAGTCATCAAGGAATACAGGTAATATTTTTTATTTATTAAATAGTATAATTTTGTATCTTTATAAAACTTTTCCGCCGATAAAGGGGGAAGTTGAGACGGGTTTAATCATCTGGTATTTACCATGATTGAAAAAATTTCATTGAGGACTGCACCTCTACCAGCTATGCTACTGAGTTGGCTTAAATAATATGTTTGGCATAGGTGCTTTAGTTTAACATTACTAGTACGTGCTATATAGCTCCCAAGTTTTGCGATCGTGCGCCAGCTGTAATAGAATTGTGAACATCAGGAGCGGCTTGCACGACAAATAGAACAAGCGACAATAAGCCCGCAGCAGCACATAGTGATAAAATAGCTAAGGTGGTATTATACGCGGAAACAGTTGTTTATTTGGTTGCCATTTGTAACATACCAATTTACTTTTTATAAAACCTGTGTGAACTTACGGAATAGAGCCCCTGATAACTTTTTAGTATGCTATTGGGTTTCTTTGGCCTGATTTTTAGGTAATTTTATGTGTAAGTAATAGGGCAAGTGCTACGTTGCCGACAGACTTATGCCTTATGTTCCTAGATGGAATTTACAGGACACACATACATCTGAATTAGGAACGCACGTGTTAATCAAAGACTCGTGCAATTAAGTAATATGCTGTTGGTAGATTATGTCTTTTAAATAGTTGAGCACAGCACTCAATATTAAATTTATTTCTTTTTAGGGTACGTCTCGACCGTCACATTATCACGTCCTATGGGATGACTCGCACCTAGACTCGGATGAGTTGCAGTGTCTCACATATCAGTTGTGTCATACGTATGTGCGCTGCACCCGATCGGTGTCCATCCCAGCCCCCGCTTACTACGCTCATTTGGTCGCCTTCAGGGCGCGGTATCACCTCGTGGAGAAGGAGCATGACAGGTATATGGTTGTTGTATTTGGTTAAACATATATCACTAGTATTAACTGGTACATACACAACGCGTATTTCTTTCAATCCGTCCTCAACGTGTGGACTGAAGTAAATTTCGATTGCGTAATGGCATTGCAAAGTCAGTTAAATGTCGTTTTAGACTAGACAATTTCTTAGCTCAAAAGTTGTTCAAGAAATGAATTCATATATCCTCCTCCCATACAATTTGTCCTTGACAAATATAACGCGTTATATTTTTCCATTCGATCTACCATCCAATTCAATATTTCAAATAATTTGCTGTATGATGCGAGACAATTTAGATTGACTAACTTTTGAGTCAAGAAATTGTCTTGTCTAAAACGACCTTAAGTCTGGTGTAAACGAGTAGATTAATCAAGTTTTATGATTTTCATTATTTTGTCTTGAATGGTATATGTATTTGTTCCAGTGGCGAAGGATCTCATCAGTCGGGCTCGTCCGAGGACCGCACGCCGGGCGCGATGGCGCGAGCCATCACCGTCCACGCAGACACCAAGAAGGTGATGTACTTTGCGTAAGGCGGGGGCTTAATGAGAGAATCAGTCAAAAAAAGTATACACTTTTCCTCTCCCCCCTAAACAAACGGCTCCAATGTTTTCTTATGTACAAATCGGCGGTATCGCGAACTAAAATCGAGCAAAACAATTTTATAATTTTTAAGGAAATATTTTATTTGCCAAAACGAAGTCGAACGTAAAAGAAAAATTGTAGCGAATACGTTTGAGTAAGCCAAAAAAAAAACTAAGCAAGAAAAGGAACTTAAGCTGAGAAAGCAGCATACACTCTAATATAAGATTATTATTTTTTAAATCAACCACAAAATTTTTTTTCAATTTAATTTAACTACGTGAAATATAGTAAGCCTTCATGCAGACACTACTTGGCAACTAATCAACGTAACGACGCATACTTTTATTATTAATATTAATTAGTTTTTAGACGACCAAACAACAAGAATGTATTTTTAAGTTTTCTTTTGAATGAATTATCATGTAAAGTAACTAATTTTAAGCGCCAGTCAGTCTATGGAACATTCAAAATAGCTTTAATTATAAACAAATATTATGAAAACTTACATTAGCACTTAGGGAACAACAAATCACGCGACAAAGCAAATGAATAATTTTATAAATCGTTGCGAGAGATGTACACAATGCTGGAAACGAGATTGACAATATCGAAATCAAATTTACATGCGAGCTAGTTACATTCCAAAAGCACATACTACTTCGATTTCTAGTCATTTTTATAAGGAGGGGCGATTTGTTTTTTGTTTTTGGTATACACACGTAGTGACTGTTTTAACTGATGGGTGTATTATGTACGTCAATACGGTTGCTTGATAAGTTTAGATTGCTATAACCGCATAAAAATGCGACTTCAAAACAGTTTTCTGTGGTAAATTTAACCCCATGATGACGAGAGCGCTAACTAAAATGTGTGGATGCAGACGGGAGGAACACAGTAAAAAATGCCGCAGCTGTTCAAAATTTCCCAGCACCGGTTTTATAATTCCCACACGCTCCTAATGTTTGAGGCTCTATCCATTTGGCTACTACTAATGATTAGTAGTGACACATGCTGACGTCACGCTCATACAAATAGTGTAGCGTGACGTCAGCATTTGTCACTACTAGTAGTAACTAACCGGACAGAGCCTATATCAGGGGTGACTAACTGTTATGTACATAATGTCGCGATCGACTTGTGTCTGAAATGGGGAGGAGGGGACATGTGAAACACATACTATGTTTATAAGAGCTAGCTATGGGTATGTCGTGCGATCGACTGGTTGTCATTAGTCATTTGTTTATCAAGTAGCCTTCTAATCGGTTTCCAATTTAAGACATTGCGAGTAATCGACTAAAATTGGCTTCGCGATCGACTGTGCGATCGTGACCGGCTGATTGCGACCGACCGATCGATCGATCGAAACCGATCAATCGATCGAAACCGACCGAGACCGACCGATCGATCGCGATCGACTTGTTGACCACCCCCGGTCTATATAAATAAATTGACGTACATTAACTTATAGTAAATACACTGCAACTGATAGTTAGTAAGACTATTCATATTTTTAGTAGTTGTTATTTAATAATATTCCATCACTGCTCGAATTATTGATGGTATATATTAAAAGAATTCACATATGGACATAAACTGTTAGCAGTTAGTAATAATGGACACAAAAACAAAAAAAACTTGCACAGTGGTAATATATAACAAATAGTAATTATCATTTACAGTCACTATGAGTGTGTTCACTATATAAATAAACTAAATTATCGCCCTTTTCATGTCCCCCATGAAGACTAGAAATACTTAACTCTCAAATTGTTTCCATATATTTTGTTTTTGTTTTCGTATCTCATTATGCCCCTACAATTTTATTTATTATGCGACTACCTAGTTTTTTTTTATTATTATTAATATTAATATTATCGAGTGTTATTAGTTAGTATTAATTAATTAGTGCAGAGGGTTATAGTTTTTGTGTTAAAAAAAAAACGCGGCTAGCAGAAATTTGACCGTACATTGGCTGTTACATTCCGTTTTAAAGCACTTCACTTGTACATAGAAAAATTTATTATTATGAATTATATGATTAGTAAAAAAACTGTAGGCGTTTGGTATGGACAAAAGTAACTGACTTAGTTTATATATATATATACAGTATGTTACTATTTATTTATTTTTCCGTCACGGGTACACAAATATACAATGCTAAAAAGTAATTAAATTGCATGATTGATATTGCAATAAAATTGTGAGATATGGAAATACATTAGTTATTAGCCACAACTGTGCGTTTAGTTTTAAGTTGTTCATCATTATTATTATTATTATTATTATCATTCTAACCATGAAAACAGAAATATTAGCTAGTAGGGAAATATTTTATAAATTTGTTTTAACCAAAACCGCTTTTGTTTATCACTTGAGAGCTTTTTCAACAACAACTCCCTAATGATAAACAAAAAACGGCTGATACAACAAGACAAGTGATGATTTGCAATGCTTTTCATATATCTATATAATATATAGGGTGCCTTTGGTGTAGTGAAAATCGCGTGTTAATTTTTTTTATGTTTTACTCTTATTTTATTTTTTTCGCCTGTGATAGTTTTGTAACCGAAAATTTGCCTATATGGCGCTACAACCAATTCACACCAATCAAGTTTAAATACATGATGTCATTTAATATTAGTGACGTCACATTAGTATTGTATAGATCTCAAATAGTTTATGCGACCCCCACTTTGAGAATCACTGTATTAAACAACAAACTAATCGTTCTAACCGAACATGAACGAACGTTCTAGAGTGACAAAATATTCTGATACAAAATGACTCTGTTTGAGTCGCCAATACATTTGTAATTTTAATATTCATACTAAGTACATTTAGTGATAGAAGTTTAGTGGTGGTAATAAGTTCATATGATTAGTGTCCAAAATTATGCCTCAAAAAAGTAATTTATATAATCATTCGTATGATATATATATATAGCCAACATGATCTAAAACAAATAAATATGGTTAACATTATAAATGTTGTCAAATATACTAGAACTTATTAATTAAAATTATTATGCTTGATACGCGAATAACGTCATACTGTAATAGTGATTGTCATGCATCATGAAGGCCATGCCATGTATAAAATTGTCATTATCTTGCTAAAGATATCTAGTGATAAACGTTAACAAAAGTGATTATTAAAGAATTAATGCCGTTATATAATATACACAAGACTTATTGTTAGAATTATAACATCAAACATAGGCCGCTTTCGTTTATAGTTCAGGAGCTGTTCTAAGCGAGCTAAGAACAGCTCTCGAATAAATAAACGAAAGCGGCTATAATAGTTAATGTGATGTGATCGTAGAATGTTATGTCTTCGTGTAAAATTTTCATTATTGAAAGATAGTGATACACGTCAACAAATAGTGATAATAAGGATACAAATTCATCATAAAAAAATGTTCAATATTTTAGATTTAAACGTCAAAAATAATGATTATGACGACGTGTGATAATAATGGCGTTATCATAGCAAATTCTGTATTTGTACTATCTAGATTTCTAAATGATAAATGTTAGAAAATAGTATTTATGTCTTTATATTATAATATTACATCATCACCAACAAAAGTTATGCTATATTATTAAATATTTATGATCATACTAATGGCATCTATTGATAAAGAACATATAAAGACGTGATTATTGATATATATGATATTGTTATTATCATGGGCGATTTAAGACTGCGGGTATGTTGGCAGAAAATGAAATACATACTAATACTGTATTGTCAAAAAAATTATGTTTTAATATCACATTTTGAAAAATAATATGACGCCATCTTGTTCAAACAACTTTTTATTAATAAAATGAGGTTAAGTTGATAAAATGACGCCATCTTAATATGATGCCATTTTGTTAAAATGACGTCATATTGTTAAAATGTTAATAGAATGACGCCATCTTGAAAAATACGGCGCCATCTTAACAAAATTACATCATATTTATGTCGCCACCTTGTTAAAACAAGGCCGTCTTGATAAATTACGACTTTTTATTAAAAAAAAAAGTTAACGCCATGTCGATAAAACAACGCCAACTTAATAATATGATGCAATTTTGATAATAGAATGTCTTTTTTTTTCAATGATGCCATTTTCTTAAAGACGTCATTTGTTTTAAATGGCGCCATTTTAATAAAACAACATCATTTTGATAAATGTACGCTATTTATTACACCCTTTTTAATTTTATTTCTGCCAGCGGTTGTACATACAAAAGATGTTTTTTTAAATGTTGTACCTTGTAAATGAAATCACTATAAGATGTAGTGTAAGTGTGAATTGGTTGGAAGCGTCGCTTCTAGTATTAGTCATTGTTTTCATAGCAATTATAAATTAGTACCTGCATTTGATGGTAGTGCTGCCAATCACCCATATAACTTGCTCCATGGTGTGATAAGAGCCTTTAAGTATTTATATTTTAGAATTATTATCCAAACCCTAGGTATGAAAATAAGGCGCATAATCATCATCAGTGGCTTCTGCCTTTTGAACTGAACAATTTGTGTACACTTGATAGTAGAATTAAAGTGTTTTATATTTTCATTTGTTTATCCTTGTATCAAAAAAATATGTATATGTAGGGCTTGTATACACAATGACATGATTTGTGTGATAATATTGATATAAAATTTTATATATACAGGGTGATAAATATTTAATGACTATATAAATTAGTTACTGGTGGTAAATATTTAATGATTATATAAATTGATTACCGGTGGTAAATATTTAATGGCTATATAAATTGGTTACTAAGTTTAAAAATTCTTTAGTCCAATACTGTTGCCACATGCATTTCTTAAAAAATGGCTACTATTGATTTAGAAATAACATCATATGATAATATTGTTGTTATCAAATAAAAATATTTATTTGTAATTAAAAATAAATGTGTTCAAAAACCAAAACACAAGGTTAACCTCTTACACCAATATAATTATCTTTCAAAGCTATGCCTTTATATATAAATATATTCAATAAATATAATATAATAAATAAGTTTCATTATCTCTCTAAAGATATCTAGTGATAAACAAATAATGATTATGAAAGAAATAATCTACTAATAACCAAAAATGTTTTGTATCTTAATTCACCCTGTATAGAAAAACAAATATACAAATGCATTATGCCCATATGAAAGTGATCATTTGTAGTCTTTCTGCTCAGTATAAAACAACATTTTGTATTAATTACATCGTGTATACAAGCCTTTAGCAAAACAAAAAAAAAACACTAATTTGAGCAGTGTTTTATTTAAAATTCCGTTTACAAACAACACATTTATCTGATAATGGAGTAATAAATAATTAACTATCTAGGTACCTTCCGATTTAAACAGAGTTAACATATGAATAAAGTTATACAATCGCCGATATAAAAAAAAAGAGATACATTGTTAAAATAGAGTTGGTTACTTTTATTTATAAGATAACGCTTAATTAATTGTACAAATATATTTTTAACACAAAAAAGAAGTGTAAATCCGCTCCCTGTAGTTATTTTAAGGAGTAATTACGATGTATGTATATTCAAGCCGGGAATAATATTTATATATATAAACATTAATTATTATATATTGTATATGGGATTTAGTTTTGTTTAGAGCTTATGTTTATTTCAGTTGTACAGCGTGCACGGTGACAATCACAATCACCTCCGTCACCGCGCGCGTGCCTCCATTTGTTAGAAGCGTGTGCGATTGTTTTTTTTCTTTAAATATATTTTCATCATCATCATTAATAAGTGCCATTATTTGAGCTACAAAATCGCACGGCTGTTCTTCAAATGGAGTTCCCTTCCATACCGCTGTTGAAACTGTTTTTAATTTATTATACACCTGCCAAACAATATCAATATTTCATGATGATATCATGATATCATCATGATAATATGATATCATCATGATAATATGATATCATCATGATATCATCATGATATCATCATGATATCATCATGATATCATCATGATATCATCATGATATCATCATGATAATATCATGATATCATCATGATAATATCATGATATCATCATGATAATATCATGATGATATGATGATATCATGATGATATCATATCATGATGATATTATGATATCATGATGATATTACGATAATATGATGATATCATGATGATATGATGATATCATGCTAATATCATGATGATATCATGCTAATATCATGATGATATGATGATATCATGCTAATATCATGATGATATCATGATGATATCATGATGATATCATGATGATATCATGATGATATCATGATATATTCATGGGGTTTTAATGTTGGGACACTTGGGTATAAAAATCTATAACATATTGCAGTCTTTAGAAGGCTATTATTCTGGCGGCCAGTGAAAAAAAAACACATTATGAATTCGTAAAATTAATTGGTGTATATGAACCCGCAGCCATACCAAACCTGCCGGTCTGTTCTCTAAGTTCAAACTGGTCTGTTACCCACGGCAACTAATTGAACAACTATTTGTTTGCCCCACTCTTGGCGAACGCTAGTGTAATACTGTCTTTATGTCAAATGTCACAATTTTGTCAAACGTTACGTTAAGATAATGAAATTTGTTTATTGTCCTGTCACTCTTGACAAATTTGTAATATTTTCTCATGTTAAATATTACAAATCTGGCAAGAGTGACCAATTTCAGTATCTTAACGTCACCTGTGACAAATTAATGGTATTTGTCATAAGGCAGTACTACACTAGTGTTTGACAATAGTCAGGCAAACAACCAACAGTTGTTCAGTTGGTTGCCATGAGTAACATACCAATCTGAACATAATAAACCGAAATTTTATAATTTTACGAACTCATATCATGAATTACCATCCTTAAACAATACTAATAAACTAAAATTGCATCATTGAACGAACTCAAATCGTGAATTGTTCATATTTTGACAGTTGAAACGAATACGTTTCGAACCACTGGTGTCACTCATGGTTCGAACACACAATATAAAAATCATTACCATCGTTGTTGTTTTTTTCTTCACTAGTTGGCTAATTCTGCCTACTAGCGATTTTACCGTCCGTGTGAAACTAGCCTAACAAATCAAATTAAGGTCGGCATATGAGGAAATAAAATATGAAATTAATTTCAGATAAGTTATTTTCAATTATAGTGTATGAATAAATAATAATATTCTGCTTCTTTTACAGGTATATCAAATTTTTTAAGTATTTTAACATCACTATCAAAGGCTTGCTGGATTAAACAGCGTGTAGCTATTTCTGCACCCTCCCACTTAACAAGATATGTTGAAAATTGTAACGCCCGAATAGATTTTCTAATATCCACGTGTCCCAAATCATCACTCACATTATGCTCCTAAATTAGTTAATAAGTCTAATCCAACTCACACGAGTCGAGTATTATTTAGTTGTGTTGCACGAACAGTACAGTTAATATCACCCTCACAAATATACACATGAAACAGGCGTTCAATTGTTTTTTTTAAAATCGAATATCCGATTTTTTTTTTTGTTAGGGCTTTAATATTTTAACGACTCGTATCATATATTGTATTTTATGTGAAATAAATTATTATAAAAAATTACATAAATACAATACCTTATTTTGCTAACTGAATTATGGAAATAACAAATGTTATCCTGTTTCCTTTCATATATAATATATAGAGTGACAACATTACTCAATGTGCAATTAACTTTTATTTAAAGTATTATAATCTCTAATATATTTTGTTTAGGTCTATTCTGTATGTTCAAATGATTTGGTAAAAAAAAGCAGACTAGTTTGTTACCCATGGCAACCAAATAAACAACTGTTGCCTTGTCCTGGGCTCTGTGAATGGTAGTGTAATATTGCCTTGTGCCAATAGTCACCAATTTGTCAAAATTGATTATGTTCCAGGCTTTGTGAATGGTAGTGTAACACTGCCTTATGTCAATATTTACAATTTTGTCAAAAGTGACATTAAAATACTCTAATAGATTCTGTCACTTTTGACAAATGTGAGACTATTGGCATAAGGCAGTATTACACTACTATTCATAAAGCCTAAGACAATACATTTTGACAAATTTGTGACTATTGACACAAAGCAGTATTACACTACCATTTACAAAGCCTGGGACAATAAATTTGTGACTATTGACACAAGGCAGTATTACACTACCATTCTCAAAGCCTAGGACTTACCAACAATGAAACAGTTGTTTATTTGGTTGCCATGGTTAGTCTGCTTTTTTATAAAACCCAATTTTTCGCGATAGCAGTATCTTTCCTGTACAGTAATCCTCGGAAAGTAAGCAAATAGGGCCCTGTTTGGATACTACTAGTGACTAGTAGTGACACATGTTGACGTTACGCTCATACTAATAGTACAGCGTGATGTCAGCATGTGTCACTACTAGTCACTAGTAACATTGCCAACTGCTAATTTCATGAGAGCGAAGCTGTTATTGATGTAGTTGGCAATGCTAGTAATAACAGTTAGGATAAAGATTTCTAATGATTCGTATAAATACAGTAATATCTATTTTTAGTTCGAAAGATAGAAAGTAAATGGTTAGAAATCATATGTAGAGTATTTTGAAATCTGAAAATTACATTTGTAGTGTTCGGAAATTTTACAGAGTGCTACACTAGCGGTAAAATGTTTGAACTATAAGTTTTACGAATTCCTGACAGATGGCGCGGGCATCACTAAACATATCATTTGTGAGCCCTGAAGCTATTGACCTCTATCCGACTCTAAAGCGACACCTGGTGTCTAAAAATTGAGGTCCTGAAATGGTGTAAAATTCAAATTTACATTGATTTTGTATGGTGTTTCAGATTAGATTACAGTTCACTCGATTAATGATTCTTCACGTGTATGGTCTCGTCGTGTTTGTCTCACTTTCCGCTATCAGATTCTAGTCGGTTTCTGAATCTCACTATTCGTTACAAGCTGCAAATACTAAATTTTCATGGACACATTTTGATGTTTATTCGTTGCTTTATACGGTACTGCCAATCAACCTATCGCATGCGATGTTGCCACTGTTCCTGCTATCGCTCTAAGAGTATTAGTATCAGTTCAGTAAAACGATATATATTCCAATTCCAAGTTTGAATCAAAATAAAAAGAGATGAAGAAATGTAAAAGTCATCATTAAACTCAGAATCGTCATATTCACTGGAATCCACAAATTTAATTTCAATGCCCATAATTATAGTAAACACTAGAAACATAAAACAATTAAATACGGCAACAGTGTATATATTCTGAATGTTGGTATAGCTTCAAAATGTGTATGCAACCACACATAAAATAACCTAAAATGAGACAGATTGACAATAATTTGGCAAAAAGTGCTGTATGGAAATTGATGTTTTTCTATTAGTAAAGGCAATATCGGACAAGAATTGTAGATTCTTAGTATAGCCAAATGTGAGACGAACACGTTGGGCACCATATGTACAAATTCATTATTGCGAGAAAGTGTAAAACGACCATTGAATAAAATTCCATGTAAAATGTGCCGGCGGCAATTACCAACGAAATAAATAAACCATCAGATTTTATGGTAGTGGATTCTTACATATTAAGACCATACTATAAGAAAACAATACTCTTACAACAAAGAATCAACAGAAATTTAAATGATTCAATAACGAAAACTTGGCGCCAAAAGTATATGTCACCTTTACACCATTTCGGGCGGGCGCGGTGGCGCCCCCATCGGACATTCTATAGGTCAATATCTTCAGGGTTGCACGTTGTTGGTATTTTTTTGACCAAATTTTATATTTTATATTTTATATTTTATATTTTATATTTTATATTTTATATTTTATATTTTATATTTTATATTTTATATTTTATATTTTATATTTTATATTTTATATTTTATATTTTATATTTTATATTTTATATTTTATATTTTATATTTTATATTTTATATTTTATATTTTATATTTTATATTTTATATTTTATATTTTATATTTTATATTTTATATTTTATATTTTATATTTTATATTTTATATTTTATATTTTATATTTTATATTTTATATTTTATATTTTATATTTTATATTTTATATTTTATATTTTATATTTTATATTTTATATTTTATATTTTATATTTTATATTTTATATTTTATATTTTATATTTTATATTTTATATTTTATATTTTATATTTTATATTTTATATTTTATATTTTATATTTTATATTTTATATTTTATATTTTATATTTTATATTTTATATTTTATATTTTATATTTTATATTTTATATTTTATATTTTATATTTTATATTTTATATTTTATATTTTATATTTTATATTTTATATTTTATATTTTATATTTTATATTTTATATTTTATATTTTATATTTTATATTTTATATTTTATATTTTATATTTTATATTTTATATTTTATATTTTATATTTTATATTTTATATTTTATATTTTATATTTTATATTTTATATTTTATATTTTATATTTTATATTTTATATTTTATATTTTATATTTTATATTTTATATTTTATATTTTATATTTTATATTTTATATTTTATATTTTATATTTTATATTTTATATTTTATATTTTATATTTTATATTTTATATTTTATATTTTATATTTTATATTTTATATTTTATATTTTATATTTTATATTTTATATTTTATATTTTATATTTTATATTTTATATTTTATATTTTATATTTTATATTTTATATTTTATATTTTATATTTTATATTTTATATTTTATATTTTATATTTTATATTTTATATTTTATATTTTATATTTTATATTTTATATTTTATATTTTATATTTTATATTTTATATTTTATATTTTATATTTTATATTTTATATTTTATATTTTATATTTTATATTTTATATTTTATATTTTATATTTTACATATTTTACATATTTTACATATTTTACATATTTTACATATTTTACATATTTTACATATTTTACATATTTTACATATTTTACATATTTTACATATTTTACATATTTTACATATTTTACATATTTTACATATTTTACATATTTTACATATTTTACATATTTTACATATTTTACATATTTTACATATTTTACATATTTTACATATTTTACATATTTTACATATTTTACATATTTTACATATTTTACATATTTTACATATTTTACATATTTTACATATTTTACATATTTTACATATTTTACATATTTTACATATTTTACATATTTTACATATTTTACATATTTTACATATTTTACATATTTTACATATTTTACATATTTTACATATTTTACATATTTTACATATTTTACATATTTTACATATTTTACATATTTTACATATTTTACATATTTTACATATTTTACATATTTTACATATTTTACATATTTTACATATTTTACATATTTTACATATTTTACATATTTTACATATTTTACATATTTTACATATTTTACATATTTTACATATTTTACATATTTTACATATTTTACATATTTTACATATTTTACATATTTTACATATTTTACATATTTTACATATTTTACATATTTTACATATTTTACATATTTTACATATTTTACATATTTTACATATTTTACATATTTTACATATTTTACATATTTTACATATTTTACATATTTTACATATTTTACATATTTTACATATTTTACATATTTTACATATTTTACATATTTTACATATTTTACATATTTTACATATTTTACATATTTTACATATTTTACATATTTTACATATTTTACATATTTTACATATTTTACATATTTTACATATTTTACATATTTTACATATTTTACATATTTTACATATTTTACATATTTTACATATTTTACATTTTACATTTAATTTCCTTTTATCAGCGTTGATATATTGATAGAAAGATTTACAATAGAATCATTGACACATATTTTCATAAAATTTAATATTAAACTTTTACAGTTTAATTCAAATATGAGGAAACACCGTGTATTTTCATTATTTCACGATTGACGAACAAATGTATGTTGTATACAATTATACATTAAGTTTGTAACACAAAGAAGTGATAACGGTAATTTCATGCATAACAAACATTTTTGTGCAATCACATTAATCCGCTTTTCAATTGCCCGATTTACACACATTTCGGTTGTTTTTTTTTTGCATATCAAAACCGTAACTACTCATTGTCCCTATGTAAATTGCCGTGTGATAACATTTAATGACACCTTGTATGGTTTCCTCTCCACAATTTGAAATGCTAATTTGTGCGATAAGGGTGCTTTCATAAACCGTTCTTCTTGCATTTCGCAAAACAAATCAAAATGAGCTTGTGCGTGGTCGTGTTGGTTATTACGGTGGTGATTTGCGCGGGGCAGGAACAGTCTGAAAAGGCAATAACTGTAGAAACACAGGCAGTAATTACACGAGCTACAGGTACTGATGATGATAAGACTGGGGTTGATTTGAAGGCATCTGAAGCTAAACCGGTGCTCCAGGGGCGTAGCCGTGGCGAGGCTTGGGGGTCTAACGATGGATGGTACTCTCAGCCACAACAGCCGTGGAGGAATCAACAAAATTGGGGTGATTATAGGAGAAGGGTTCCTCCTCGACGTAATAATGTTAATAGTTGGAGTGGTGATACAAGGTGGCAGCCTGCTAATTCGTATTATGGTGACGCACAACAGTGGGGTGGGTACCGGCCATATGGTGAACAACAACAGCCTGGAGGATGGTATTATAATCAATAATAATGTCTTAGATAACTTATTTTTTTTGTAAATTATAACAAACAATATGAAATAAATTATAGATTACACAATTTAATATAGGTGTTTTTTAATTGTTATCTCATCTACAATTCTGCTTCAGTTCGAAAATGAAGAAAAAGATGATATATTATATCAAGACCATTTGGAATATCACGATTATTATTCCCCAACAATATTTATTTTTGCCTACTGGTAAGAAAAAATTTTGTTGGAAAATAATAATCTTGCACTACACGAATCCAAGGATGGAATATAGGATTCGTGTAGTGCAAACTTACACCATATAATAGAGGCTTTAATTTACTATCAGAATTAGGTTTTGTTGAATAATAATTTGGGACACCTTCTACTTTAAGTTTATTTATATTATTATATTAATTTTTTTCTAAGTCAACTTATTTTTATAACTTCTTTTATTTTTTATATCCTTTACTACTAAGAAATGTACTGGATATTATATATATATATATATATATATATAATTTTTGTCTATATTTTATAGAAATTTCTAGTTGAATAATATTTGTTTGTTTGTTTGTATGTTTTCTTTAAAATTATGAAAACAAACATATTTTCTACTTGCAGCTATTCAAGAATAAATATATATATATATATATATATATATATATATATATATATATATTCTTGAATAGCTGCAAGTAGAAAATATGTTTGTTTTCATAATTTTAAAGAAAACATACAAACAAACAAACAAATATTATTCAACTAGAAATTTCTATAAAATATAGACAAAAATATATATATATATATATATATATATATATATATATATATATATATATATATAATATCCAGTACATTTCTTAGTAGTAAAGGATATAAAAAATAAAAGAAGTTATAAAAATTATAGGCTGTCTCTAAAGTATGGAATAAATTCGATAAAACCTTTATTTAGGAATTTTGAAAAAATTGCTCGGACACGTCGATTTTATATTAAATTGACAACTTTTCATGAAAGTGTCAATTTTTTTTCGACCATTTTTGAATGAGCAATGAGGCTATCGACAATTTTTTCAAATGACAACCCAATTTTTATATTGCGCATTCTGAAAGGGATTATTTTTCTTATTATATATTAAAGTGATGACGTGCGCACACCGGATATTTTCAATTGTTATTTGTATATTGCATTTCTCATTTGTTTTGAATATAGTTTTACATTTGTTTTATCTGTGTACAACCTTGCCCCATGCCTCCTTAAAGACGTAATTAAATATACCATCTAATCAAATTATTAAAATATTTGATAACAAATTTCACATATTTGGAATTGTATAATATGTTTATTTTTTATTATTGTGTATAGTGTTATACACAATTATTTATTAGCTATTAACTATTAGAGTAACCAAAATATTTTCGTTGTTCCAACTATTGCGCTTATAATTATTCTCTGATTGCATTAATTTTCCTGGCCATCACTTTTGATAATCGCGTGGTTGATTGTAAGATCCAGTTCCGCGATGCGTCACCGCGGTCAGCGGCAGCGGGAGAGCTCGTAGCTTAGTACACCAAGCGGTTTGACCCACATTTAGACGACTGACCGGCCAGCAGTGAGCGCGTCGCGGTCGCTGAAGAACAACAGCACCATCCTGTCACACTTGTATCGCGACATTCTTCACGTACAACACACGAAATTAAATTATTTTCCGGGAGTGTTTTTTTTTGTGGTGGTTCAGTGCCATACCGAGAAGAGCGAGAGAAGGGAAAAAACTACTGTATATTAATCAGCACAAACGGATTAAGTTTGAGTCGAGAAGGTATGTTTGTTTATTTATTTGTTTATTGTAGCATCGGCGATTTCTCCGGCGCCTCTATTGATGTAACATGCGGAAGAAAGCGGGTTAAGTTATAACCGCCCCAATTTTTTTTGTTGTTGATTCATATTACGGATTCTGAAACCGTGCGCGCGGGTTACGGTTTCGCGCTAACCCGAATTGGCGTCCACTTTTCTCGCGGGCAATGCTCACGCATAGTAATTAGGTGAAGAAAAAAAAAAAAAACTGTACGTGTATACGTATAAAAACTGTTAACCAATAATAATACAGTTTCTCATTCACATTGCCTACTTTAATACAAGATTATTTTTAATATTTATATTAATAATTTTTATCCCATACCCTAAACTTACACCATATAATAGAGGCTGTAACCTTCTATGAACTACCAGAATTAAATTAGTTTTTGTTTAATAATTTGGGACACCTTCTACTTTGAGTTTATTTATATTATTAACTTTATTATTATCAACTTTATTTTTATACTTGCGTCTACTACGTGGTAATTCATTTTAAATAAACTTATTTTTATACTTTATTTAAAAGAATTACCACGTAGTAGACGCCAAAACCATTCAATTACTTTTTTATATTTTTATATATTTTACTACCAATGTACACATGTAAAAACACAAAACAGGCAAAAAGACCCTCAAGGGGAACGATAGCCCAATAAAGATGGTTTATATATATATATAATGTGTACAAAATGGATTAAAAAAACGTTTTTGGGGTGGTGCAGCAATCAATGGAGTAAAGTGTTACTCAAATTAAAATAAATAGCGTTTGATTACTGCACCACCCCAAAAACCATTAAAAAAACGTAAAGTTTTTTAATCCGTTTTGTACACATTGAATTCTACAGCAAAACTACTCGATTCATATATATATATAGTTATATATATATATATATATATATATATATATATATATAAATATATATATATATATATATATATAAATATAAATATATATATATATATAAATATATTAAACAACAAAAATAGGAAAGAATTTAATTATGGAATTTAAAATACTTAAAGAATAATATACTTATATATATATATATATATATATATATGTATATATACATACATATATATATATATATATATATATATATATATATATATAAAGTATATTATTCTTTAAGTATTTTAAATTCCATAATTAAATTCTTTCCTATTTTTGTTGTTTAAGTTGTTTTTTAACTCTACACATATGTTGGAGATCACTTTTGACCCCGAACCCTTTCGATTTGGCTGAAAGTTCTTATTGCTTTTTCTACCTTATGAAACACGATTCTCAGAATTTATTCAAATTTTTTACCTACCTCAAAAAAAATTATGAATTTTTTAATAATATGACTTTTTTTTAAAATTACCATCTCTTTGTCAAAAATTGACCGATCAAAATGTTTTTTTTTTAATATTCATA
The DNA here is from genome assembly GCA_963942505.1 of Lordithon lunulatus. NCBI lineage: Eukaryota > Metazoa > Arthropoda > Insecta > Coleoptera > Staphylinidae > Lordithon > Lordithon lunulatus. Next base: position 526,512 of record OZ012666.1, read on the forward strand.
ATTAAATGTATTTTTTAATAAAATACAAAGAAATGTTTCGCCCTTTTGTATACTAACAATTTATTTCATATCAATAATTGCAAATAAGTTTATATTATTTAATGTTTATTTCCTCAAAATTATGTGTACATATAACGTTTACAATAATTTAACAATTCTATGTACATATGTTTACGATTAAAATGATAGGCAAACTGCTGTCGGACAACAAGAAGGGAATGGTTTCGAGTTGTTCATGTCAAGATGAACTTCCGTACAATCTGGCGGTGGTTCGACTGGCGGACATCCATATCTATCAGTTTCTTCTTCGCAGCCTGCATCTAGTAGAAATTTAAATAATTATTATTTTATTTCAGCAGGAAAAAAAATGGTATTAAAATTTATATATCTTGAAGGTAGATTTTAAATATGTAATTAATTTATACTGATATATAAAGGATGAAAAGTGATGGTAAACTACCAAATTATCATATAATATACAAATGAAATATATGAAATAAAACATCTCTTGATTTGCTATTATTACGACTGGTGTCGATTTTTGTTTTTAGGCTTCTTGAAAAATAAACGCTATGTTTGATTAAACTAAAGACTTAACAGTAGATATGTTTTAATATAAATTTCTGAGTGAAACCTATTACTTTACAAAGCATGAACATAGAGATCGTCCAAAAACTGCACTCCAAGCCGGTTTCGATCGGTTACATTTCTGTTAAAAATATACTTACTACAAACTTGCGTTGCCGCCATAAATAGGGCTGCGATAAGGAAGATTTTTAGGGCCAACATCGTGTATTGTTGTTACTTCTTGTCTGTTTGCTCAACAACTTAGCTAACAGTCATTACAACATGTCCCTTTATACTCGTCTATCGTCCGAATTAATTGGACTTATCGGTACCTTGAGTTCGAATTTTAATATACGTTGCAAATTGTCCATGCGTTTTCCTACATACTGATAAATTTGTTAATGATGTTTATTATACAAGTTTGTGTCGATAATAGTAGTTTATCGTTTTTCTATTATTTTATTCAAAATACATAATATGCGACTTGCAATCGTTGTACTATATAATATCTAGTTTTTTTAAAATATTTATTATGTATATTATTATAATATATACATTTGAGAATAAAATTATATTTAATTTGACATTTTGACGTGAATAGAAAGACTTTGTTTATTGGTCCATTGCGATATGTAAACAGATGTATTATATTAATGGTGCGATCACCTTTATACACTTCTTATGATGCTTCTACTTCTTCTTTCTTGAGATCTATTGTGTTTATTATATTCTGAACTTACTGCTGATGGTAATTTTTGTACAACGCAGATTACCAGCTGTCTTTCCAACGATTAGATCGCCTACCTAGCTGCTGGTGTACCTTGGAATACTATACGCGTAGTCTGTCTTCGCTCATTCTTTTGACATGATCGCACAATTGTCGTCTTCTTTGTCGCCCCCATCTTACAATGTCATAAATTCCTCATTGTTATCTGATATCTATGTTCCTTTCCCGGTCGCTTAGTATTTTCCTGGTTATCGCCCTCAACGTCTTCATTTCTACTGTTTGCTGCATGCATTTGGTTTTAAGACAGACAAACAGACGGACATACATACAGACAAAGTATCACAAAAAACGGATTAATTTTGACTATTTTATGCATAAAACATAAAGAAAATTGCATTTTTTTCTTCTAATGACACTATATATTTTTTTGTAGTTTTTATATTATTCCTTTAATTCTCTTTACAATCGTATAATATTTTTATATGGGTATATAAATAAATATTCAAGGAAATTGCGTTTAAAGATTTGGACTGTTTTAAAACAAAATTAGTGATAGTCATGAAAACTCGGAGAAAAATGTTTTAACAGGTTTAACAAAATTACATATTACAAAATACAAGGCACAGCACAAACTGTTCGAAATTAGCAACGTTTTGAGCAGAACATATTTCTCATCGTTTACGAAATTCGTAATTTATTGTTCTTCTTATTTGCTCCGCAGATATTTGACCACATGCATTTGTTCGTAAATGTATATAAGTATATATATTCTTTAAGTATTTTTTTTTTTTTAAATTTATTTATTAATTTTTTTTTCCCTTACCATACATATACAGTATAATATTTAACTATTTATATAATTGTAAAAATTAAAATGAATTGCATATCTACAAATAAAAGAAAAAAAATTAAAAAATAAAATTGTAATTTTCTTCCCTCGGTCCTTGCCTCGAGGGAAATTCCATAATTGAAATATTTCATATTTTTGTTGTTTAAGTTGTTTTTTAACTCTACACATATGTTGAAGATCACTTTTGCTTTTTCTACCTTATGAAAAACGGTTCTCAGAATTTATTCAAATTTTTTACCTACCTCCAAAAAAAGTTATGAATTTTTTAATAATATGACTTTTTTTTTAAATTACCATCTCTTTGTTAAAAATTGACCGATCAAGATGTTTTTTTTTTAATTTTCATAATTATTTTCTAATAAAATACAACAAAATGTTTCACTCTTCTGTATAATAACAATTTATTTCATATCAATAATTACAAATAAGATTATATTATTTAATGTTTATTTCCTTAGAATTATGTGTACATATAACGTTTACAATAGTTTAACAATCCTATGTACATATATTTACTATGAAAATGCTATGCAAACTACTTTCGGACAACATGAAGGGAATGGTTTTGAAGTGTCTATGTCAATACGAACTTCCGTACAATCTGGCGGTGGTTCGACTTGCGGACATCTATCTCTATCAGTATCGTCTTCGCAGCCTGCACCTAGTAGAAATTTAAATAATTATTATTTTATTTCATCAGAAAAAAAATGGTATTAAAATGTATATATCTTGAAGGTAGATTTTAAATATGTAATTAATTTATACTAATGTATAAAGGATGAAAAGTGGTGGTAAACTACCAAATTATCACATAATATACAAAATTCATAAACAAAGTTAATCAAAGATCGTTGAATCAACAATATACAAACAGTTAAATTACACATACGAATCCAATTAATATTCACTAAAAACGAGTTAAATTAAGATATAGAAACATACAAAAAAAAAACAATTTATATCAACAATAGACTCTAGTTCACAGTTACTAATCCATAGTTTTTTTTTTAAATATATTTGTATCATATGATTTATTTTTAATTGTTCATGTAACATTGGTGAGAAATTAATTTTCATTTATTGATTACGTATCGTCTGTATTTATTTTGCAATATTAAAACTGGGCTATATAATAGCACATTAATCACTACTGTGTGATGTATAAAGGCGAGTTAACTGTAAATTGTGATTACCGGTAATCATCTGAGGGATGTTGAATAAATTGTTAACTTTCTATTTCAGAGCCTCATGCACCTCGGTTTAAGCATGAATTATATTCTACTAGATTCATCAAGAAACTTAATGAAATTTCATGCTAGATTGCTACATCTGAAATTTCAATCGTATAAATTAGATATAGTTTTGTGCTAGAAAGAGTAGGGTTAATAATGTTTGTGTAATATTCACTCAAGTATTTATTTCAACATGCACAGTACGTCATTTTAACCAATACTAACTGCAATATGGGGATTAGCATCAAATCAGTTGTTCTGTTTAGTAGTTTGGACATAGTTATTTTCTCTTCTTTTTACTATTTTATGTTGTTTATCATAGAATGAGCTGATCATCACACACAAAATATGCCTCGTACTTCACTTATATTTTGATTAGAAGTACAAAACTTGTGTGACAATTGCAATTAGAAATTTTCTTGACGAAACTAGTATAGTGTAATTCATGCTTTACACATGGCAACATCTCTTTATATAAAAACAGAAATACATGTGGCTATAAAAGTTAATAACAATGTATGCATCATCTATTACTATATTACCTATAATCTACAGTTAATTCGCCTTTTAAGCAACCAGGGGTTGGATTTTTGGACGATCTTTATGAATATAGCAATCAAGAAAGATTTATTATTATTGCGAATGGTGTCGATTTGCGACCCTTCGCTTTATGAAAGTTGCTGCTCATATTTGACACAACTAAAAGTAATTCCTTCTGGACATTAATTTATGAATTAATTTTATTCGTTCAGCTCTCGATAATAACTAAATTGACGAAATAAAACATCTCTTGATTTGCTATTATTACGACTGGTGTTGATTTTTGTTTTTAGGCTTCTTGAAAAATAAACGCTATGTTTGATTAAACTAAAGACTTAACAGTAGATATGTTTTAATATAAATTTCTGAGTGAAACCTATTATTTTACAACGCATGAACATAGAGATCATTCAAAAACCGTACTCTAAGCCGGTTTCGAGTACTTACAATTTTGTTAAAAATATACTTACTACAAACTTGCGTTGTCGCCATAAATAGGGCAGCGATAAGGAAGATTTTTAGGGCCAACATCGTGTATTGTTGTTACTTCTGGTCTGTCTGCTCAAAAACTTAGTTAACAGTGGTTACAACATGTCCCTTTATACTCGTCTATCGTCCGAATTAATTGGGCTTATCGGTACCTTGAGTTCGAATTTGAATATACGTTGCAAATTGTCCATGCGTTTTTCTATATACTAATATATTTGTTAATGATGTTCATTATACAAGTTTGTGTTTATAATAATGGTTTATCGTTTATCTATTTTACTTAAAATAGATAATATGCGACTTGTAATCGTTGTCCTATATAATATGTAGTTTTTTTAAATATTTATTATGTATATTATTATAATATATACATTTGAGAATAATATTATATTTAATTGGACATTTTGACGTGAATAGAAAGACTTTGTTTATTGGTCCATTGCGATATGTAAACAGATGTATTATATTAATGGTGCGATCACCTTTATACACTTCTTATGATGCTTTTACTTCTTCTTTGTTGAGATCTATTGTGTTTATTATATTCTGAACTTACTGCTGATGGTAATTTTTGTACAACGCAGATTATCAGCTGTCTTTCCAACGATTAGATCGCCTACCTAGCTGCTGGTGTACCTTGGAATACTATACACGTAGTCTGTCTTCGCCCATTCTTTTGACATGATCGCGCAATTGTCGTTTTCTTTGTCGCCCCCATCTTACAATGTCATAAATTCCGCGTTGTTATCTGATATCTATGTTCCTATCCCGGTTTCTTAGTCTATTCACGTTTATTGCCCTCAATGTCTTCATTTCTGCTGTTCGCTGCATGCGTTTGGTTTTGTTTGTGTCTATACTATATGTCGTAATAGGTCTTATGTATGTTTTATAGATTTTGATTTTACTATCCAAGCACATGTGTTTGTTATTCCACACGACATCTTTTGAGTATCTCGATATAGCTGTGATTTTGTTGATTTTGCTTCACAAATCTCTTACTGGATGCCTTTTGACAAATAAATGAATTCACTTGCTCCACCAATTTGTTGTCTATTGTAAGTTTACATCACGTTGGATTTTTTTAGAGAAGTTCGTACTTTTGGGTTTCTCAGTAGATATGCTCATGTTGAACCGTTGGCCTATTCGATGGAATTTAAAGAGCTATCTTTGTAGATCATCTTCGGTTTCAGTGATAATAGCAGTGTCAACTGCACAGCACGCAATACTGATGGTTTTATTCTTGAATCAATATTCTAAGTTAATCGATGTCATTCCTACCATTATTGGATTCATTATGAGATTATAGACAATAACGGGGCTGAGACTGTCCTCTTATTGTATTCCTCCAGGTGCAGGTATATCGTTGCTTTTATTTTTGACCAGCCTAAAACTAAAGTTCAGATGGGTGTAGTAAAAAAAACGCATTTCTTACTACTCTTTTTCTGAACTTTAGTAGAATAGACCATCAGAACTGCACATAAAGATAAATAAATAGGGTTTAAAAAAAAAGCAGTAAGCCCTCCAATACAATCCTGTGTAAATATTTCTAGCCATTGTGGTACTTTGAAATGCATAATTAATGTGTATTACAACACATCAGATGAAAAATTCTTTATAACAATACACATGAGCATGTAATATTTCTTGTTTTGGAAAATAGAGATATGAATTAGCTTTATTTATTGTTTACATATTTTAAATGGAAACATGTAAACAACAAATCAGTTAGTATTGAAAGTATTTTTAAACTGGCAACAAAAGCGTTGTTACCAGCTGCATCCGCTGACGTTCAATTGTTTAATTCGCTTTATTTGTCACACAAACACAGCATGTAATTCTAAAAAGATAAAATATATTCATACTTGTCTGTTCTTATAAATATTGCATATTAAATTTATATATATATATATATATATATATGGTTATTATTATACAGAAATGATTATATCGTACCTACATAAATCAAATCAAATCAAAACACATCTTTTCTTTTTTCTAGAAAAATCTTAAAATTTAATTTAACTCATTTATTAACTAATTAATTCGAAAAGTCAGAGTAGTAAGATTTTTTATTAGACATAAATTTTTCTATCCAGCTGGCTACAGTTGATCTTGATTGGACAGTTTTTATTTTATTTGTCTTCACTTCTTTGACTTTACCGCCAAAACGGTACACTTTTTATAACAATATTTTTGTGATTTTCTCTTTGGGAATGAAAGACCTATAAAATAAAATCAATAACCACTTTCTATTATGAAATAAAATTTTCTAGGTTCCAAAAATTTGCCAAGCCTTGTGGCTTTTCAGGTTCAATTTGAAACAATTTATACATTTTTCTTGCCATCTCTACTATATTTACAATCAAACGATATAAGTTTCAGAATCATGCCACTTCTAGGACAGTTCCAATTTTGAACGGACGAAAGGTAGTTTTGGAATTTTTACCGACTTTTATCACTTTTATAAATTATCATGTGACGGGTTTCTCTTTTATTTTAGAGAGAAAATGTATTAAGATTTTTTATTTAGTTCAAAATTATATTTATAATAAACTAAAGCTGATTTTAATTGGACAATTTTTATTTTATTTTTCCTCACTTATTCAAATTTACCGCCAAAACGGTACACATTTTATAACAATATGTTGGTGTTTTTCTATTTAGAAATGATAGAGCTACAAAATAAAACCCAAAACCGCATTTAATCATGAAATAAAATTTTTAAAGTTTCAAAAATTTGCCAAGCTCTGTAGCGTTACCAGTTGAATTTAAAACAATTTTATCATTTTTCCCGCCATCTAGACTATATTTCCAATCAAACGACATGAGGTTTAGTGCAAGGCCATTTCTGAGACAGACTCAATTTTGACGAGACCGTGAATAGTTTTGGCATTTTTACCGATTTTTATCACATTTATAATTTATCATCTGACGGGTTTGTCTTTTATTTTAAGGAAAAATTGTACGAAGATTTTTGATTTGATTGAAAATTGTCTATCCAATAGGCTTAAGCTGATTATAATTAGACAATTTTGATTTTATTTTTAATCACTTTTTCGGCTTTTATAACTTATCATGTGACAGGTTTGTCTTTTGTTTTAGGGAAAAATTATACTAAGATTTTTGATTAGGCACAAATTTGTCTATCCAGCGGGCTACAGTTGATCTTGATTGGACAGTTTTTATTTTATTTGTCTTCACTTCTTTGACTTTACCACCAAAACGGTATACTTTTTATAACAATATTTTCTCTTTGGAAATGAAAGACCTATAAAATAAAACCAAAAACCACTTTCTATTACGAAATAAAATTGTCTAGGTTCCAAAAAATTGCCAAGCCTTGTGACTTTTCAAGTTCAATTTGAAACAATTTATACATTTTTCTTGCCATCTCTACTATATTTACAATCAAACGATATAAGTTTCAGAATCATGCCACTTCTAGGACAGTCCCAATTTTGAACGGACGAAAGGTAGTTTTGGAATTTTTACCAACTTTTATCACTTTTATAAATTATCATGTGACGGGTTTGTCTTTTGTTTTAGGGAGAAAATGTATTAAGATTTTTTATTTAGTTCAAAATTATATTTATAACAAACTAAAGCTGATTTTAATTAGACAATTTTTATTTTATTTTTCCTCACTTATTCAACTTACCGCCAAAACGGTACACATTTTATCACAACATTTTGGTGTTTTTCTTTTTGGAAATGAAAGACCCACATAAAAAGACCAAAGACTGCATTTTATCATGAAATCAATTTTTCAAAGGATATATATATATATATATATATATATATATGTATATATATATATATATATATATATATATATATATATATATATATATATATATATATATATATATATATGGTTATTATTATACAGAAATGATTATATCGTACCTACATAAATCAAATCAAATCAAAACACATCTTTTCATTTTTTCTAGAAAAATCTTAAAATTTAATTTAACTCATTTATTAACTAATTAATTCGAAAAGTCATGTGGTGCCACCAATTTGTTATTGAATGAATATAATTAGAAGCAAAAAATGTATTGTGATGATTATTGCGAATATAATTGATAATTATGACGGCGATATTATTTTTAGTATAGCCAAAATTGACCTTATAGGTCAGCGTTATAACGCGATCCATTTCTGATGTAGCTGTAAGATTATTAATATGTTTTTCTTTTCAAAGCATATCCGATGACACGTAAACATACGATCAAATGCGTTCAAATCAAGACGCGTGGATAAACAAAACACAGCTGTTGTAGCATATAGCCTTCTGGATCAATTAAATGTAAATTGATACTAGGAAATCATAATGGATACAATTTTTTTTATCCAACTGATATTTTTAGTTTTCTTTGTTTTTTACTGTTCGAATAGAGGGGATAAAAGGATGGTTATTTGTTTTGCTGAAAACGTTTTCACGTTTTCTAATTAAAATGTGATAACTTTCAGGAAAAAAAAAAACACACTATAAGGAAGGTATTGTCAGGGATTATTGCTGCAAACAATTTAGAAAAAAAGATGCAATTTTCTTTACGTTTTATGCATAAAATAGTCGAAATTAATCCGTTTTTGTGATGTCTGTATGTGTACGTATGTCCGTCTGTTTGTCTGTCTGTGAACCAAATTCTGAAACATCAGCACAACAGATCGCGAGCAAATATTAACAAAATCAGTCCACTAACAGAAAAGGAATCTCGATAAAACCGATTTACAAATATATCAGTATGTAGAAAAACGCATAAACAATTTTCAATGCACATTAAAATTCAAAGGTAACGATAAGCCAAATTTATTCGTACTGAAAAATTCTCCGATAGATGGGAATAGATGGGCAAGTTGTAATGACTGTTGCATCAGTTGTTGAGCAGACAAACAAGAAGTAACAACAATAAACGATGTTGGCCCTAAAAATCTTCTTTATCGCTGCCTTATTTATGGCTGCAACTGCAGAGGATGAATATGATTGTAAGTATATTTTTACTTTCCGAATACATCACTGATGTAAAGGAAGGTATTGTTTTACCGAAAACGTGTTCACGTTTTCAAACTAAGATTGTGGAAATATGCGATAACTTTCCGGGAAAAAAATTACACCAGAAGGAAGGTATTGTTGCCGTGTACAATTTAGCAAAAAAAATATCAATTTTCGTTACGTTTTATGCCCATAATAGTCGAAATAAACCCGATTTTTTAAATAAATATATCATATATATATATATATATATATATATATATATATATATATATATATATATATGTATATATATAGGAAATTGTTTTCGCGAAAAATCTTAAATTGTTAAAAAAAAATTAGGAAATGTCTGTATGTAAGTCTGTGACTGTGTATAAAGAAGTTTATATCTGTTTTAATTACATGGTATATGAAACCAAAAGCGCGATGGCCAATGTAATCGTCCGAGTGGTCGCGCACGCGATAACTCGCCTCAATTTCATACCCCGCTGAACGTTCTAATTCGGTTTTCCTTTCTAAGTAAAATTATTCGGACGCAAGGAACGCGGGCCACTGAATAATTCATTTGGGAAAGGCACTGCTTTAATTGCAATATATGCGAGAGGCGAGAGAAATATTTTTTAATCATTTCAAAAAAAAAAATGTATAGCCAAGGATATCAGTTGCGTAGTGATTGTTTTAATCATACACAAATAAGTATAAATATTAATATCTCTGTCTGGTACGTTTTTTTTTTGATAACAACAATCGGGAAATAGAGCAAAGGTTACAAATCCTTTGTTTTGCCAATTTGTTTACAAAAAAAATAAACTCATTAAAAAAAATCATATTGCAATAATGTTTTTATATGAAATTCGTACAAACAAAAAATATTTATAATATATTTATATTTATATATATATATATATATATATATATATATATATATATATATATATTATATATATCTTTTAAAAAATTGATTTCATGATAAAATGCAGTTTTTGGTCTTTTTATGTGGGTCTTTCATTTCCAAAGAGAAAAACACCGAAATGTTGTTATAAAATGTGTAACGTTTTGGTGGTAAAGTCGAAGAAGCGAAGAAAAATGAAATCAAAATTATAGTTATATAAAAATGCCAAAAAGTACGTTCAAAATTGGGGCCGTCCCAAAAATGGTATGACTCTGAAACATATGTTTTTTGATTGAAAATATAGTCTAGATGGCGGGAAAAATTACGAAATTGTTTTAAATTCAACTGGTAAAGCTACAGAGCTTGGCAAATTTTTAAAACTTTAAAAATTTTATTTCATGATTAAATGCGGTTTTGGGTTTTATTTTGTAGGTCTTTCATTTCCAAATGGAAAAACACCAACATATTGTTATAAAATGTGTACCGGCGGTAAAGTTGAATAAGTGAGGAAAAATAAAATCAAAATTGGCCAATTAAAATCAGCTTTAGTTTGTTATAAATATAATTTTGAACTAAATAAAAAATCTTAATACATTTTCTCTCTAAAATAAAAGGCAAACCCGTCACATGATAAGTTATAAAAGTGATAAAAGTCGGTAAAAATTCCAAAACTACCTTTCGTTCGTTCAAAATTGGGACTGTCCTAGAAGTGGCATGATTCTGAAACTTATATCGTTTGATTGGAAATATAGTAGATATGGCAAGAAAAATGTATAAATTGTTTCAAATTGAACCTGAAAAGTCACAAGGCTTGGCAAATTTTTGGAACCTAGACAATTTTATTTCATAATAGAAAGTGGTTTTTGGTTTTATTTTATAGGTCTTTCATTTCCAAAGAGAAAGTCACAAAAATATTGTTAACAAAAGTATACCGTTTTGGTGGTAAAGTCAAAGAAGTGAAGACAAATAAAATAAAAACTGTCCAATCAAGATCAACTGTAGCCCGCTGGATAGACAAATTTGTGCCTAATAAAAAATCTTAGTATAATTTTTCCCTAAAACAAAAAACAAACCTGTCACGTGATAAGTTGTAAAAGCCGAAAAAGTGATTAAAAATAAAATCAAAATTGTGCAATTATAATCAGTTTAAGCCTATTGGATAGACAATTTTCAATCAAATCAAAAATCTTCGTACAATTTTTCCCTAAAACAAAAGACAAACCCGTCAGATGATAAATTATAAATGTGATAAAAATCGGTAAAAATGCCAAAACTATTATTCACGGTCTCGTCAAAATTGAGTCTGTCCCAGAAATGGCCTTGCACTAAACCTCATGTCGTTTGATTGGAAATATATTCTAGATGGCGGGAAAAATGATGAAATTTTTTTAAATTCAACTGGTAACGCTACAGTGCTTGGCAAATTTTTAAAAATTTAAAAAATTTATTTCATGATTAAATGCGGTTTTGGGTTTTATTTTGTAGGTCTTTGATTTCCAAATGGAAAAACACCAAAATATTGTTATAAAAAGTGTACCGTTTTGGCGGTAACGTTGAATAAGTGAGGAAAAATAAAATAAAAATTGTCCAATTAAAATTAGCTTTAGTTTGTTATAGATATAACTTGTAACCAAATGAAAAATCGCAATACATTTTTTCCCTACAATAAGAGACAAACCCGTCACATGATAAATTATAAAAGTGATCAAAATCGGTTAAAATGCCAAAACGTACGTTCAAAATTGGGACCGTCCCAAAAATAGTATGACTCTGAAACATATGTCTTTTGATTGGAAATATAGTCTAGATGGCGGGAAAAATTACGAAATTGTTTTAAATTCAACTGGTAACGCTACAGAGCTTGGCAAATTTTTGAAACTTTAAAAATTTTATTTCATGATTAAATGCGGTTTTGGGTTTTATTTTGTAGGTCTATCATTTCTAAATGGAAAAACACCAACATATTGTTATAAAATGTGTACCGTTTTGGCGGTAAAGTTGAATAAGTGAGGAAAAATAAAATAAAAATTGTCCAATTAAAATCAGCTTTAGTTTGTTATAAATATAATTTTGAACTAAATAAAAAATCTTAATACATTTTCTGTCTAAAACAAAAGACAAACCCGTCACATGATAATTTATAAAAGTGATAAAAGTCGGTAAAAATCCCAAAACTACCTTTCGTCCAAAATTGGGACTGTCATAGAAGTGACATGATTCTGAAATTTATATGGTTTGATTGGAAATATAGTAGAGATGGCAAGAAAAATGTATAAATTGTTACAAATTGAACCTGAAAAGTCACAAGGCTTGGCAAATTTTGGAACCTAGAAAATTTTATTTCATGATATAAAGTGGTTTTTGGTTTTATTTTATAGGTCTTTCATTTCCAAAGAGAAAATCACAAAAATATTGTTATAAAAAGTATATCGTTTTGGTGGTAAAGTCAAAGAAGTGAAGACAAATAAAATAAAAACTGTCCAATCAAGATCAACTGTAGCCCGCTGGATAGACAAATTTGTGCCTAATCAAAAATCTTAGTATAATTTTTCCCTAAAACAAAAGACAAACCTGAAACATGATAAGTTATAAAAGCCGAAAAAGTGATTAAAAATAAAATCAAAATTGTCCAATTATAATCAGTTTAAGCCTATTGGATAGACAATTTTCAATCAAATCAAAAATCTTCGTACAATTTTTCTCTAAAACAAAAGACAAATCCGTCAGATGATAAATTATAAATGTGATAAAAATCGGTAAAAATGCCAAAACTATTATTCACGGTCTCGTCAAAATAGAGTCTGTCCCAGAAATGGCCTTGCACTAAACCTCATGTCGTTTGATTGGAAATATAGTCTAGATGGCGGCAAAAATGATGAAATTGTTTTAAATTCAACTGGTAACGCTACAAAGCTTGGCAAATTTTTAAAACTTTAAAAATTTTATTTCATGATTAAATGTGGTTTTGGGTTTTATTTTGTAGGTCTATCATTTCTAAATGGAAAAACACCAACATATTGTTATAAAATGTGTACCGTTTTGGCGGTAAAGTTGAATAAGTGAGGAAAAATAAAATAAAAATTGTCCAATTAAAATCAGCTTTAGTTTGTTATAAATATAATTTTGAACTAAATAAAAAATCTTAATACATTTTCTCTCTAAAATAAAAGACAAACCCATCACATGATAATTTATAAAAGTGATAAGAGTCGGTAAAAATTCCAAAACTACCTTTCGTCCGTTCAAAATTGGGACTGTCCTAGAAATGGCATGATTCTGAAATTTATATGGTTTGATTGGAAATATAGTAGAGATGGCAAGAAAAATGTATAAATTGTTACAAATTGAACCTGAAAAGCCACAAAGCTTGGCAAATTTTTGGAACCTAGAAAATTTTATTTCATGATAGAAAGTGGTTTTTGGTTTTATTTTATAGGTCTTTCATTTCCAAAGAGAAAATCACAAAAATATTGTTATAAAAAGTATACCGTTTTGGTGGTAAAATCAAAGAAGTGAAGACAAATAAAATAAAAACTGTCCAATCAAGATCAACTGTAGCCCGCTGGATAGAAAAATTTATGCCTAATAAAAAATCTTAGTATAATTTTTTCCTAAAACAAAAAACAAACCTGTCACGTGATAAGTTGTAAAAGCCGAAAAAGTGATTAAAAATAAAATCAAAATTGTCCAATTATAATCAGTTTAAGCCTATTGGATAGACAATTTTCAATCAAATCAAAAATCTTCGTACAATTTTTCTCTAAAACAAAAGACAAATCCGTCAGATGATAAATTATAAATGTGATAAAAATCGGTAAAAATGCCAAAACTATTATTCACGGTCTCGTCAAAATTGAGCCTGTCCCAGAAATGGCCTTGCACTAAACCTCATGTCGTTTGATTGGAAATATAGTCTAGATGGCGGCAAAAATGATGAAATTGTTTTAAATTCAACTGGTAACGCTACAAAGCTTGGCAAATTTTTAAAACTTTAAAAATTTTATTTCATGATTAAATGTGGTTTTGGGTTTTATTTTGTAGGTCTATCATTTCTAAATGGAAAAACACCAACATATTGTTATAAAATGTGTACCGTTTTGGCGGTAAAGTTGAATAAGTGAGGAAAAATAAAATAAAAATTGTCCAATTAAAATCAGCTTTAGTTTGTTATAAATATGATTTTGAACTAAATAAAAAATCTTAATACATTTTCTCTCTAAAATAAAAGACAAACCCATCACATGATAATTTATAAAAGTGATAAGAGTCGGTAAAAATTCCAAAACTACCTTTCGTCCGTTCAAAATTGGGACTGTCCTAGAAATGGCATGATTCTGAAATTTATATGGTTTGATTGGAAATACAGTAGAGATGGCAAGAAAAATGTATAAATTGTTTCAAATTGAACCTGAAAAGTCACAAGGCTTGGCAAATTTTTGGAACCTAGACAATTTTATTTCATAATAGAAAGTGGTTTTTGGTTTTATTTTATAGGTCTTTCATTTCCAAAGAGAAAGTCACAAAAATATTGTTAACAAAAGTATACCGTTTTGGTGGTAAAGTCAAAGAAGTGAAGACAAATAAAATAAAAACTGTCCAATCAAGATCAACTGTAGCCCGCTGGATAGACAAATTTGTGCCTAATCAAAAATCTTAGTATAATTTTTCCCTAAAACAAAAAACAAACCTGTCACGTGATAAGTTGTAAAAGCCGAAAAAGTGATTAAAAATAAAATCAAAATTGTGCAATTATAATCAGTTTAAGCCTATTGGATAGACAATTTTCAATCAAATCAAAAATCTTCGTACAATTTTTCCCTAAAACAAAAGACAAACCCGTCAGATGATAAATTATAAATGTGATAAAAATCGGTAAAAATGCCAAAACTATTATTCACGGTCTCGTCAAAATTGAGTCTGTCCCAGAAATGGCCTTGCACTAAACCTCATGTCGTTTGATTGGAAATATAGTCTAGATGGCGGAAAAATGATGAAATTGTTTTAAATTCAACTGGTAAAGCTACAGAGCTTGGCAAATTTTTGAAACTTTAAAAATTTTATTTCATGATTAAATGCGGTTTTGGGTTTTATTTTGTAGGTCTTTCATTTCCAAATGGAAAAACACCAACATATTGTTATAAAATGTGTACCGTTTTGGCGGTAAAGTTGAATAAGTGAGGAAAAATAAAATAAAAATTGTCAAATTAAAATTAGCTTTAGTTTGTTATAGATATAACTTGTAACCAAATGAAAAATCGCAATACATTTTTTCCCTACAATAAGAGACAAACCCGTCACATAATAAATTATAAAAGTGATCAAAATCGGTTAAAATGCCAAAACGTACGTTCGAAATTGGGACCGTCCCAAAAATGGTATGACTCTGAAACATATGTCTTTTGATTGGAAATATAGTCTAGATGGCGGGAAAAATGACGAAATTGTTTTAAATTCAACTGGTAAAGCTACAGAGCTTGGCAAATTTTTGAAACTTTAAAAAATTTATTTCTTGGTTAAATGCGGTTTTGGGTTTTATTTTGTAGCTCTATCATTTCTAAATGAAAAAACACCAACATATTGTTATAAAATGTGTACCGTTTTGGCGGTAAAGTTGAATAAGTGAGGAAAAATAGAATAAAAATTGTCCAATTAAAATCAGCTTTAGTTTGTTATAAATATAATTTTGAACTAAATAAAAAATCTTAATACATTTTCTCTCTAAAATAAAAGACAAACCCGTCACATGATAATTTATAAAAGTGATAAAAGTCGGTAAAAATTCCAAAACTACTGTCCGTTCAAAATTGGGACTGTACATACTTACTATACATTATAATTGTCAATCAATGGAACGAATTCAAGTGAAACGAATTCAAAAAAATTATCACATGCTTGTGATTGTCTTCTTGTTGCTGTTAATTACACGAAATTTGTATTTCGTTTTTAATTCTACAATTGTCGGCTAATATTAATATATTTGTATATTTGACAATTGTAGAATTAAAAGCGTCAACACTGTAGTATTGTTTGATACATTTAATAAATAAAATTGTATTAATTTTCAAAGTAAACATAATTAAATTAATAATATAACAAATTTTTATTCAAGGCGTTTGCTGTTAATATTATTATTAAATCATTATAAATAATTACAATACTGTGTTTATTCTTTTTGTTATTATATATTATATTTATCTAACACGAGTTTTGCTACGCGTCTTCATCCGGATTGTATTTGTTTTCCACAAGGTCGATCTATTGTCTGCAAAATTAAGCAATTTGTGTGACAATTGCTATGTTTGCGCGCTCGCGTTTGTATTGAGTAATCGTCGCGGAAGAATTTCGTGTCTGGCGTTGTGTAGTAACGGTTTTCTTGAAATATTTCGATTTAATGTCAAGGCTGATGGACATCGCGCGTCCACACAATGAATGCGGCAGAGGGCAGAAAAAGAACTGTAAATTGAAGCGCGATGGGTTTTTTGACCCTGTTTGGTGGCGAGTAAAAAAAAAATCGCCCACGGTCGCCAGTAATAAAACTATAAAATCAAATTAACGGGTATCAGTGTTCTAATATTTTTTGTAATAATAATAATATTTTTTTATTTACGGCAACGCCATTTCATACAAATTCTTACAAATATAAAATATAAAATACAAAATATAACAACCTACAAAATAACTAACTGTATCTATATAATATTCACTAGTTAAGTTACTTGCATAGACTTTAAATATTAATTTTTAAAATTGAGTCATAGTTTAAGTATAATTTAAATTTTCATTTGTTTTTATAAAAATAAAATTATTTAAAAAAATATATAGTTTGTGGGAAAGACACTAACCATGATTCATTTGTTCACTAGTTTAGATAGATTTCACGTTTAGTTTAAATGAAATTTAAATTTTTACTTGTTTTTATATGTTCATTGTATTTATATATATATATATATATATATATATATATATATATATATATATTAAAATAATTAAAATAACGCGTATGCTATATCTATATATATATATATATATATATATAGATATAGCATACGCGTTATTTTAATTATTCTGCTACTATTACAATTCGGCATGCTTTTTCATTCAGGATTCCAGTTTTGTATACAGTTACGTTTTGGCACACGATTTTGCTTCCCGTTTTAAAATATACAAGCAAATCACTAAAAACCGCTAGTAATGTTTTTTTTTTGTAATTATTGTATTCTATTCGTGTGAACGGCCACTGAGAGGGGTGGCCCAGTAATTAGAGTCTGTTTTGTTTCGTACTGAGCATTGAAGAGCAATATTCAAATCCCATCCAGGGTAAAATTTCAATAGATTTCCAGAGTTTTATTTATGAAGTAAAGTTCTGTAGCTGGAGTATTACTCAATATATGTTATATATATTTATGGTTGAAATACAATTATTTTTAGAAAACTTGTGGCATATAGCCAGAGGAATGACTCGAAGGTCATATTATTATTCTATATATTCAAATAAAAAAAATCCAATTTGTTTGAAGATACCTAACTAGTACTTGAAATATTTGTATGAAGAAGAATCTTTTATAATTATCAGTAATGACTAACACAAATTATTATATGGGGTCTAATTGGAAACTCCACCAGGCGGTCAAGATCCTCTAAACACGCAGAAGAAACCACACGCATACACATACACATATTATTTACCTCTCCTCGTTTTGCATGCCGTGCAGCAGCATACTTTCCCATTTTATATGATTGCGGGCTTAAAAGTAAAAATACGACTGGTTCTGGAAATACCTCAAGGTCTTGCGAAATCTCCGGGGGTTAATAAATTGCATGCTTTATATACTTTATACCTGGCATTTGTTCCTTGAGAACAATATGATTGCCACCCAGTCACCTGTTGATAGCACGTGTGGAATTAGGAAGCGAATGTCTCAACGCTCTCTTTATGTAAGTAAAGGAAGGCGCAATGAAATGTCGCATAGAAAGTTGCTACTTCCATTAAGACATAATTCTATGACTAAACTAATTGATACTATGTGTTTAATTTATTTATAATTGGTGTCATAGTTTTATTTATTCATATATATATATATATATATATATATATATATATATATATATATATATATATATATAGTCATACTTAGCCCCTGCAAAGTATGAAATGTGTATCTTAACTATTCATAGTTTTTTTGAGTTGTTAAACAAAAACATTACAAATCTGATCGACTAGTCAGTATGTAAACAGTACCACAACTAGGTATCTAATTCTTAAAATTTTATAAAATTACGCTAAATATATTTAAAAATAGTTATACTTAGCCCCTAAAAAATATGAAATGTGTATCTCACCTATTCGTAGTCTTTTTGGGTTGATAAACTCAAAAATTATAAATCTTACATTAGTCAGGGGATATAAAGTACTATAACTCTGTTTGTAGTTTTCAAAAATTGATTAAATTACGCTAAATATATTTACAAATATTCATACTTGGCCCCTACAAAGTATGAAATGTGTATCTCAGCGATTCGTAGTCTTTTTGGGTTGTTAAACTAAAAAATTACAAAACTTACATTAGTTAAGGGATATAAAGCAATATAACTCTGTTTGTAGTTATCAAAATTTTATAAAATTATGCAAAATATATTTACAAATAGTCATACTAATATCATAGAAAGTATGAAATGTGTATCTCAACTATTCATAGTCTTTTTGGGTTGATAAACTCAAAAATTATAAATCTTACATCAGTCAGGGGATATAAAGTACTATAACTCTGTTTGTAGTTTTCAAAAATTGATTAAATTACGCTAAATATATTTACAAATATTCATACTTGGCCCCAACAAAGTATGAAATGTGTATCTCAGCTATTCGTAGTCTTTTTGGGTTGTTAAACTCAAAAATTACAAATCTTACATTAGTTAAGGGATATAAAGTTATATAACGCTGTTTGTAGTTATCAAAATTTTATAAAATTATGAAAAATATATTTACAAATAGTCATACTAATATCGTACAAAGTATGAAATGTGTATCTCAACTATTCGTAGTCATTTTGGGTTAATAAACTCAAAAATTATAAATCTTACATCAGTCAGGGGATATAAAGTACTATAACTCTGTTTGTAGTTTTCAAAAATTTATTAAATTACGCTAAATATATTTACAAATATTCATACTTGGCCCCAACAAAGTATGAAATGTGTATCTCATCTATTCGTAATCTTTTTGGATTGTTAAACTCAAAAATTACAAATCTTACATTAGTTAAGGGATATAAAGTTATATAACGCTGTTTGTAGTTATCAAAATTTTATAAAATTATGGAAAATATATTTACAAATAGTCATACTAATATCGTACAAAGTATGAAATGTGTATCTCAACTATTCGTAGTCTTTTTGGGTTGATACAGTCAAAAATTATAAATCTTACATTAGTCTGAGAATATAAAATACTATAATTTTGTTTATGGTTTTCAAAATATTATAAAATTACGCTGAATATATTTAGAAATAGTCATACTTAACCCCTACAAAGTATGAAATGTGTAACTCAACTATTCGTAGTCTTTTTGAGTTGTTAAAATCGAAAATTACAAATCCTACATTTGTCAGAGGATATAAAGTACTATAACTTTGATTGTAGTTTTAATTTTTTTTTATAAAATTACACTGAATATATTTAGAAATAGTCATACTTAGCTCCTACAAAGTATGAAATGTATATTTCAAATATTCGTAGTATTTTTTTGGTTGTTAAACTCAAAAATTACAAATCCTACATTAGTCAGGGTACATAAAGTACTATAACTTTATTTGTAGTTTTCAAAAACAAACTAAATTAGGTTGATTGTAGTTACAAATAGTCATGCATAACTCTTACAAAATATGAAATGTATATCTCAACTATTCGTGGTCTTTTTGGGTTGTTAAACTCAAAAATTACAAATCGTACATTAGTCAGGAGATATAAAGTACTATAACTCTGATTGTAGTTTTAATTATTTTATAATTAATAATTACGCTGAATATATTTAAAAATGTTCATACTTAGCACCTACAAAGTATTAAATGTGTAACTCGACTATTCGTAGTCTTTTTAAGTTGTTAAACTGAAAAATTACAAATGCTACATTAGCCAGGGGATATAAAGTACTATAACTCTGTTTATAGTGTCCAAAATGTTATAAAATTACACTAAATATATTTACAAATAGTCATACTTAGATCCTTCAAAGTATGAAACGTGTATTCTCAGCTATTAGTTTTTTTGGGTTGTTAAACTAAAATAATATAAATTTTATATTAGTCAGGAGATATAAAGTACTATAACTCTGATTGCAGTTTTCAAAATTTTATAAAATTACGCTGAATATATTTAGAAATAATCATATTTTCTCCCTACAAAGTATGAAAAGTATACCTCAGATATTCCTAGTGTTTTTGGGTTAATAAACTCAAAAATTGCCATTCCTACATTAGTCAGGGGATGTAAAGTACTATAACTCTGTTTGTGGTTTACAGATTTTTATAAAATTTTGCTAATTATATTGACAAATAGTCATACTTACACTTCTTACAAAGTATGAAATGTATATCTCAACTAGTCATACTCTTTTTAAGTTTCTAAACTTAAAAGTTACAAATCCTACATTAGTCAGGGGATATAAAGTACTATAACTTTATTTGCAGCTTTCAAAATTTTATAAAATTGCATTCATTGTTGTTACAAATAATCATACTTAGTCCCTATAAAGCATGAAATATGTATCTCAACTATTCGTAGTATTTTTGGGTCTTTAAACTCAAAAATTACAAATCCTACATAAGTCAGGAGATATAAAGTGTTGTATAATATGTTTGTAGTTTTCAAAAATTTATTATATTACACTGAATATATTGAAAAATTGTCAGACTTAGCCCCTACAAAGTATGATATATGTATCTTAATTATTCGTAGTCTTTTTGAGTTGTTAAACTCAAAAATTACAAATCTTACATTAGTCAAGGGATATAAAGTACTGTAACTATGTTTGTGGTTTTCAAAATTTTATAGAATTACGCTAAATACATTTACAAATAGTCTTGACTCCTACAAAGTATGAAATATGTATCTCAGCTATTCGTAGTGTTTTTGGATTGGTAAACTCAAAAATAACAAATCTTACATTAGTAAAGGCATACAAAACTCTATTTGTAGTTTTCAAAATTTTATAAAATTACGCAAAATATATTGATAAATATTCATACTTAGCCCCTACCTAGTATGGAATGTGTATCGCAACTATTCGTAGTCTTTTTGGATTGTTAAACTCAAAAATTACAAAACCCACATGAGTTAGGAGATATTAAATACTATAACTCTGTTTGTAGTTTTTAAAATTTAATAAAATTTCTCTGAATATATTTATAAGTAATCATACTTGGCCGCCACAAAGTATGAAAGGTGTATATCAACTATTCATAGTCTTTTTGGGTTGTTAAATTCAAAAATTACAAATCCTACAGTATTCAGTGGATATAAAGTACTATAACTCTGTTTGTAGTTTACAGATTTTTATAAAAGTACGCTAAATATATTGAAAAATAGTCATACTTAGCCCTTACAAAGTATGAAATATATATCTCAACTAGTCATAGATTTTTTAGGTTTCTAAACTTAAAAATTACAAATCCTACATTAGTCAGGGGATATAAAGTACTATAACTTTATTTTCAGTTTGAAATTTTTTATAAAATTGCATTCAATATATTTATAAATAATCATACTTAATCCCTACAAAGTATGAAATGTGTATTTCAACTATTCGTAGTTTTCTGGGTCTTTAAACTCAAAAATTACATATCCTACATAAGTCAGGAGATATAAAGTACTATAACTATGTTTGTAGTTTTCAAAAATTTATTAAATTACGCTGAATATATTTAAAAATAGTCATACTTAGCCCCTACAAAGTATGAAATATGTATCTTAATTATTCATAGTCGTTTTGTGTCTATCAACTCAAAAATTACAAATCTTACATTAGTCAGGATACATAAAGTACTATAACTATATGCGTAGTTTTCAGAAATATATTAAATTACGCTGAATATATTTAAAAATAGTCATACTTAGCCCCTACAAAGTATTAAATGTGTAACTCAAATATTCATAGTCTTTTTCAGTTGTTAAACTCAAAAATTACATATGCTACATTAGCCAGGGGATATAAAGTACTATAACTGTTTATAGTTTTCAAAATTTTATATAATTACGCTAAATATATTTACAAATAGTCATACTTAGATCCTACAAAGTAGGAAACGTGTATCTTAACTATTCTTAGTCTTTTTGGGTTGTTAAACTCAAAAATGACAATTCGTACATTAGTCAAGGGATATAAAGTACTATAACTCTGATTGTAGTTTTTTTTTTATAAAATTACGCTGAATATATTTAGAAATAGTCATACTTTGCCCCTACAAAGTATAAAATGTGTATCTCAGATATTCGTAGTGTTTTTGGGTTGATAAACTCAAAAATTACAAATCCTACATTAGTCAGGGTACATAAAGTACTATACCTCTATTGTTTGTAGTTTTCAAAAATTTATTAAATTGCTTTGAATATAATTACAAATAGTTATGCATAGCCCTTATAAAATATGAAATGCGTATCTCTACTATTCTTAGTGTTTTTGGAGTGTTAAACTCAAAAATTACAAATCCTACATTAGTCAGGGGATATAAAGTACTATAACTTTATTTGCAGTTTTCAAAATTTTATAAAATTGCATTCAATATAGTTACATATAATCATACTTACTCCCTACAAAGTATGAAATGTATATCTCAACTATTCATAGTCTTTTTGGGTCTTTAAACTAAAAAATTACAATTCCAGCATAAGTCAGGAGATATAAAGTACTATAACTATCATGGTAGTTTTCAAAAATTTATTAAATTACGCTGAATATATTTAAAAATAGTCATACTTAGCCCCTACAAAGTATGAAATATGTATCTTAATTGTTCGTAGTCTTTTTGGGTTGTTAAACTAAAAAAATACAATTTTACATTAGTTAAGGGATATACAGTACTATAATTATGTTTGTAGTTTACAATTTTTTATAAAATTACGCTAAATACATCTACAAATAGTCATTCTTGGCCCCTACAAAGTATGAAATGTGTATCTCAGCTATTCGTAGTGTTTTTGGGTTGATAAACTCAAAAATAACAAATCTTACATCAGTAAAGGCATACAAAATACTATAACTCTGTTTGTAGTTTTCAAAATTTTATAAAATTACGCTAAATAGTCATACTTAGCCCCTACAAAGTATGAAATGTATATCTCTACTATTTTTAGCGTTTTTGGAGTGTAAAACTCAAAAATTATAAATCCTACATTAGTCAGAGGATATAAAGTACTATAACTTTATTTGCAGTTTTCAAAATTTTATAGAATTACATTCAATATAATTACAAATAATCATACTTAGTCCTTATAAAGTATGACATATATATCTTTACTATTCTTAGTGTTTTTGGAGTGTTAAACTCAAAAATTACAAATCCTACATTAGTCAGAGGATATAAAGTACTATAACTCATTTTTATAAAATTGCATTCAATATAGTTACAAATAATCATACTTAGTCCTTACAAAATATGAAATGTGTATCTTCAATATTCATAGTCTTTTTGTGTTGTTAAATTCAAAAATTTACAAATCCTACATAAGTCATGAGATATAAAGTACTATAACTATGTTTGTAGTTTTCAAAAATTTATTAATTTACGCTGAATATATTTACAAATAGTCATACTAAGACACTTTAAAGTATAAAATAGTTATCTCAACTATTCTTAGTCTTTTTGGGTTCAAACTCAAACTCAAAAAGAACAAGCCTTACATTAGTCAGGGGATATAAAGTACTATAATTATGTTTGTAGTTTTCAAAACTTTATAAAATGACACTAAATATATTTACAAATAGTCATATTTAGCACCTACAAAGTATGAAATGTGTATCTTAACTATTCGTAGTCTTTTTGGGCGGTTCAACTAAAAAAATCACAAATTTGACATTAATTTATTGCAGGAACTTCATAAAGTTAATCTTATAAAATTATCTACGGCGACCGCTTAAATTCTTCACGAACGCACCGCACATAAATTAACCGAATGTTTCATTTAGGCTGATTAACGGGCCATGCCATTGTGCGGCATATTAATTACGCTCGGAATGAGCCATTTATTCCGCCAGCTCGTTGTCATCTGCAGCAATCTGACCGACCGTATTTTTTTTCTCTCCAGATTATGAAAGGAGCGCAATGGGCGGCGGCATGGATCGCGTCTTGTCTACTACTGCATATAGAAGGTGAGATATTTCAAAAATTTAGTCACATCTTAATTTTGCATGCGCTTCTAAAAATGTGGAGATACAATTCGAAATGAAAAAATGAAAAACTTATTTTCTATTGTGAAGGACCTACACTCCTGGGCACCAGTTTTTGTACTACTTACAGGCACCATGAAGAGGTTAAATAAATAAATAAATGTTTAATCATATTATAAAGAAATTTTGCGTTTACCGCTTCCTTTCCTAACTATCATTGTATGTAACTTTATATACGCATAACGACATATGACGTCACGGCGGCCATTTTAGCACTAAACAAAATACAATTCACGCCTCCTTCATATCGTTTTTAACGATATTACTTACTGACCGAAAATAAATTGTTCATCTCTTGCAATAAAATTGATAATTTTTCATAACTAAAATCGTCGAAACAGACTATATTTGCAAAATGTTTGTGTGTGTGTGTCTGTCTGCCTGTCCGTCTGTATTTGTGTGTGTGTCTATCTGCCTGTCTGTCTGTATGTGTGTGTGTGTGTGTCTGCCTGTCTGCCTGTCTGCCTGTCTGCCTGTCTGCCTGTCTGCCTGTCTGCCTGTCTGCCTGTCTGCCTGTCTGCCTGTCTGCCTGTCTGCCTGTCTGCCTGTCTGCCTGTCTGCCTGTCTGCCTGTCTGCCTGTCTGCCTGTCTGCCTGTCTGCCTGTCTGCCTGTCTGCCTGTCTGCCTGTCTGCCTGTCTGCCTGTCTGCTTGTCTGCCTGTCTGCCTGTCTGCCTGTCTGCCTGTCTGCCTGTCTGCCTGTCTGCCTGTCTGCCTGTCTGCCTGTCTGCTTGTCTGCTTGTCAAAAAGCGGATGAATGGATCGCGACGAAGTTTTGAAATCAGTTGAGAATGAGCTGGGGCGATCCTGTGAAAACATCTTACAGTGACAAAAAAATGAAAAACTCATTTTCTATTGCACATATGGCACATGTTCCCTACAATAAATGAATTAACCAAAATCTAGTGACCTGAAAGTACTATTGTTACACATAAAATAATATTATATATCGTATATTTTAAAACACATCGAAAAAATGAAGAAAATCTTATACGATTTTTAAAAATTGTAAACTAAATTTAGAAAAACAACTTGATTTAAAAAATAGTTTATTCTATAATAATTTCCATTTAGGTGTGCCAGTGATATTAGAAGTTGTAAACAACGACGAGAACCTCTTTAAGGACACCTGGGACTACAGAACCCTCGTACCCGACAACACGCCAGTGCTGCAGCGGGTGCGTAACAAAACACGCACGCCATCATTGAATGAGGATGGTTCTACTGTAAGTAGGTACTCGCACCCACTGAGACAACTAAATCGTCTGAAACAAACGGTTCTGCTTACAGGGCCGCCTGTTATGGGAACGCGAGGACTCGAGCCATCTACCACGCATCTTCGATAAAGCCCTCAAGATATTAAACCTTAAACAGGTGGCGTTTGAAATTGAGAACTCGCTGCTATCAAAAGTTTCATGCACGGCATGCAAAGCAGGTATATATAGTTAATTAGTAATAAAATTATTGTTAATTAATTAATTAATTCATAATCTCTTTTACCGGAATTTTCCAGTTATTAATTCGATTGTTAATTATTTGTAGGTGCTGGACTACTTCAGCACTACATAAAAACCGGAAAATCGGAGAAAGAAATAAAGAAAACCATCTACCAGTTTTGTGTGAATTTAAAAATTCAATCATCTAGAGTGTGCGAGGGTGTTACTGAATTATTCGCAGGGGAGGTAATTCAAGTTTTAGGACAAATTAAATTAGGTATGTACCAGGGGTGCGATTCTTCTTCGAAACCAAGTACAGTGACATTTTTAAACTGCTTCCTTTTCTTGTAGGACCTGATGAAATTTGTAGTTTCGTCATTGGTGATGGTTGTGGGGATGTTTATAATCCGTACCACGAATGGGAAGTAGCATTCCCACCAGTCACCAAGCCAGAGGTGGTTGAAAGGAAAATCCCGGACAAGCACGCGCCTTCTTTCAAGGTGTTACAGATTTCTGATACTCATTACGACCCTTATTACATGGAGGGAAGTAACGCGGACTGTGCTGAACCGCTATGCTGTCGTCTCACCAACGGACCAGCTGCGACGAAGGAACAAGCCGCTGGAAAGTAAGTTAATAACTAATGCTTACAAAATAATAAAATAAAACGCTGGGATAGAAGAAGAATGTCAGTATATAGCATGACTAAAGAAATTCTTTACCACCAGCGAGCAGATATTAAAGCGCACATTTATTCATGATTTCCCGTCCAATGAGTTAATATCATATATCATGTAATATATTTTTATTTATCTTTAGATTATTATTTTCGGCAAAGTGTAGGTCCTGCGCACCAGTTTTTGTACAGCTTAAAGGCACCATGAAGAGGTTAAATAAATATTAAATCATATTATAAAGCAATTTTGCGTTAACCGCTCTTTCCTAACTATCATTGTATGTAACTTTATATACAAATAACGACATATGACGTCACGGCAGCCATTTTAGCACTAAATAAACTACAATTCCCGCCTCCTTCAGATAGTTTTTAACGATATTACTGACCGAAAACAAATTGTTTAGATCACCACTTATATAATAAGATATGATAATTCATTTTTCTAAGCTTAGTATTTTATTATTTTCCTAAATAATACTATAAAGAAATTTGCTTTTACCGCTACGTTCCATTATATCACTGTATGCAACTTTATACACGCATATGATGCGTTATGACGTCACGACGGCCATTTTAGTGCTAAATAAAAGATAATTCCCGCCTCCTTTACATAATATAAAAATTATATATGTACAAGGCATACTTTGTGTTTTATTTGGCGCTAAAATGGCCGCCGTGATGTCATCATTGAACGAACACAAATCGTGAATTGTCCGTATTTTGCTAACAAGAAGAATACGTTCGAATCGAGTGGTTTCAAGAATCGAACCGCAGCAAGTCGAATCCAAGAAGAGTGACATTTTTAAACTGCTTCTTTTTCTTGTGGGACTTCATATGTCGTTAAGTGTACGTATAGACAACCTATTTAAAAATGATAATTAGGAAGAATGACAGTAAATACAAAATTTCTTTATAGTATGATTTAACAATATTATAATCATCCCGGAGTTGTATAATTGCCCAGAATTT
Source organism: Lordithon lunulatus (assembly GCA_963942505.1). Taxonomy (NCBI): domain Eukaryota; kingdom Metazoa; phylum Arthropoda; class Insecta; order Coleoptera; family Staphylinidae; genus Lordithon; species Lordithon lunulatus. Next base: position 554,331 of record OZ012666.1, read on the forward strand.
ATACTACATGTTTTTTCTAATCGTCTCTTCACAGATGGGGTGATTATAGAAAATGTGACACGCCGAAAATCACTGTGGACAATATGTTGAAGCACATAGTGGAAACACATGCTGTATGTATTACTCTACGTTCGTTTTAAATAAAAAATCTACAGAATTAAATATGTTCCTTTGTTAGGATATTGATTATATAATGTGGACTGGCGACTTGCCACCGCACGATGTTTGGAACCAGACTAGGGAAGAAAACTTAAAGATCATCAAGGAAACGGTTTTACAAATGGCCGATATGTTTCCCGGTGTGCCCATTTTCCCGGCCTTGGGTAATCACGAAGCGGCACCTGTAAACAGGTATGTTATCTCCTAATCATAGACCCTAAATTTAGGCTAGTCCAATCAGGCACTCTTCTCCAGCTCTTACCGTTTGCACGCTATAACGGCAAACAAATGTGAAATTAATGCAATTTCATGTAATTTTCCCGTTTTAAACTCGGTAGCATTTTTATTTGAAGAGCTAGAGAGATGATTTATGTATCAAAATGTAGGGTATTTTGGGGCCTACAAATTGAGGCTTAGGCACTTTTCTCTAGCTCTTACAGTTTTCGCGCTATGAAGGCCAGCAGATGTGAAATTCATGAAATTCCATGCATTTTTCCGGTTCAAACTCGGTAGCATTTTTATTTGAAGTGCTAGAGGGATGGTTTATATATCAAAATGTACAGCAGAATGAGGCCTACAAATTGAGACTTAGGCACTTTTCTCTAGCTCTTACAGTTTTCGCGCTATGAAGGCCAGCAGATGTGAAATTCATGAAATTTCGCGTATTTTTCCGGTTCAAACTCGGTAACATTTTTATTTGAAGAGTGAGAGGGATGGTTTATATATCAAAATGTACAGCAGAATGAAGTCTACAAATTGAGGCTGAGGCACTTTTCTCTAGCTCTTACAGTTTTCGCGCTATGAAGGCCAGCAGATGTGAAATTCATGAAATTTCACGTATTTTTCCGGTTCAAACTCGGTAGCATTTTTATTTAAAGAGTGAGAGGGATGGTTTATATATCAAAATGTACAGCAGAATGAGGCCTACAAATTGAGGCTTAGGCACTTTTCTCTAGCTCTTACAGTTTTCGCGCTATGAAGGCCAGCAGATGTGAAATTCATGAAATTCCATGCATTTTTTCGGTTCAAACTCGGTAGCATTTTTATTTGAAGTGCTAGAGGGATGGTTTATATATCAAAATGTACTACAGAATGAGGCCTACAAATTGAGGTTTAGGCACTTTTCTCTAGCTCTTACAGTTTTCGCGCTATGAAGGCCAGCAGATGTGAAATTGATGAAATTTCACGCATTTTTCCGGTTCAAACTCGGTAGCATTTTTATTTGAAGTGCTAGAGGGATGGTTTATATATCAAAATGTACTACAGAATGAGGCCTACAAATTGAGGTTTAGGCACTTTTCTCTAGCTCTTACAGTTTTCGCGCTATGAAGGCCAGCAGATGTGAAATTCATGAAATTTCATGCATTTTTCCGGTTCAAACTCGGTAGCATTTTTATTTGAGGTGCTAGAGGGATGGTTTATATATCAAAATGTACAGTAGAACAAGGCCTACAAATTGAGGCTTAGGCACTTTTCTCTAGCTCTTACAGTTTTCGCGCTATGAAGGCCAGAAGATGTGAAATTCATGAAATTCCATGCATTTTTTCGGTTCAAACTCGGTAGCATTTTTATTTGAAGTGCTAGAGGGATGGTTTATATATCAAAATGTGCAGTAGAACAAGGGCTACAAATTGAGGCTTAGGCACTTTTCTCTAGCTCTTACAGTTTTCGCGCTATGAAGGCCAGCAGATGTGAAATTGATGAAATTTCACGCATTTTTCCGGTTCAAACTCGGTAGCATTTTTATTTGAAGTGCTAGAGGGATGGTTTATATATCAAAATGTACTACAGAATGAGGCCTACAAATTGAGGCTTAGGCACTTTTCTCTAGCTCTTACAGTTTTCGCGCTATGAAGGCCAGCAGATGTGAAATTCATGAAATTCCATGCATTTTTTCGGTTCAAACTCGGTAGCATTTTTATGTGAGGTGCTAGAGGGATGGTTTATATATCAAAATGTACTACAGAATGAGGCCTACAAATTGAGGCTTAGGCACTTTTCTCTAGCTCTTACAGTTTTCGCGCTATGAAGGCCAGCAGATGTGAAATTCATGAAATTCCATGCATTTTTTCGGTTCAAACTCGGTAGCATTTTTATGTGAGGTGCTAGAGGGATGGTTTATATATCAAAATGTACTACAGAATGAGGCCTACAAATTGAGGCTTAGGCACTTTTCTCTAGCTCTTACAGTTTTCGCGCTATGAAGGCCAGCAGATGTGAAATTCATGAAATTCCATGCATTTTTTCGGTTCAAACTCGGTAGCATTTTTATTTGAAGTGCTAGAGGGATGGTTTATATATCAAAATGTACTACAGAATGAGGCCTACAAATTGAGGCTTAGGCACTTTTCTCTAGCTCTTACAGTTTTCGCGCTATGAAGGCCAGCAGATGTGAAATTCATGAAATTCCATGCATTTTTTCGGTTCAAACTCGGTAGCATTTTTATGTGAGGTGCTAGAGGGATGGTTTATATATCAAACTGTACTACAGAATGAGGCCTACAAATTGAGGCTTAGGCACTTTTCTCTAGCTCTTACAGTTTTCGCGCTATGAAGGCCAGCAGATGTGAAATTGATGAAATTTCATGCATTTTTCCGGTTCAAACTCGGTAGCATTTTTATTTGAAGTGCTAGAGGGATGGTTTATATATCAAAATGTACTACAGAATGAGGGCTACAAATTGAGGCTTAGGCACTTTTCTCTAGCTCTTATAGTTTTCGCGCTATGAAGGCCAGCAGATGTGAAATTCATGAAATTCCATGCATTTTTTCGGTTCAAACTCGGTAGCATTTTTATTTGAAGTGCTAGAGGGATGGTTTATATATCAAAATGTACAGTAGAACTAGGCCTACAAATTGAGGCTTAGGCACTTTTCTCTAGCTCTTACAGTTTTCGCGCTATGAAGGCCAGCAGATGTGAGATTGATGAAATTTCATGCATTTTTCCGGTTCAAACTCGGTAGCATTTTTATTTGAAGTGCTAGAGGGATGGTTTATATATCAAAATGTACTACAGAATGAGGCTTACAAACTGAGGCTTAGGCACTTTTCTCTAGCTCTTACAGTTTTCGCGCTATGAAGGCCAGCAGATGTGAAATTGATGAAATTTCATGCATTTTTCCGGTTCAAACTCGGTAGCATTTTTATTTGAAGTGCTAGAGGGATGGTTTATATATCAATATGTACAGTAGAACTAGGCCTACAAATTGAGGCTTAGGCACTTTTCTCTAGCTCTTACAGTTTTCGCGCTATGAAGGCCAGCAGATGTGAGATTGATGAAATTTCATGCATTTTTCCGGTTCAAACTCGGTAGCATTTTTATTTGAAGTGCTAGAGAGATGGTTTATATATCAAAATGTACAGTAGAACTAGGCCTACAAATTGAGGCTTAGGCACTTTTCTCTAGCTCTTACAGTTTTCGCGCTATGAAGGCCAGCAGATGTGAAATTGATGAAATTTCATGCATTTTTCCGGTTCAAACTCGGTAGCATTTTTATTTGAAGTGCTAGAGGGATGGTTTATATATCAAAATGTGCAGTAGAACAAGGCCTACAAATTGAGGCTTAGGTACTTTTCTCTAGCTCTTACAGTTTTCGCGCTATGAAGGCCAGCAGATGTGAAATTGATGAAATTTCATGCATTTTTCCGGTTCAAACTCGGTAGCATTTTTATTTGAAGTGCTAGAGTGATGGTTTATATATCAAAATGTACAGTAGAACTAGGCCTACAAATTGAGGCTTAGGCACTTTTCTCTAGCTCTTACAGTTTTCGCGCTATGAAGGCCAGCAGATGTGAAATTGATGAAATTTCATGCATTTTTCCGGTTCAAACTCGGTAGCATTTTTATTTGAAGTGCTAGAGGGATGGTTTATATATCAAAATGTGCAGTAGAACAAGGCCTACAAATTGAGGCTTAGGTACTTTTCTCTAGCTCTTACAGTTTTCGCGCTATGAAGGCCAGCAGATGTGAAATTCATGAAATTTCACGTATTTTTCCGGTTCAAACTCGGTAGCATTTTTATTTGAAGAGTGAGAGGGATGGTTTATATATCAAAATGTACAGCAGAATGAGGCCTACAAATTGAGGCTTAGGCACTTTTCTCTAGCTCTTACAGTTTTCGCGCTATGAAGGCCAGCAGATGTGAAATTCATGAAATTTCATGCATTTTTCCGGTTCAAACTCGGTAGCATTTTTATTTGAAGTGCTAGAGGGATGGTTTATATATCAAAATGTACAGTAGAACTAGGCCTACAAATTGAGGCTTAGGCACTTTTCTCTAGCTCTTACAGTTTTCGCGCTATGAAGGCCAGCAGATGTGAAATTCATGAAATTTCACGTATTTTTCCGGTTCAAACTCGGTAGCATTTTTATTTGAAGAGTGAGAGGGATGGTTTATATATCAAAATGTACAGCAGAATGAGGCCTACAAATTGAGGCTTAGGCACTTTTCTCTAGATCTTACAGTTTTCGCGCTATGAAGGCCAGCAGATGTGAAATTCATGAAATTCCATGCATTTTTCCAGTTCAAACTCGGTAGCATTTTTATTTGAAGAGTGAGAGGGATGGTTTATATATCAAAATGTACAGCAGAATGAGGCCTACAAATTGAGGCTTAGGCACTTTTCTCTAGCTCTTACAGTTTTCGCGCTATGAAGGCCAGCAGATGTGAAATTCATGAAATTTCACGTATTTTTCCGGTTCAAACTCGGTAGCATTTTTATTTGAAGAGTGAGAGGGATGGTTTATATATCAAAATGTACAGCAGAATGAGGCCTACAAATTGAGGCTTAGGCACTTTTCTCTAGCTCTTACAGTTTTCGCGCTATGAAGGCCAGCAGATGTGAAATTCATGAAATTTCACGTATTTTTCCGGTTCAAACTCGGTAGCATTTTTATTTGAAGTGCTAGAGGGATGGTTTATATATCAAAATGTGCAGTAGAACAAGGGCTACAAATTGAGGCTTAGGCACTTTTCTCTAGCTCTTACAGTTTTCGCGCTATGAAGGCCAGCAGATGTGAAATTGATGAAATTTCACGCATTTTTCCGGTTCAAACTCGGTAGCATTTTTATTTGAGGTGCTAGAGGGATGGTTTATATATCAAAATGTACAGCAGAATGAGGCCTACAAATTGAGGCTTAGGCACTTTTCTCTAGCTCTTACAGTTTTCGCGCTATGAAGGCCAGCAGATGTGAAATTCATGAAATTTCACGCATTTTTCCGGTTCAAACTCGGTAGCATTTTCATTTGAAGTGCTAGAGGGATGGTTTATATATCAAAATGTACAGCAGAATGAGGCCTACAAATTGAGGCTTAGGCACTTTTCTCTAGCTCTTACAGTTTTCGCGCTATGAAGGCCAGCAGATGTGAAATTCATGAAATTTCACGCATTTTTCCGGTTCAAACTCGGTAGCATTTTCATTTGAAGTGCTAGAGGGATGGTTTATATATCAAAATGTACAGCAGAATGAGGCCTACAAATTGAGGCTTATGCACTTTTCTCTAGCTCTTACAGTTTTCGCGCTATGAAGGCCAGCAGATGTGAAATTCATGAAATTTCACGCATTTTTCCAGTTCAAACTCGGTAGCATTTTTATTTGAAGAGTGAGCGGGATGGTTTATATATCAAAATGTACAGCAGAATGAGGCCTACAAATTGAGGCTTAGGCACTTTTCTCTAGCTCTTACAGTTTTCGCGCTATGAAGGCCAGCAGATGTGAAATTCATGAAATTTCATGCATTTTTCCGGTTCAAACTCGGTAGCATTTTTATTTGAGGTGCTAGAGGGATGGTTTATATATCAAAATGTGCAGTAGAACAAGGCCTACAAATTGAGGCTGAGGCACTTTTCTCTAGCTCTTACAGTTTTCGCGCTATGAAGGCCAGCAGATGTGAAATTCATGAAATTTCACGCATTTTTCCGGTTCAAACTCGGTAGCATTTTCATTTGAAGTGCTAGAGGGATGGTTTATATATCAAAATGTACAGCAGAATGAGGCCTACAAATTGAGGCTTAGGCACTTTTCTCTAGCTCTTACAGTTTTCGCGCTATGAAGGCCAGCAGATGTGAAATTCATGAAATTTCACGAATTTTTCCGGTTCAAACTCGGTAGCATTTTCATTTGAAGCGCTAGAGGGATGGTTTATATATCAAAATGTACAGCAGAATGAGGCCTACAAATTGAGGATTAGGCACTTTTCTCTAGCTCTTACAGTTTTCGCGCTATGAAGGCCAGCAGATGTGAAATTCATGAAATTTCACGCATTTTTCCGGTTCAAACTCGGTAGCATTTTCATTTGAAGTGCTAGAGGGATGGTTTATATATCAAAATGTACAGCAGAATGAGGCCTACAAATTGAGGCTTAGGCACTTTTCTCTAGCTCTTACAGTTTTCGCGCTATGAAGGCCAGCAGATGTGAAATTCATGAAATTTCACGCATTTTTCCGGTTCAAACTCGGTAGCATTTTCATTTGAAGTGCTAGAGGGATGGTTTATATATCAAAATGTACAGCAGAATGAGGCCTACAAATTGAGGCTTAGGCACTTTTCTCTAGGTCTTACAGTTTTCGCGCTATGAAGGCCAGCAGATGTGAAATTCATGAAATTTCACGCATTTTTCCGGTTCAAACTCGGTAGCATTTTCATTTGAAGTGCTAGAGGGATGGTTTATATATCAAAATGTACAGCAGAATGAGGCCTACAAATTGAGGCTTATGCACTTTTCTCTAGCTCTTACAGTTTTCGCGCTATGAAGGCCAGCAGATGTGAAATTCATGAAATTTCACGCATTTTTCCAGTTCAAACTCGGTAGCATTTTTATTTGAAGAGTGAGCGGGATGGTTTATATATCAAAATGTACAGCAGAATGAGGCCTACAAATTGAGGCTTAGGCACTTTTCTCTAGCTCTTACAGTTTTCGCGCTATGAAGGCCAGCAGATGTGAAATTCATGAAATTTCATGCATTTTTCCGGTTCAAACTCGGTAGCATTTTTATTTGAGGTGCTAGAGGGATGGTTTATATATCAAAATGTGCAGTAGAACAAGGCCTACAAATTGAGGCTGAGGCACTTTTCTCTAGCTCTTACAGTTTTCGCGCTATGAAGGCCAGCAGATGTGAAATTCATGAAATTTCACGCATTTTTCCGGTTCAAACTCGGTAGCATTTTCATTTGAAGTGCTAGAGGGATGGTTTATATATCAAAATGTACAGCAGAATGAGGCCTACAAATTGAGGCTTAGGCACTTTTCTCTAGCTCTTACAGTTTTCGCGCTATGAAGGCCAGCAGATGTGAAATTCATGAAATTTCACGAATTTTTCCGGTTCAAACTCGGTAGCATTTTCATTTGAAGTGCTAGAGGGATGGTTTATATATCAAAATGTACAGCAGAATGAGGCCTACAAATTGAGGATTAGGCACTTTTCTCTAGCTCTTACAGTTTTCGCGCTATGAAGGCCAGCAGATGTGAAATTCATGAAATTTCACGCATTTTTCCGGTTCAAACTCGGTAGCATTTTCATTTGAAGTGCTAGAGGGATGGTTTATATATCAAAATGTACAGCAGAATGAGGCCTACAAATTGAGGCTTAGGCACTTTTCTCTAGCTCTTACAGTTTTCGCGCTATGAAGGCCAGCAGATGTGAAATTGATGAAATTTCATGCATTTTTCCGGTTCAAACTCGGTAGCATTTTTATTTGAAGTGCTAGAGGGATGGTTTATATATCAAAATGTACTACAGAATGAGGCCTACAAATTGAGGCTTAGGCACTTTTCTCTAGCTCTTACAGTTTTCGCGCTATGAAGGCCAGCAGATGTGAAATTCATGAAATTTCACGCATTTTTCCGGTTCAAACTCGGTAGCATTTTCATTTGAAGTGCTAGAGGGATGGTTTATATATCAAAATGTACAGCAGAATGAGGCCTACAAATTGAGGCTTAGGCACTTTTCTCTAGCTCTTACAGTTTTCGCGCTATGAAGGCCAGCAGATGTGAAATTCATGAAATTTCACGCATTTTTCCGGTTCAAACTCGGTAGCATTTTCATTTGAAGTGCTAGAGGGATGGTTTATATATCAAAATGTACAGCAGAATGAGGCCTACAAATTGAGGCTTAGGCACTTTTCTCTAGCTCTTACAGTTTTCGCGCTATGAAGGCCAGCAGATGTGAAATTGATGAAATTTCATGCATTTTTCCGGTTCAAACTCGGTAGCATTTTTATTTGAAGTGCTAGAGGGATGGTTTATATATCAAAATGTACAGTAGAACTAGGCCTACAAATTGAGGCTTAGGCACTTTTCTCTAGCTCTTACAGTTTTCGCGCTATGAAGGCCAGCAGATGTGAGATTGATGAAATTTCATGCATTTTTCCGGTTCAAACTCGGTAGCATTTTTATTTGAAGTGCTAGAGGGATGGTTTATATATCAAAATGTACAGTAGAACTAGGCCTACAAATTGAGGCTTAGGCACTTTTCTCTAGCTCTTACAGTTTTCGCGCTATGAAGGCCAGCAGATGTGAGATTGATGAAATTTCATGCATTTTTCCGGTTCAAACTCGGTAGCATTTTTATTTGAAGTGCTAGAGGGATGGTTTATATATCAAAATGTACTACAGAATGAGGCCTACAAACTGAGGCTTAGGCACTTTTCTCTAGCTCTTACAGTTTTCGCGCTATGAAGGCCAGCAGATGTGAAATTGATGAAATTTCATGCATTTTTCCGGTTCAAACTCGGTAGCATTTTTATTTGAAGTGCTAGAGGGATGGTTTATATATCAAAATGTGCAGTAGAACAAGGCCTACAAATTGAGGCTTAGGCACTTTTCTCTAGCTCTTACAGTTTTCGCGCTATGAAGGCCAGCAGATGTGAAATTCATGAAATTTCACGCATTTTTCCGGTTCAAACTCGGTAGCATTTTCATTTGAAGTGCTAGAGGGATGGTTTATATATCAAAATGTACAGCAGAATGAGGCCTACAAATTGAGGCTTAGGCACTTTTCTCTAGCTCTTACAGTTTTCGCGCTATGAAGGCCAGCAGATGTGAAATTGATGAAATTTCATGCATTTTTCCGGTTCAAACTCGGTAGCATTTTTATTTGAAGTGCTAGAGGGATGGTTTATATATCAAAATGTGCAGTAGAACAAGGCCTACAAATTGAGGCTTAGGTACTTTTCTCTAGCTCTTACAGTTTTCGCGCTATGAAGGCCAGCAGATGTGAAATTCATGAAATTTCACGTATTTTTCCGGTTCAAACTCGGTAGCATTTTTATTTGAAGAGTGAGAGGGATGGTTTATATATCAAAATGTACAGCAGAATGAGGCCTACAAATTGAGGCTTAGGCACTTTTCTCTAGCTCTTACAGTTTTCGCGCTATGAAGGCCAGCAGATGTGAAATTCATGAAATTTCATGCATTTTTCCGGTTCAAACTCGGTAGCATTTTTATTTGAAGTGCTAGAGGGATGGTTTATATATCAAAATGTACAGTAGAACTAGGCCTACAAATTGAGGCTTAGGCACTTTTCTCTAGCTCTTACAGTTTTCGCGCTATGAAGGCCAGCAGATGTGAAATTCATGAAATTTCACGTATTTTTCCGGTTCAAACTCGGTAGCATTTTTATTTGAAGAGTGAGAGGGATGGTTTATATATCAAAATGTACAGCAGAATGAGGCCTACAAATTGAGGCTTAGGCACTTTTCTCTAGATCTTACAGTTTTCGCGCTATGAAGGCCAGCAGATGTGAAATTCATGAAATTCCATGCATTTTTCCAGTTCAAACTCGGTAGCATTTTTATTTGAAGAGTGAGAGGGATGGTTTATATATCAAAATGTACAGCAGAATGAGGCCTACAAATTGAGGCTTAGGCACTTTTCTCTAGCTCTTACAGTTTTCGCGCTATGAAGGCCAGCAGATGTGAAATTCATGAAATTTCACGTATTTTTCCGGTTCAAACTCGGTAGCATTTTTATTTGAAGTGCTAGAGGGATGGTTTATATATCAAAATGTGCAGTAGAACAAGGGCTACAAATTGAGGCTTAGGCACTTTTCTCTAGCTCTTACAGTTTTCGCGCTATGAAGGCCAGCAGATGTGAAATTGATGAAATTTCACGCATTTTTCCGGTTCAAACTCGGTAGCATTTTTATTTGAGGTGCTAGAGGGATGGTTTATATATCAAAATGTACAGCAGAATGAGGCCTACAAATTGAGGCTTAGGCACTTTTCTCTAGCTCTTACAGTTTTCGCGCTATGAAGGCCAGCAGATGTGAAATTCATGAAATTTCACGCATTTTTCCGGTTCAAACTCGGTAGCATTTTCATTTGAAGTGCTAGAGGGATGGTTTATATATCAAAATGTACAGCAGAATGAGGCCTACAAATTGAGGCTTAGGCACTTTTCTCTAGCTCTTACAGTTTTCGCGCTATGAAGGCCAGCAGATGTGAAATTCATGAAATTTCACGCATTTTTCCGGTTCAAACTCGGTAGCATTTTCATTTGAAGTGCTAGAGGGATGGTTTATATATCAAAATGTACAGCAGAATGAGGCCTACAAATTGAGGCTTATGCACTTTTCTCTAGCTCTTACAGTTTTCGCGCTATGAAGGCCAGCAGATGTGAAATTCATGAAATTTCACGCATTTTTCCAGTTCAAACTCGGTAGCATTTTTATTTGAAGAGTGAGCGGGATGGTTTATATATCAAAATGTACAGCAGAATGAGGCCTACAAATTGAGGCTTAGGCACTTTTCTCTAGCTCTTACAGTTTTCGCGCTATGAAGGCCAGCAGATGTGAAATTCATGAAATTTCATGCATTTTTCCGGTTCAAACTCGGTAGCATTTTTATTTGAGGTGCTAGAGGGATGGTTTATATATCAAAATGTGCAGTAGAACAAGGCCTACAAATTGAGGCTGAGGCACTTTTCTCTAGCTCTTACAGTTTTCGCGCTATGAAGGCCAGCAGATGTGAAATTCATGAAATTTCACGCATTTTTCCGGTTCAAACTCGGTAGCATTTTCATTTGAAGTGCTAGAGGGATGGTTTATATATCAAAATGTACAGCAGAATGAGGCCTACAAATTGAGGCTTAGGCACTTTTCTCTAGCTCTTACAGTTTTCGCGCTATGAAGGCCAGCAGATGTGAAATTCATGAAATTTCACGCATTTTTCCGGTTCAAACTCGGTAGCATTTTCATTTGAAGTGCTAGAGGGATGGTTTATATATCAAAATGTACAGCAGAATGAGGCCTACAAATTGAGGATTAGGCACTTTTCTCTAGCTCTTACAGTTTTCGCGCTATGAAGGCCAGCAGATGTGAAATTCATGAAATTTCACGCATTTTTCCGGTTCAAACTCGGTAGCATTTTCATTTGAAGTGCTAGAGGGATGGTTTATATATCAAAATGTACAGCAGAATGAGGCCTACAAATTGAGGCTTAGGCACTTTTCTCTAGCTCTTACAGTTTTCGCGCTATGAAGGCCAGCAGATGTGAAATTCATGAAATTTCACGCATTTTTCCGGTTCAAACTCGGTAGCATTTTCATTTGAAGTGCTAGAGGGATGGTTTATATATCAAAATGTACAGCAGAATGAGGCCTACAAATTGAGGCTTAGGCACTTTTCTCTAGGTCTTACAGTTTTCGCGCTATGAAGGCCAGCAGATGTGAAATTCATGAAATTTCACGCATTTTTCCGGTTCAAACTCGGTAGCATTTTCATTTGAAGTGCTAGAGGGATGGTTTATATATCAAAATGTACAGCAGAATGAGGCCTACAAATTGAGGCTTAGGCACTTTTCTCTAGCTCTTACAGTTTTCGCGCTATGAAGGCCAGCAGATGTGAAATTCATGAAATTTCACGCATTTTTCCGGTTCAAACTCGGTAGCATTTTTATTTGAAGTGCTAGAGGGATGGTTTATATATCAAAATGTACTACAGAATGAGGCCTACAAATTGAGGCTTAGGCACTTTTCTCTAGCTCTTACAGTTTTCGCGCTATGAAGGCCAGCAGATGTGAAATTCATGAAATTTCACGCATTTTTCCGGTTCAAACTCGGTAGCATTTTCATTTGAAGTGCTAGAGGGATGGTTTATATATCAAAATGTACAGCAGAATGAGGCCTACAAATTGAGGCTTAGGCACTTTTCTCTAGCTCTTACAGTTTTCGCGCTATGAAGGCCAGCAGATGTGAAATTCATGAAATTTCACGCATTTTTCCGGTTCAAACTCGGTAGCATTTTTATTTGAAGTGCTAGAGGGATGGTTTATATATCTACAAATTGAGGCTGAGGCACTTTTCTCTAGCTCTTACAGTTTTCGCGCTATGAAGGCCAGCAGATGTGAAATTCATGAAATTTCACGCATTTTTCCGGTTCAAACTCGGTAGCATTTTCATTTGAAGTGCTAGAGGGATGGTTTATATATCAAAATGTACAGCAGAATGAGGCCTACAAATTGAGGCTTAGGCACTTTTCTCTAGCTCTTACAGTTTTCGCGCTATGAAGGCCAGCAGATGTGAAATTCATGAAATTTCACGCATTTTTCCGGTTCAAACTCGGTAGCATTTTCATTTGAAGTGCTAGAGGGATGGTTTATATATCAAAATGTACAGCAGAATGAGGCCTACAAATTGAGGATTAGGCACTTTTCTCTAGCTCTTACAGTTTTCGCGCTATGAAGGCCAGCAGATGTGAAATTCATGAAATTTCACGCATTTTTCCGGTTCAAACTCGGTAGCATTTTCATTTGAAGTGCTAGAGGGATGGTTTATATATCAAAATGTACAGCAGAATGAGGCCTACAAATTGAGGCTTAGGCACTTTTCTCTAGCTCTTACAGTTTTCGCGCTATGAAGGCCAGCAGATGTGAAATTGATGAAATTTCATGCATTTTTCCGGTTCAAACTCGGTAGCATTTTTATTTGAAGTGCTAGAGGGATGGTTTATATATCAAAATGTGCAGTAGAACAAGGCCTACAAATTGAGGCTTAGGTACTTTTCTCTAGCTCTTACAGTTATCGCGCTATGAAGGCCAGCAGATGTGAAATTGATGAAATTTCATGCATTTTTCCGGTTCAAACTCGGTAGCATTTTCATTTGAAGTGCTAGAGGGATGGTTTATATATCAAAATGTACAGCAGAATGAGGCCTACAAATTGAGGCTTAGGCACTTTTCTCTAGCTCTTACAGTTTTCGCGCTATGAAGGCCAGCAGATGTGAAATTGATGAAATTTCATGCATTTTTCCGGTTCAAACTCGGTAGCATTTTCATTTGAAGTGCTAGAGGGATGGTTTATATATCAAAATGTACAGCAGAATGAGGCCTACAAATTGAGGCTTAGGCACTTTTCTCTAGCTCTTACAGTTTTCGCGCTATGAAGGCCAGCAGATGTGAAATTCATGAAATTTCACGTATTTTTCCGGTTCAAACTCGGTAGCATTTTTATTTGAAGAGTGAGAGGGATGGTTTATATATCAAAATGTACAGCAGAATGAGGCCTACAAATTGAGGCTTAGGCACTTTTCTCTAGCTCTTACAGTTTTCGCGCTATGAAGGCCAGCAGATGTGAAATTCATGAAATTTCACGTATTTTTCCGGTTCAAACTCGGTAGCATTTTTATTTGAAGTGCTAGAGGGATGGTTTATATATCAAAATGTGCAGTAGAACAAGGGCTACAAATTGAGGCTTAGGCACTTTTCTCTAGCTCTTACAGTTTTCGCTCTATGAAGGCCAGCAGATGTGAAATTGATGAAATTTCATGCATTTTTCCGGTTCAAACTCGGTAGCATTTTCATTTGAAGTGCTAGAGGGATGGTTTATATATCAAAATGTACAGCAGAATGAGGCCTACAAATTGAGGCTTAGGCACTTTTCTCTAGCTCTTACAGTTTTCGCGCTATGAAGGCCAGCAGATGTGAAATTCATGAAATTTCACGCATTTTTCCGGTTCAAACTCGGTAGCATTTTCATTTGAAGTGCTAGAGGGATGGTTTATATATCAAAATGTACAGCAGAATGAGGCCTACAAATTGAGGCTTAGGCACTTTTCTCTAGCTCTTACAGTTTTCGCGCTATGAAGGCCAGCAGATGTGAAATTCATGAAATTTCACGTATTTTTCCGGTTCAAACTCGGTAGCATTTTTATTTGAAGAGTGAGAGGGATGGTTTATATATCAAAATGTACAGCAGAATGAGGCCTACAAATTGAGGCTTAGGCACTTTTCTCTAGCTCTTACAGTTTTCGCGCTATGAAGGCCAGCAGATGTGAAATTCATGAAATTTCACGTATTTTTCCGGTTCAAACTCGGTAGCATTTTTATTTGAAGAGTGAGAGGGATGGTTTATATATCAAAATGTACAGCAGAATGAGGCCTACAAATTGAGGCTTAGGCACTTTTCTCTAGCTCTTACAGTTTTCGCGCTATGAAGGCCAGCAGATGTGAAATTCATGAAATTTCACGTATTTTTCCGGTTCAAACTCGGTAGCATTTTTATTTGAAGTGCTAGAGGGATGGTTTATATATCAAAATGTGCAGTAGAACAAGGGCTACAAATTGAGGCTTAGGCACTTTTCTCTAGCTCTTACAGTTTTCGCGCTATGAAGGCCAGCAGATGTGAAATTGATGAAATTTCACGCATTTTTCCGGTTCAAACTCGGTAGCATTTTTATTTGAAGAGTGAGAGGGATGGTTTATATATCAAAATGTACAGCAGAATGAGGCCTACAAATTGAGGCTTAGGCACTTTTCTCTAGCTCTTACAGTTTTCGCGCTATGAAGGCCAGCAGATGTGAAATTCATGAAATTTCATGCATTTTTCCGGTTCAAACTCGGTAGCATTTTTATTTGAAGTGCTAGAGGGATGGTTTATATATCAAAATGTACAGTAGAACTAGGCCTACAAATTGAGGCTTAGGCACTTTTCTCTAGCTCTTACAGTTTTCGCGCTATGAAGGCCAGCAGATGTGAAATTCATGCATTTTTCCAGTTCAAACTCGGTAGCATTTTTATTCGAAGAGTGAGCGGGATGGTTTATATATCAAAATGTACAGCAGAATGAGGCCTACAAATTGAGGCTTAGGCACTTTTCTCTAGCTCTTACAGTTTTCGCGCTATGAAGGCCAGCAGATGTGAAATTCATGAAATTTCATGCATTTTTCCGGTTCAAACTCGGTAGCATTTTTATTTGAAGTGCTAGAGGGATGGTTTATATATCAAAATGTACAGTAGAACTAGGCCTACAAATTGAGGCTTAGGCACTTTTCTCTAGCTCTTACAGTTTTCGCGCTATGAAGGCCAGCAGATGTGAAATTCATGCATTTTTCCAGTTCAAACTCGGTAGCATTTTTATTCGAAGAGTGAGCGGGATGGTTTATATATCAAAATGTACAGCAGAATGAGGCCTACAAATTGAGGCTGAGGCACTTTTCTCTAGCTCTTACAGTTTTCGCGCTATGAAGGCCAGCAGATGTGAAATTCATGAAATTTCACGCATTTTTCCGGTTCAAACTCGGTAGCATTTTCATTTGAAGTGCTAGAGGGATGGTTTATATATCAAAATGTACAGCAGAATGAGGCCTACAAATTGAGGCTTAGGCACTTTTCTCTAGCTCTTACAGTTTTCGCGCTATGAAGGCCAGCAGATGTGAAATTCATGAAATTTCACGCATTTTTCCGGTTCAAACTCGGTAGCATTTTCATTTGAAGTGCTAGAGGGATGGTTTATATATCAAAATGTACTACAGAATGAGGCCTACAAATTGAGGCTTAGGCACTTTTCTCTAGCTCTTACAGTTTTCGCGCTATGAAGGCCAGCAGATGTGAAATTCATGAAATTTCACGCATTTTTCCGGTTCAAACTCGGTAGCATTTTCATTTGAAGTGCTAGAGGGATGGTTTATATATCAAAATGTACAGCAGAATGAGGCCTACAAATTGAGGCTTAGGCACTTTTCTCTAGCTCTTACAGTTTTCGCGCTATGAAGGCCAGCAGATGTGAAATTCATGAAATTTCACGCATTTTTCCGGTTCAAACTCGGTAGCATTTTCATTTGAAGTGCTAGAGGGATGGTTTATATATCAAAATGTACAGCAGAATGAGGCCTACAAATTGAGGCTTAGGCACTTTTCTCTAGCTCTTACAGTTTTCGCGCTATGAAGGCCAGCAGATGTGAAATTGATGAAATTTCATGCATTTTTCCGGTTCAAACTCGGTAGCATTTTTATTTGAAGTGCTAGAGGGATGGTTTATATATCAAAATGTACAGTAGAACTAGGCCTACAAATTGAGGCTTAGGCACTTTTCTCTAGCTCTTACAGTTTTCGCGCTATGAAGGCCAGCAGATGTGAGATTGATGAAATTTCATGCATTTTTCCGGTTCAAACTCGGTAGCATTTTTATTTGAAGTGCTAGAGGGATGGTTTATATATCAAAATGTACTACAGAATGAGGCCTACAAACTGAGGCTTAGGCACTTTTCTCTAGCTCTTACAGTTTTCGCGCTATGAAGGCCAGCAGATGTGAAATTCATGAAATTTCACGCATTTTTCCGGTTCAAACTCGGTAGCATTTTCATTTGAAGTGCTAGAGGGATGGTTTATATATCAAAATGTACTACAGAATGAGGCCTACAAATTGAGGCTTAGGCACTTTTCTCTAGCTCTTACAGTTTTCGCGCTATGAAGGCCAGCAGATGTGAAATTCATGAAATTTCACGCATTTTTCCGGTTCAAACTCGGTAGCATTTTCATTTGAAGTGCTAGAGGGATGGTTTATATATCAAAATGTACAGCAGAATGAGGCCTACAAATTGAGGCTTAGGCACTTTTCTCTAGCTCTTACAGTTTTCGCGCTATGAAGGCCAGCAGATGTGAAATTCATGAAATTTCACGCATTTTTCCGGTTCAAACTCGGTAGCATTTTCATTTGAAGTGCTAGAGGGATGGTTTATATATCAAAATGTACAGCAGAATGAGGCCTACAAATTGAGGCTTAGGCACTTTTCTCTAGCTCTTACAGTTTTCGCGCTATGAAGGCCAGCAGATGTGAAATTGATGAAATTTCATGCATTTTTCCGGTTCAAACTCGGTAGCATTTTTATTTGAAGTGCTAGAGGGATGGTTTATATATCAAAATGTACTACAGAATGAGGCCTACAAATTGAGGCTTAGGCACTTTTCTCTAGCTCTTACAGTTTTCGCGCTATGAAGGCCAGCAGATGTGAAATTCATGAAATTTCACGCATTTTTCCGGTTCAAACTCGGTAGCATTTTCATTTGAAGTGCTAGAGGGATGGTTTATATATCAAAATGTACAGCAGAATGAGGCCTACAAATTGAGGCTTAGGCACTTTTCTCTAGCTCTTACAGTTTTCGCGCTATGAAGGCCAGCAGATGTGAAATTCATGAAATTTCACGCATTTTTCCGGTTCAAACTCGGTAGCATTTTCATTTGAAGTGCTAGAGGGATGGTTTATATATCAAAATGTACAGCAGAATGAGGCCTACAAATTGAGGCTTAGGCACTTTTCTCTAGCTCTTACAGTTTTCGCGCTATGAAGGCCAGCAGATGTGAAATTGATGAAATTTCATGCATTTTTCCGGTTCAAACTCGGTAGCATTTTTATTTGAAGTGCTAGAGGGATGGTTTATATATCAAAATGTACTACAGAATGAGGCCTACAAACTGAGGCTTAGGCACTTTTCTCTAGCTCTTACAGTTTTCGCGCTATGAAGGCCAGCAGATGTGAGATTGATGAAATTTCATGCATTTTTCCGGTTCAAACTCGGTAGCATTTTTATTTGAAGTGCTAGAGGGATGGTTTATATATCAAAATGTACTACAGAATGAGGCCTACAAACTGAGGCTTAGGCACTTTTCTCTAGCTCTTACAGTTTTCGCGCTATGAAGGCCAGCAGATGTGAAATTGATGAAATTTCATGCATTTTTCCGGTTCAAACTCGGTAGCATTTTTATTTGAAGTGCTAGAGGGATGGTTTATATATCAAAATGTGCAGTAGAACAAGGCCTACAAATTGAGGCTTAGGTACTTTTCTCTAGCTCTTACAGTTATCGCGCTATGAAGGCCAGCAGATGTGAAATTGATGAAATTTCATGCATTTTTCCGGTTCAAACTCGGTAGCATTTTCATTTGAAGTGCTAGAGGGATGGTTTATATATCAAAATGTACAGCAGAATGAGGCCTACAAATTGAGGCTTAGGCACTTTTCTCTAGCTCTTACAGTTTTCGCGCTATGAAGGCCAGCAGATGTGAAATTGATGAAATTTCATGCATTTTTCCGGTTCAAACTCGGTAGCATTTTCATTTGAAGTGCTAGAGGGATGGTTTATATATCAAAATGTACAGCAGAATGAGGCCTACAAATTGAGGCTTAGGCACTTTTCTCTAGCTCTTACAGTTTTCGCGCTATGAAGGCCAGCAGATGTGAAATTCATGAAATTTCACGCATTTTTCCGGTTCAAACTCGGTAGCATTTTCATTTGAAGTGCTAGAGGGATGGTTTATATATCAAAATGTACAGCAGAATGAGGCCTACAAATTGAGGCTTAGGCACTTTTCTCTAGCTCTTACAGTTTTCGCGCTATGAAGGCCAGCAGATGTGAAATTCATGAAATTTCACGCATTTTTCCGGTTCAAACTCGGTAGCATTTTCATTTGAAGTGCTAGAGGGATGGTTTATATATCAAAATGTACAGCAGAATGAGGCCTACAAATTGAGGCTTAGGCACTTTTCTCTAGCTCTTACAGTTTTCGCGCTATGAAGGCCAGCAGATGTGAAATTGATGAAATTTCATGCATTTTTCCGGTTCAAACTCGGTAGCATTTTTATTTGAAGTGCTAGAGGGATGGTTTATATATCAAAATGTACTACAGAATGAGGCCTACAAACTGAGGCTTAGGCACTTTTCTCTAGCTCTTACAGTTTTCGCGCTATGAAGGCCAGCAGATGTGAGATTGATGAAATTTCATGCATTTTTCCGGTTCAAACTCGGTAGCATTTTTATTTGAAGTGCTAGAGGGATGGTTTATATATCAAAATGTACTACAGAATGAGGCCTACAAACTGAGGCTTAGGCACTTTTCTCTAGCTCTTACAGTTTTCGCGCTATGAAGGCCAGCAGATGTGAAATTGATGAAATTTCATGCATTTTTCCGGTTCAAACTCGGTAGCATTTTTATTTGAAGTGCTAGAGGGATGGTTTATATATCAAAATGTGCAGTAGAACAAGGCCTACAAATTGAGGCTTAGGTACTTTTCTCTAGCTCTTACAGTTATCGCGCTATGAAGGCCAGCAGATGTGAAATTGATGAAATTTCATGCATTTTTCCGGTTCAAACTCGGTAGCATTTTCATTTGAAGTGCTAGAGGGATGGTTTATATATCAAAATGTACAGCAGAATGAGGCCTACAAATTGAGGCTTAGGCACTTTTCTCTAGCTCTTACAGTTTTCGCGCTATGAAGGCCAGCAGATGTGAAATTGATGAAATTTCATGCATTTTTCCGGTTCAAACTCGGTAGCATTTTCATTTGAAGTGCTAGAGGGATGGTTTATATATCAAAATGTACAGCAGAATGAGGCCTACAAATTGAGGCTTAGGCACTTTTCTCTAGCTCTTACAGTTTTCGCGCTATGAAGGCCAGCAGATGTGAAATTCATGAAATTTCACGTATTTTTCCGGTTCAAACTCGGTAGCATTTTTATTTGAAGAGTGAGAGGGATGGTTTATATATCAAAATGTACAGCAGAATGAGGCCTACAAATTGAGGCTTAGGCACTTTTCTCTAGATCTTACAGTTTTCGCGCTATGAAGGCCAGCAGATGTGAAATTCATGAAATTCCATGCATTTTTCCAGTTCAAACTCGGTAGCATTTTTATTTGAAGAGTGAGAGGGATGGTTTATATATCAAAATGTACAGCAGAATGAGGCCTACAAATTGAGGCTTAGGCACTTTTCTCTAGCTCTTACAGTTTTCGCGCTATGAAGGCCAGCAGATGTGAAATTCATGAAATTTCACGTATTTTTCCGGTTCAAACTCGGTAGCATTTTTATTTGAAGTGCTAGAGGGATGGTTTATATATCAAAATGTGCAGTAGAACAAGGGCTACAAATTGAGGCTTAGGCACTTTTCTCTAGCTCTTACAGTTTTCGCGCTATGAAGGCCAGCAGATGTGAAATTGATGAAATTTCACGCATTTTTCCGGTTCAAACTCGGTAGCATTTTTATTTGAGGTGCTAGAGGGATGGTTTATATATCAAAATGTACAGCAGAATGAGGCCTACAAATTGAGGCTTAGGCACTTTTCTCTAGCTCTTACAGTTTTCGCGCTATGAAGGCCAGCAGATGTGAAATTCATGAAATTTCACGCATTTTTCCGGTTCAAACTCGGTAGCATTTTCATTTGAAGTGCTAGAGGGATGGTTTATATATCAAAATGTACAGCAGAATGAGGCCTACAAATTGAGGCTTAGGCACTTTTCTCTAGCTCTTACAGTTTTCGCGCTATGAAGGCCAGCAGATGTGAAATTCATGAAATTTCACGCATTTTTCCGGTTCAAACTCGGTAGCATTTTCATTTGAAGTGCTAGAGGGATGGTTTATATATCAAAATGTACAGCAGAATGAGGCCTACAAATTGAGGCTTAGGCACTTTTCTCTAGCTCTTACAGTTTTCGCGCTATGAAGGCCAGCAGATGTGAAATTGATGAAATTTCATGCATTTTTCCGGTTCAAACTCGGTAGCATTTTTATTTGAAGTGCTAGAGGGATGGTTTATATATCAAAATGTGCAGTAGAACAAGGCCTACAAATTGAGGCTTAGGTACTTTTCTCTAGCTCTTACAGTTTTCGCGCTATGAAGGCCAGCAGATGTGAAATTCATGAAATTTCACGTATTTTTCCGGTTCAAACTCGGTAGCATTTTTATTTGAAGAGTGAGAGGGATGGTTTATATATCAAAATGTACAGCAGAATGAGGCCTACAAATTGAGGCTTAGGCACTTTTCTCTAGCTCTTACAGTTTTCGCGCTATGAAGGCCAGCAGATGTGAAATTCATGAAATTTCATGCATTTTTCCGGTTCAAACTCGGTAGCATTTTTATTTGAAGTGCTAGAGGGATGGTTTATATATCAAAATGTACAGTAGAACTAGGCCTACAAATTGAGGCTTAGGCACTTTTCTCTAGCTCTTACAGTTTTCGCGCTATGAAGGCCAGCAGATGTGAAATTCATGAAATTTCACGCATTTTTCCAGTTCAAACTCGGTAGCATTTTTATTTGAAGAGTGAGCGGGATGGTTTATATATCAAAATGTACAGCAGAATGAGGCCTACAAATTGAGGCTTAGGCACTTTTCTCTAGCTCTTACAGTTTTCGCGCTATGAAGGCCAGCAGATGTGAAATTCATGAAATTTCATGCATTTTTCCGGTTCAAACTCGGTAGCATTTTTATTTGAGGTGCTAGAGGGATGGTTTATATATCAAAATGTGCAGTAGAACAAGGCCTACAAATTGAGGCTGAGGCACTTTTCTCTAGCTCTTACAGTTTTCGCGCTATGAAGGCCAGCAGATGTGAAATTCATGAAATTTCACGCATTTTTCCGGTTCAAACTCGGTAGCATTTTCATTTGAAGTGCTAGAGGGATGGTTTATATATCAAAATGTACAGCAGAATGAGGCCTACAAATTGAGGCTTAGGCACTTTTCTCTAGCTCTTACAGTTTTCGCGCTATGAAGGCCAGCAGATGTGAAATTCATGAAATTTCACGCATTTTTCCGGTTCAAACTCGGTAGCATTTTCATTTGAAGTGCTAGAGGGATGGTTTATATATCAAAATGTACAGCAGAATGAGGCCTACAAATTGAGGATTAGGCACTTTTCTCTAGCTCTTACAGTTTTCGCGCTATGAAGGCCAGCAGATGTGAAATTCATGAAATTTCACGCATTTTTCCGGTTCAAACTCGGTAGCATTTTCATTTGAAGTGCTAGAGGGATGGTTTATATATCAAAATGTACAGCAGAATGAGGCCTACAAATTGAGGCTTAGGCACTTTTCTCTAGCTCTTACAGTTTTCGCGCTATGAAGGCCAGCAGATGTGAAATTCATGAAATTTCACGCATTTTTCCGGTTCAAACTCGGTAGCATTTTCATTTGAAGTGCTAGAGGGATGGTTTATATATCAAAATGTACAGCAGAATGAGGCCTACAAATTGAGGCTTAGGCACTTTTCTCTAGGTCTTACAGTTTTCGCGCTATGAAGGCCAGCAGATGTGAAATTCATGAAATTTCACGCATTTTTCCGGTTCAAACTCGGTAGCATTTTCATTTGAAGTGCTAGAGGGATGGTTTATATATCAAAATGTACAGCAGAATGAGGCCTACAAATTGAGGCTTAGGCACTTTTCTCTAGCTCTTACAGTTTTCGCGCTATGAAGGCCAGCAGATGTGAAATTCATGAAATTTCACGCATTTTTCCGGTTCAAACTCGGTAGCATTTTTATTTGAAGTGCTAGAGGGATGGTTTATATATCAAAATGTACTACAGAATGAGGCCTACAAATTGAGGCTTAGGCACTTTTCTCTAGCTCTTACAGTTTTCGCGCTATGAAGGCCAGCAGATGTGAAATTCATGAAATTTCACGCATTTTTCCGGTTCAAACTCGGTAGCATTTTCATTTGAAGTGCTAGAGGGATGGTTTATATATCAAAATGTACAGCAGAATGAGGCCTACAAATTGAGGCTTAGGCACTTTTCTCTAGCTCTTACAGTTTTCGCGCTATGAAGGCCAGCAGATGTGAAATTCATGAAATTCCATGCATTTTTTCGGTTCAAACTCGGTAGCATTTTTATTTGAAGTGCTAGAGGGATGGTTTATATATCAAATTGTACAGCAGAACAAGACCTACAAATTGAGGCTTAGGCACTTTTTTCTAGCTCTTACAGTTTTCGCGCTATGAAGGCCAGCAGATGTGAAATTCATGAAATTCCATGCATTTTTCCGGTTCAAACTCGGTAGCATTTTTATTTGAAGTGCTAGAGGGATGGTTTATATATCAAAATGTACTACAGAATGAGGCCTACAAATTGAGGCTTAGGCACTTTTCTCTAGCTCTTACAGTTTTCGCGCTATGAAGGCCAGCAGATGTGAAATTCATGAAATTTCACGCATTTTTCCGGTTCAAACTCGGTAGCATTTTTATTTGAAGTGCTAGAGGGATGGTTTATATATCAAAATGTACAGTAGAACTAGGCCTACAAATTGAGGCTTA
Organism: Lordithon lunulatus; assembly: GCA_963942505.1. Lineage (NCBI taxonomy): Eukaryota > Metazoa > Arthropoda > Insecta > Coleoptera > Staphylinidae > Lordithon > Lordithon lunulatus. Next base: position 577,788 of record OZ012666.1, read on the forward strand.
GGCACTTTTCTCTAGCTCTTACAGTTTTCGCGCTATGAAGGCCAGCAGATGTGAAATTCATGAAATTTCACGCATTTTTCCGGTTCAAACTCGGTAGCATTTTCATTTGAAGTGCTAGAGGGATGGTTTATATATCAAAATGTACAGCAGAATGAGGCCTACAAATTGAGGATTAGGCACTTTTCTCTAGCTCTTACAGTTTTCGCGCTATGAAGGCCAGCAGATGTGAAATTCATGAAATTTCACGCATTTTTCCGGTTCAAACTCGGTAGCATTTTCATTTGAAGTGCTAGAGGGATGGTTTATATATCAAAATGTACAGCAGAATGAGGCCTACAAATTGAGGCTTAGGCACTTTTCTCTAGCTCTTACAGTTTTCGCGCTATGAAGGCCAGCAGATGTGAAATTCATGAAATTTCACGCATTTTTCCGGTTCAAACTCGGTAGCATTTTCATTTGAAGTGCTAGAGGGATGGTTTATATATCAAAATGTACAGCAGAATGAGGCCTACAAATTGAGGCTTAGGCACTTTTCTCTAGGTCTTACAGTTTTCGCGCTATGAAGGCCAGCAGATGTGAAATTCATGAAATTTCACGCATTTTTCCGGTTCAAACTCGGTAGCATTTTCATTTGAAGTGCTAGAGGGATGGTTTATATATCAAAATGTACAGCAGAATGAGGCCTACAAATTGAGGCTTAGGCACTTTTCTCTAGCTCTTACAGTTTTCGCGCTATGAAGGCCAGCAGATGTGAAATTCATGAAATTTCACGCATTTTTCCGGTTCAAACTCGGTAGCATTTTTATTTGAAGTGCTAGAGGGATGGTTTATATATCAAAATGTACTACAGAATGAGGCCTACAAATTGAGGCTTAGGCACTTTTCTCTAGCTCTTACAGTTTTCGCGCTATGAAGGCCAGCAGATGTGAAATTCATGAAATTTCACGCATTTTTCCGGTTCAAACTCGGTAGCATTTTCATTTGAAGTGCTAGAGGGATGGTTTATATATCAAAATGTACAGCAGAATGAGGCCTACAAATTGAGGCTTAGGCACTTTTCTCTAGCTCTTACAGTTTTCGCGCTATGAAGGCCAGCAGATGTGAAATTCATGAAATTCCATGCATTTTTTCGGTTCAAACTCGGTAGCATTTTTATTTGAAGTGCTAGAGGGATGGTTTATATATCAAATTGTACAGCAGAACAAGACCTACAAATTGAGGCTTAGGCACTTTTTTCTAGCTCTTACAGTTTTCGCGCTATGAAGGCCAGCAGATGTGAAATTCATGAAATTCCATGCATTTTTCCGGTTCAAACTCGGTAGCATTTTTATTTGAAGTGCTAGAGGGATGGTTTATATATCAAAATGTACTACAGAATGAGGCCTACAAATTGAGGCTTAGGCACTTTTCTCTAGCTCTTACAGTTTTCGCGCTATGAAGGCCAGCAGATGTGAAATTCATGAAATTTCACGCATTTTTCCGGTTCAAACTCGGTAGCATTTTTATTTGAAGTGCTAGAGGGATGGTTTATATATCAAAATGTACAGTAGAACTAGGCCTACAAATTGAGGCTTAGGCACTTTTCTCTAGCTCTTACAGTTTTCGCGCTATGAAGGCCAGCAGATGTGAAATTCATGAAATTCCATGCATTTTTTCGGTTCAAACTCGGTAGCATTTTTATTTGAAGTGCTAGAGGGATGGTTTATATATCAAATTGTACAGCAGAACAAGACCTACAAATTGAGGCTTAGGCACTTTTTTCTAGCTCTTACAGTTTTCGCGCTATGAAGGCCAGCAGATGTGAAATTCATGAAATTCCATGCATTTTTTCGGTTCAAACTCGGTAGCATTTTAATTTGAGGTGCTAGAGGGATGGTTTATATATCAAAATGTACTACAGAATGAGGCCTACAAATTGAGGCTTAGGCACTTTTCTCTAGCTCTTATAGTTTTCGCGCTATGAAGGCCAGCAGATGTGAAATTCATGAAATTCCATGCATTTTTTCGGTTCAAACTCGGTAGCATTTTTATTTGAAGTGCTAGAGGGATGGTTTATATATCAAATTGTACAGCAGAACAAGACCTACAAATTGAGGCTTAGGCACTTTTTTCTAGCTCTTACAGTTTTCGCGCTATGAAGGCCAGCAGATGTGAAATTCATGAAATTCCATGCATTTTTCCAGTTCAAACTCGGTAGCATTTTTATTTGAAGAGTGAGCGGGATGGTTTATATATCAAAATGTACAGCAGAATGAGGCCTACAAATTGAGGCTTAGGCACTTTTCTCTAGCTCTTACAGTTTTCGCGCTATGAAGGCCAGCAGATGTGAAATTCATGAAATTCCATGCATTTTTTCGGTTCAAACTCGGTAGCATTTTTATTTGAAGTGCTAGAGGGATGGTTTATATATCAAAATGTACAGTAGAACTAGGCCTACAAATTGAGGCTTAGGCACTTTTCTCTAGCTCTTACAGTTTTCGCGCTATGAAGGCCAGCAGATGTGAAATTCATGAAATTCCATGCATTTTTTCGGTTCAAACTCGGTAGCATTTTTATTTGAAGTGCTAGAGGGATGGTTTATATATCAAAATGTACAGCAGAATGAGGCCTACAAATTGAGGCTTAGGCACTTTTCTCTAGCTCTTATAGTTTTCGCGCTATGAAGGCCAGCAGATGTGAAATTCATGAAATTCCATGCATTTTTTCGGTTCAAACTCGGTAGCATTTTTATTTGAGGTGCTAGAGGGATGGTTTATATATCAAAATGTACTATAGAATGAGGCCTACAAATTAAGGCTTAGGCACTTTTCTCTAGCTCTTATAGTTTTCGCGCTATGAAGGCCAGCAGATGTGAAATTCATGAAATTCCATGCATTTTTTCGGTTCAAACTCGGTAGCATTTTTATTTGAAGTGCTAGAGGGATGGTTTATATATCAAAATGTACAGTAGAACTAGGCCTACAAATTGAGGCTTAGGCACTTTTCTCTAGCTCTTACAGTTTTCGCGCTATGAAGGCCAGCAGATGTGAAATTCATGAAATTCCATGCATTTTTTCGGTTCAAACTCGGTAGCATTTTTATTTGAGGTGCTAGAGGGATGGTTTATATATCAAAATGTGCAGTAGAACTAGGCCTACAAATTGAGGCTTAGGCACTTTTCTCTAGCTCTTACAGTTTTCGCGCTATGAAGGCCAGCAGATGTGAAATTCATGAAATTCCATGCATTTTTTCGGTTCAAACTCGGTAGCATTTTTATTTGAAGTGCTAGAGGGATGGTTTATATATCAAATTGTACAGCAGAACAAGACCTACAAATTGAGGCTTAGGCACTTTTTTCTAGCTATTACAGTTTTCGCGCTATGAAGGCCAGCAGATGTGAAATTCATGAAATTCCATGCATTTTTTCGGTTCAAACTCGGTAGCATTTTTATTTGAGGTGCTAGAGGGATGGTTTATATATCAAAATGTACAGTAGAACTAGGCCTACAAATTGAGGCTTAGGCATTTTTCTCTAGCTCTTACAGTTTTCGCGCTATGAAGGCCAGCAGATGTGAAATTGATGAAATTTCACGCATTTTTCCGGTTCAAACTCGGTAGCATTTTCATTTGAAGTGCTAGAGGGATGGTTTATATATCAAAATGTACAGCAGAATGAGGCCTACAAATTGAGGCTTAGGCACTTTTCTCTAGCTCTTACAGTTTTCGCGCTATGAAGGCCAGCAGATGTGAAATTCATGAAATTTCACGCATTTTTCCGGTTCAAACTCGGTAGCATTTTTATTTGAAGTGCTAGAGGGATGGTTTATATATCAAAATGTACTACAGAATGAGGCCAAAAATTGAGGCTTAGGCACTTTTCTCTAGCTCTTACAGTTTTCGCGCTATGAAGGCCAGCAGATGTGAAATTCATGAAATTCCATGCATTTTTTCGGTTCAAACTCGGTAGCATTTTTATTTGAAGTGCTAGAGGGATGGTTTATATATCAAAATGTGCAGTAGAACTAGGCCTACAAATTGAGGCTTAGGCACTTTTCTCTAGCTCTTACAGTTTTCGCGCTATGAAGGCCAGCAGATGTGAAATTCATGAAATTTCACGCATTTTTCCGGTTCAAACTCGGTAGCATTTTCATTTGAAGTGCTAGAGGGATGGTTTATATATCAAAATGTACAGCAGAATGAGGCCTACAAATTGAGGCTTAGGCACTTTTCTCTAGCTCTTACAGTTTTCGCGCTATGAAGGCCAGCAGATGTGAAATTGATGAAATTTCACGCATTTTTCCGGTTCAAACTCGGTAGCATTTTTATTTGAAGTGCTAGAGGGATGGTTTATATATCAAAATGTACAGCAGAATGAGGCCTACAAATTGAGGCTTAGGCACTTTTCTCTAGCTCTTACAGTTTTCGCGCTATGAAGGCCAGCAGATGTGAAATTCATGAAATTCCATGCATTTTTTCGGTTCAAACTCGGTAGCATTTTTATTTGAGGTGCTAGAGGGATGGTTTATATATCAAAATGTGCAGTAGAACAAGGCCTACAAATTGAGGCTTAGGCACTTTTCTCTAGCTCTTACAGTTTTCGCGCTATGAAGGCCAGCAGATGTGAAATTCATGAAATTCCATGCATTTTTTCGGTTCAAACTCGGTAGCATTTTTATTTGAAGTGCTAGAGGGATGGTTTATATATCAAAATGTGCAGTAGAACTAGGCCTACAAATTGAGGCTTAGGCACTTTTCTCTAGCTCTTACAGTTTTCGCGCTATGAAGGCCAGCAGATGTGAAATTCATGAAATTCCATGCATTTTTCCGGTTCAAACTCGGTAGCATTTTTATTTGAAGTGCTAGAGGGATGGTTTATATATCAAAATGTACTACAGAATGAGGCCTACAAATTGAGGCTTAGGCACTTTTCTCTAGCTCTTACAGTTTTCGCGCTATGAAGGCCAGCAGATGTGAAATTCATGAAATTCCATGCATTTTTCCGGTTCAAACTCGGTAGCATTTTTATTTGAAGTGCTAGAGGGATGGTTTATATATCAAAATGTACAGCAGAACGAGGCCTACAAATTGAGGCTTAGGCACTTTTCTCTAGCTCTTACAGTTTTCGCGCTATGAAGGCCAGCAGATGTGAAATTCATGAAATTTCACGCATTTTTCCGGTTCAAACTCGGTAGCATTTTCATTTGAAGTGCTAGAGGGATGGTTTATATATCAAAATGTACAGCAGAATGAGGCCTACAAATTGAGGCTTAGGCACTTTTCTCTAGCTCTTACAGTTTTCGCGCTATGAAGGCCAGCAGATGTGAAATTCATGAAATTTCACGCATTTTTCCGGTTCAAACTCGGTAGCATTTTTATTTGAAGTGCTAGAGGGATGGTTTATATATCAAAATGTGCAGTAGAACAAGGGCTACAAATTGAGGCTTAGGCACTTTTCTCTAGCTCTTACAGTTTTCGCGCTATGAAGGCCAGCAGATGTGAAATTCATGAAATTCCATGCATTTTTCCGGTTCAAACTCGGTAGCATTTTTATTTGAAGTGCTAGAGGGATGGTTTATATATCAAAATGTGCAGTAGAACAAGGGCTACAAATTGAGGCTTAGGCACTTTTCTCTAGCTCTTACAGTTTTCGCGCTATGAAGGCCAGCAGATGTGAAATTCATGAAATTCCATGCATTTTTTCGGTTCAAACTCGGTAGCATTTTTATTTGAGGTGCTAGAGGGATGGTTTATATATCAAAATGTACAGCAGAACGAGGCCTACAAATTGAGGCTTAGGCACTTTTCTCTAGCTCTTACAGTTTTCGCGCTATGAAGGCCAGCAGATGTGAAATTCATGAAATTCCATGCATTTTTTCGGTTCAAACTCGGTAGCATTTTTATTTGAGGTGCTAGAGGGATGGTTTATATATCAAAATGTACAGCAGAACGAGGCCTACAAATTGAGGCTTAGGCACTTTTCTCTAGCTCTTACAGTTTTCGCGCTATGAAGGCCAGCAGATGTGAAATTCATGAAATTCCATGCATTTTTTCGGTTCAAACTCGGTAGCATTTTTATTTGAAGTGCTAGAGGGATGTTTTATATATCAAAATGTACAGTAGCTCTTACAGTTTTCGCGCTATGAAGGCCAGCAGATGTGAAATTGATGAAATTTCACGCATTTTTCCGGTTCAAACTCGGTAGCATTTTTATTTGAAGTGCTAGAGGGATGGTTTATATATCAAAATGTACAGCAGAATGAGGCCTACAAATTGAGGCTTAGGTACTTTTCTCTAGCTCTTACAGTTTTCGCGCTATGAAGGCCAGCAGATGTGAAATTGATGAAATTTCACGCATTTTTCCGGTTCAAACTCGGTAGCATTTTTATTTGAAGTGCTAGAGGGATGGTTTATATATCAAAATGTACAGCAGAACGAGGCCTACAAATTGAGGCTTAGGCACTTTTCTCTAGCTCTTACAGTTTTCGCGCTATGAAGGCCAGCAGATGTGAAATTCATGAAATTCCATGCATTTTTTCGGTTCAAACTCGGTAGCATTTTTATTTGAAGTGCTAGAGGGATGGTTTATATATCAAAATGTACAGCAGAACGAGGCCTACAAATTGAGGCTTAGGCACTTTTCTCTAGCTCTTACAGTTTTCGCGCTATGAAGGCCAGCAGATGTGAAATTCATGAAATTCCATGCATTTTTTCGGTTCAAACTCGGTAGCATTTTTATTTGAAGTGCTAGAGGGATGGTTTATATATCAAAATGTACAGCAGAACGAGGCCTACAAATTGAGGCTTAGGCACTTTTCTCTAGCTCTTACAGTTTTCGCGCTATGAAGGCCAGCAGATGTGAAATTCATGAAATTCCATGCATTTTTTCGGTTCAAACTCGGTAGCATTTTTATTTGAGGTGCTAGAGGGATGGTTTATATATCAAAATGTACAGCAGAATGAGGCCTACAAATTGAGGCTTAGGTACTTTTCTCTAGCTCTTACAGTTTTCGCGCTATGAATGCCAGAAGGTGTGAAATTGATGAAATTTCACGTATTTTTCCGGTTCAAACTCGGTAGCATTTTTATTTGAAGAGTGAGAGGGATGGTTTATATATCAAAATGTACAGCAGAATGAGGCCTACAAATTGAGGCTTAGGTACTTTTCTCTAGCTCTTACAGTTTTCGCGCTATGAAGGCCAGCAGATGTGAAATTGATGAAATTTCACGTATTTTTCCGGTTCAAACTCGGTAGCATTTTTATTTGAAGTGCTAGAGGGATGGTTTATATATCAAAATGTACAGCAGAATGAGGCCTACAAATTGAGGCTTAGGCACTTTTCTCTAGCTCTTACAGTTTTCGCGCTATGAATGCCAGAAGGTGTGAAATTGATGAAATTTCACGTATTTTTCCGGTTCAAACTCGGTAGCATTTTTATTTGAAGAGTGAGAGGGATGGTTTATATATCAAAATGTACAGCAGAATGAGGCCTACAAATTGAGGCTTAGGCACTTTTCTCTAGCTCTTACAGTTTTCGCGCTATGAAGGCCAGCAGATGTGAAATTGATGAAATTTCACGTATTTTTCCGGTTCAAACTCGGTAGCATTTTTATTTGAACTGCTAGAGGGATGGTTTATATATTAAAATTTATACTAGCATTTTTATTTAAAATGCTGGTGTGATGGGTGTTGTACACAATAAAATGTAATCATGATATTTTCAAAAAATATATAATATTTAACATGTTTAACATGTAAATATAGTAAAATTTACAGTTTAGTAGTGTGAATACTGAATCAATAACAAGCTATATATTATGTGATTAAGAATGTAATATTGTTGTTTCTAATGCAGTTTTCCTCCTCCATTCATTGATGCACCAGACAGCTCGATTTCCTGGTTGTACGACGAGTTGAACGAGCAGTGGCGTAAATGGCTGCCCAGTTCCGTGAGCAATACTGTACGCCGGGGAGCATTCTACTCGGTGTTGGTACGTCCTGGCTTTCGTCTGATTTCTCTGAATATGAACTACTGCAACAACAAAAATTGGTAAGCTTGAAATTTTTTTGTATTCCTTCTATGACGTGATTAAAATACAATGTATTTGTTGACACAAATAAACTATCTATATAGATAGTTTATTTGTATTAATATTTACATATTCTAAATAGATATATATCTATTTGGAATATGTAAACAAAATTTCTCACTAACGTAATGTTTTATTATAGGTGGCTGTTGATGAACAGTACAGACCCTGCCACTGAGTTACAATGGTTCATCTATGAATTGCAGTCGGCTGAGTTTAATGGGGAAAAGGTTCATGTAATAGGTAAACTAGTTATTAACTAATTATCCCTATAATATAAAAACGAATATTTGTTATTTATATATAGATATATATATATTTTAATGCCTATAAGGACTAGAAAATGGCTACGATTAATTTGAGAATAATTATTGAAAATTTCTTACCATTTTTTTGTTGCAGGACACATTCCTCCAGGTCACTCTGACTGTTTGAAAGTCTGGTCGCGCAACTACTATGCCATCATCAACCGCTACGAGAACACGATTACGGCCCAGTTCTTCGGACACACCCATTACGATGAGTTCGAAGTATTTTACGACCACAAGGATTTGAGTAGGTCTAGAAAAAAGGAATAAATGAGCTTAATGATATATATTGAAACTAATTTGCAGGTCGAGCCATTAATGTTGCTTATATTGGGCCATCCGTGTCACCCTACTATGACCTCAATCCGGGATATCGAATTTACTATGTTGATGGCGACCATGATAAAACAACACGGGTGGGTATATTTATTGCATTTTGAGTACTTTTTTATTTAATTATATTTGATACTAATCTACAAGCAAAATGTATCCTGAAATGTATTTCGATATCAGAAAATGTCATATAAATTTACTATTGATATCATTCTTAATTTGGTATAGGCTGTAATGGATCACGAATCGTGGACGATGAACCTACGCGAGGCAAATTTGTATGGTTACCCAATTTGGTTCAAACTGTATGAAGCGCGCCAAGCGTTTGGGATGGACGCGTTAAGGCCACAAGATTGGGACCAGCTGGTTGAAAAAATGTCCAACGAGCCCCAGCTCTTCGATCTCTTCTACAAGTACTACTATAAAGCCAGTGGCGTGCGCCCAAGTTGTGACACGGAATGCAAGAAACGTATTTTGTGTGATCTCCGATCGGGGCGATCGCACGATCGTAGAAGCCTCTGTCAGACGATAGAGTCGCGTATTGATAGTACCACGAATGTCAGCTGGAAGCAGTGGTTGTATAATACGATAACCGTTTCGTAAGTATAGTTTTTTTTGGGTTTTGAAGCTAATAGGGCTAATGGTTTCTTGTTTTTTTTTCTTATAGCACGGTGGAGTTGTTCTTTTAAATTATGTACGTGCGCTTTTTTTCTTATTAACGCTTTTAATAATAATAATTTATTGCTGTTCATATGCATGGGCGTTTAATTATTATTTAGTAGCTTATTAGTAGCTTGTTTTTAAAGTTAATTATGTTCCATACATTAAATTAGTTTAACCGTATAAAATGGATATAATGTGTTTCCTTACAAATTATTTGTCTGCGATTCTTTAAACCCCCCGAATTTTTTCCTAGATACGCCCCTGAACACAGCAGTGAGCTAATTCGTTATTTTTTGAACACCCTTTTATAAACGTGTGTGCATGTATTATAATTTTTCATAATATTGTTTCTTATAGTATGGTATAACGGGTTATGGTATTTTTCTACACAGCGTTTTTCAACTAACTGGTGACTGGTAAGTTTTTTTCAGCTACTATCTATCTTGCAAAAATGCCAAAAAAAAAAAAATCAAAAATTAAAAAAAAGTCAAAAAAGCCAAAGAAAAGTCAAAAAAAGGTAAAAAAATAAAAAAAAGTCAAAGAAAGTCAAAGAAAGTCAAAAGTATTAAAAAAATAAAAATATCAAAAACATCAAAAAAGTAAAAAAGGCAAGTCAAAAATGTTAAAAATGTCGGATATAAAAAATAAATTAAAAAATTTCGAAAATGTCAAAGAAAGTCAAAAGTGTCAAAAAAGTTAAAAAAAAAGTAAAAATATCAAAATCATGAAAAAGTAAAAAAGGCAAGTCAAAAATGTTAAAAATGTCGGATATAAAAAATAAATTAAAAAATTTCGAAAATGTCAAAGAAAGTCAAAAGTGTCAAAAAAGTTAAAAAAAAAGTAAAAATATCAAAATCATGAAAAAGTAAAAAAGGCAAGTCAAAAATGTTAAAAATGTCGGATATAAAAAATAAATTAAAAAATTTCGAAAATGTCAAAGAAAGTCAAAAGTGTCAAAAAAGTAAAAAAAAAGTAAAAATATCAAAATCATCAAAAAAGTAAAAAAGGCAAGTCAAAAATGTTAAAAATGTCGGATATAAAAAATAAATTAAAAATTTCGAAAATGTCAAAGAAAGTCAAAAGTGTCAAAAAAAGTAAAAATATCAAAATCATCAAAAAAGTAAAAAAGGCAAGTCAAAAATGTTAAAAATGTCGGATATAAAAAATAAATTAAAAATTTCTAAAATGTCAAAGAAAGTCAAAAGTGTCAAAAAAGTCAAAATATCAAAAACATCAAAAAGCAAAAAAGGCATGTCAAAAATGTTGAAAATAAAAAAAAATTAAAAAATGTCAAAAAAATCAAAAATGTCAAAAAAAGTTCAAAAGTTAAAAAAAAGTAAAAAATTCAGTTTTTTTTTAAAAGCCCAAAAGTTGAAAATGTCGAAAATATTATACTAAAATTAAATAGGTCATGTATTTTGGAAAGTCGCGTGGTGTCCACATCAGATATTTTGTTTTTAATATCCAATAATATTCTCTATTGTTTTTTTTCAGTATGTCAATGTTATGGTCAATACCGAAGTTGACGATACAGCTGCCCAAATACGTCTTAGGTTTAGGATAACGCAACTCATATAGGAAGAATTTTTAACGCTGCTCGATGACAACATAAGATAAATGAAAAACCGTTGGCTTTTGTATAAAATATTTTTTTACCATTAATTGTAATCGCAATTTTCGCGCTGCCAACGCCAATCAAAAAAGAACTCTTCTCTTTATATTCTTGTTTAGTTTGTACGCTACATAATTGTTAAGCATTGTTTAATTTATTGTTTTGTATATATTTAAAGGCTGTGTATTTTTGATACCATCAAAATACAAAAAATCTATAAAAACAAAATATATTGTATTATTTTACCCTACCATTTATATTATAGGATGGTTGTGATGCGAAAACGGAAAGAGATATCTACAAAAGGATTATTAATTAGCATCCTAAGGAGTATTGATTGGTAACATAAAACAAATTTTAAATTTTTTGAATTTTATTGCAAAAATTTTGAATTTCATCATATCTCTGGTTTTCGCTTTGCACGTTAAAAGTAATATAAGCAGATTGGCGATAATGTAGAAAGCTTACCCCTGAATCGAAAAACACAAACTAGAAGTCTGTACGACAAACACTTCCTGAGATACAGCTCGACAAGAGCGTTTTTAAAATGGTAATTTCAAGCAATTTTTACGAACTTTGAAAGGTTGTGACGCGAAAACGGAAAGCGATATCCACAAACGGTTTTCAGATTTTTAATTAGTATCATAAGGAGTATTGATTGGTAGTATATAATAATTTTTCAAATTTTTGATTTTAGTGAATAGATTTCACCTCCATTTGAAAGGTTGTAGCGCGAAAACAGAAAGAGATTTCCACAAATAGTTTTCGGATTTTTAATTAGTACCTTAAGGAGTGCTGATAGGTACCAAAAATACATTTTGAAATTTTTGATTTTATAAAATTTTATAAAAATTGATTCGTTACATAAAATTAATTTTTAAATTTTTGAAATTTATTATAAAATTTCATCTCTAATCCTTTGATAATTTCTCGGTTTTTCGCATTTATTCAGCTAGGGTATTTTCTATACTATTTTTCTTGAAAATCGTTTAATTTTGTATAACGCGGCGTTATTAATTCGTGTAAGTGCTTAATTTGTAATTCTGAAATCCCACTACATGGTAATCGGAAATAGTGATTACCTCTCATCCTTCAAACGGCGACATACTTTTCTGGGGGGAATCTTGACGTACGTACCGTACACGCGCGGTTAATTGCGAATTAATTTAAATTTATCGCGTGCTTCCGTTTGTAGATAAAGAAGTCACGGGCAGATTGTAGCGATTAGAAAATGCGACTGTTTGTACATACAGATTCAATTGATATAGCAATTAAATTCGAAACTAGTTTATATTACATATCCCTGGTGTTTGAGCAAAAGGGCTTAAGTCAGGACATGTAAAGTTTACAAGCCAGTGGATAGAGCAGAATTTTTTTGGTTAAAAAAGCATAAAAACCTTATTTTCGTAAAAATGATGACTTAAACTCTCGACGGCCATCTTGAAGTCCATCTTATGATGTTACGGCAGTCATCTTGTAACATCACGACGGCCATCTTGGAGGCCATCTAGTGACATCACGACAGCCATCTTGGAGGCCATCTTGAGACGTCACGATGGCCATCTTGGAGGCCATCTTGTGACATCACGACGGCCATCTTGGAGGCCATCTTGTGACGTTGCAGCAGTCATCTTGGGTGTGTGAAATGAGGATCAAGAACCGGCCTCCTTAGACTACAATAACACAAAAAAACAAAATCAGACTTAATTTTTGGGTGAAAATGATTAGAAAACGCCTTACTTTGAGCCCAATTAAATATAGACTATGAAATATATAAATTTAAATTTCTAAAATTTTTGATTTTTTATATTTTTTTATAACTCAGTCGATTAATTTAAAACAGCCCGTACAATAAATACCTTCCTACATTCTTTATTTTTGGCTGAAACTTATCAAAAAATAGCTTATGTTGAGCACAATTAAATATAGAATGTAAAATAATAGCATACATTTTTGAAATCTTCGATTTTTTATAATTTTTTAATTTTTTAAGTCGAATAATTTAAAAAAAAAATTTTTTCTTGAAAACAACGCAAACATCCAAACAAAACACTAACTGTTTTCGTTTGTGTTTTGTTTGCATGTATAGCTATTCTAATATCAGGTGCTTTTGTTTAATATGACTACTCGCTTATCGTATATATTCAGTGTCATAAGTGAGTACCAAATTAAATTTCATAATTTTAGCTTTGCAGCACATATGTTCGGTTTTCCCCAGCGAGATCGGACCTCCCAAACCAATACCAAATTAAAGTTTTATTTATTGCGATGCGATTTTGTTTATTTCCTCACATTCCATTCATAACAACAACAGTCAATAGAATTAGCAAATTCCAAACAAAACACCTCTATGATTACAGTAGTCATAATAAATCAGCCTTAATGAGTGACAATTTGATCGGGAATTCACAATTGTTAATTATTGTTTTTCTGCGTTGACCCGTGCGAAGATCTCTCGCGGGTAACAATCGTCCATAAGAAACCTTGGGGCGGCCGGCGCTCATCGACCATGAAAACGCTCTGAAGACGACAAACTGGTGTGTTACGCAAGCCACATTGCCAACAATTGCAATTTAATGTTGACATTTACATCGTGTTAATGGGATTAATATTCGTTATTATTATGTTTTGCTTGCATCCGGTTTTTAAATTAATTTCTCTCATTTACACATAATGTGAATTATGATTTATTGTTTCAAACAAATTATATGTCCTCCTCTACCATTAGTGATCATAACCAGTTGAACCAATATCAATGTCAGTGGAGGTTGTTCGCCTTTTTATAAATGAGTTAATAAATTTCGGTTTTTTGTTTAAATTCTGCGAACGTTTTATGCTTTCAGAACAAACTTTATATTTTCAGTTGGATGGAGCACCAGCTAATATAATAATCATAATGCCTGGATTATTCGTGAATAATATTTTGTTGTCATTTGTCATTTGTCATTTGTCATTTGTCATTTGTCATTTGTCATTTGTCATTTGTCGTTTGTCATTTGTCATTTGTCATTTGTCATTTGTCATTTAATTTCAAAGTACCGCTACAATTCCGCAAAGCGCTCACTCATGCACTCAGCAATACTGAATTAAACAATACCTTCTGATGTTAAGTTAAGTGATGTATTCAAAAAGTAAAATTTTTCGTCAATCGTGAAACAAAGAAGTTTACAGTGACTATTTGATTTCCCTCATTCGGAACACTTACGTATATTTAATAATGAATATCATTTGAATGGTTTCTTGCTATTGGTAATACGTGTGGCATTAAAAAAAACTACATTAATCTTAATTTATTGACTCAAATTTGTTTAATAGACTACAAACACGAATAAATTCCACCGGTATTTACTTTGCCCATTAAACCGGCTACGTGGTAAACATTCGCTCATCATAACGCTTAGAGAGCCGAAGTAAATTAAAAAAAAAAACCTCTTGACTTGATTTAGCACAAGATAAACCAATTTGTCGTCGGTTTTCCAAACGGTCGCGGATTCAATCGAGCACGCACTTGCGAATGGGATCATTCAAGGACCACCGCTTTCTAAATCTTTCAATGGATTGTTATTTCCCCCAGCATTAATTAGCAGCGCGATAGATGTCGACAACGGGATCGCGATAGAGAAATAGTAGTAATGGCAACCTTTGTAATTTTATATTCATTTGCATATTACAAATTACACTTTTTTTTTTAGTTTGCATAATTATGTCTGAGATATTAATACATTTATAAATGTGGTTTTGCATACAATATTTTAGAATTAATCATATGAAGAATATTTTATATAAAACATTTTTTTTATACCTGCTGGTTTCTGTAGTAATTAACTGTCTCAAGATAAATGTATAATTTTAAATTTTTAGCATTTATGTATATTGTTTATTGTAATTGTAATTTAATTTATATTTTATATTGTAATAGATGGACTTGACTTGACTTGACTTGACTTGACTTGACTTGACTTGACTTGACTTGACTTGACTTGACTTGACTTGACTTGACTTGACTTGACTTGACTTGACTTGACTTGACTTGACTTGACTTGACTTGACTTGACTTGACTTGACTTGACTTGACTTGACTTGACTTGACTTGACTTGACTTGACTTGACTTGACTTGACTTGACTTGACTTGACTTGACTTGACTTGACTTGACTTGACTTGACTTGACTTGACTTGACTTGACTTGACTTGACTTGACTTGACTTGACTTGACTTGACTTGACTTGACTTGACTTGACTTGACTTGACTTGACTTGACTTGACTTTACTTTACTTTACTTTACTTTACTTTACTTTACTTTACTTTACTTTACTTTACTTTACTTTACTTTACTTTACTTTACTTTACTTTAAATGGATCACTACGTATAATTGAGGCATTGAGGTCAAAAGTGGACTAACCCTCTAATAAAAAAAAATTAAATCTATTTTCATGTTAGTACTAATAATAATAATAATGATAATAATAACATAAAAGTAAATTTAGAAAATTTGAGGGTTATTCCACTTTTGTTCTGAATGCCTTCTATTATAATTTTATTACTGCATGTTTTTTATATACTAAACTATACTAAACTCTAGCTATTTTCAAGCCCCTCCGATGACTAAAAGTATTTTTAAATGTCTTAAACAATCCAAATTGCAATAATTGAATACGTCCATACGGAAGTTAATTGTTTAAACTAATGTTTTCGATTGTTTTAAACGCACGTCTCTCTGTTCTTAATCAAATTGTTGACATCGTCCAAGGCAAGACGGATATCACGTCGCCATAACAAAACAAAATCGAATCTATGTCAATGAACGTTTGTTTTTGTCACGTTTTTTGTTTCGACTGTTTATTATTAAGAGTACAAGCACTGATTCAGTAGTATAATTAGAAACCCTCACTTAAATAAATTTAATAATTATTGAATATATGCAATTCCATAATGGTCATCTGTATAAAAATAAATAAATAAGAAGATATATAGGATATATAGGCATTCGATTAAATAAAAAGAAAACAAAATAATGAAGGCCAACTTGATTTTTTCAAATGGCAATCAATATTTTTTCTTTTATATTCTTATTCTACATCGAAAAATAATATTATTTTGTATAAAATATTTTTTCTAGAGTACACAGTTTTATTAAATTGTGGCGAATATGTCAATATTAGGTGGAGTTGCTCTAATGTTTTTTTTAATTATTTTTGTTTTGCCTTTTCTGTTTAAATTATGAAACATTCGAGATAGATGTTTTGTTTGTAAAAGAAAAAAAAAATGAAATCATACTTATTTATGGAGAAGCTAGAAGTGTAGCGCTAGCTATTCGCCTCTATCGTTGATTGAAGTATTTATACCCAATACTTCAATCAACGCCTCTATGCAGAACGCCATCCAGCTTTCCTTGAGATGTTCATTCCACCGTTTGTTGCATAATTCAAAAGAAATGGAAACGTTCAAGAAAAGAAGAGAAATATTTAATAATACACAATTATGGCTGGTATAATGCTACACAAAAAATATTTCTAATTATTTTTCTTCTAAATCGATTGATTTGTTGTTTTCTGCATCAAAATTCGCAGATACTATCACTACATATACTAAAATATCTTGATATTCAATATGAATCAGTATTATATATGTATATTTTAAATTTAAACTTATTTTTGGCATTAAAATTACTACTTTTCTTATGATGACTTAATACATACGATGTTGGTCAACTACAATTTAAAAAACAGCCCGCCCCAAGTGATCAAAACTTTGTCCACCGCTGGTCTATTGTGTTTTAATTTGTTTATTTATCTTGAATACTTGAAATCGGAGTATCGTGTAACAGTTACAAAAAAATTTACATCATCGCACTCGACGACTAGATTAAGAAATTCATATCAATCACACTTCCGCACAAGTGCGGGATGGTAATTAACGCGATTGGGATCCAATAATTAAGAATAATCAGTAGCCCGCCACTTTTCACCGTCAATCAGACGATCACTTTTTAATTGCGATGTTATCGCCGGAATATTCCGTCTCCACGCCGCCTCTACCCGATTAGCTGCTTTCCAGTATTTGGAGAGTCGTTAAAAATTAATCAACCGAACAATTCAATTGTTAAATGATTAATTTCTACCAGTTTAAGAGTCTATTTCATAATTTATCTAAAGATATCAACCTGTCTACAGAGTATCACTTTTATTTCCGTGCAAACTTTACCAAATAATTTTGGTAAATTTTCATCAAATAATGGAAATGAGATGCATATTTTTACTTTCCGAATACAGCACTATTGTATAAGGAAAGTATTAATTTCGCTTAAAAATTTGAATTGCTAATTTTGATGTTTTTTCAAGGTTCATGACAGTTTGTGTCGAATTAATGTGTGTGTGTATGTGTGTATGTGTATGTATGTGTGTGTATGTGTGTGTGTGTGTATGTATGTGTGTGTATGTGTGTGTGTGTATGTGTGTGTGTGTGTATGTATGTGTGTGTGTATGTATGTGTGTGTGTGTGTGTGTGTGTGTGTATGTGTGTGTGTATGTGTGTGTGTATATTTGTGTGTGTGTGTGTGTGTGTGTGTATGTGTGTATGTGTGTATGTGTGTATGTGTGTATGTGTGTATGTGTGTATGTGTGTATGTGTGTATGTGTGTATGTGTGTATGTGTGTATGTGTGTATGTGTGTATGTGTGTATGTGTGTATGTGTGTATGTGTGTATGTGTGTATGTGTGTATGTGTGTATGTGTGTATGTGTGTATGTGTGTATGTGTGTATGTGTGTATGTGTGTATGTGTGTATGTGTGTATGTGTGTATGTGTGTATGTGTGTATGTGTGTATGTGTGTATGTGTGTATGTGTGTATGTGTGTATGTGTGTATGTGTGTATGTGTGTATGTGTGTATGTGTGTATGTGTGTATGTGTGTATGTGTGTATGTGTGTATGTGTGTATGTGTGTATGTGTGTATGTGTGTATGTGTGTATGTGTGTATGTGTGTATGTGTGTATGTGTGTATGTGTGTATGTGTGTATGTGTGTATGTGTGTATGTGTGTATGTGTGTATGTGTGTATGTGTGTATGTGTGTATGTGTGTATGTATGACAAAAATGTTAAAATTAAAAAAAAATCAAAAAATCAAAAAAATCAAAAAATCAAAAATTTCAAAATTAAAAAATTTCAAAAATTTAAAAATTTAAAAATTTAAAAATTTAAAAATTTAAAAATTTAAAAATTTCAAAAATTTTAAAATTAAAAAATTTCAAAAATTTCAAAATTTCAAAAATTTCAAAAATTTAAAAATTTAAAAATTAAAAAATTTCAAAATTATAAAATTTCAAAAATTTCAAAAATTTCAAAAATTTAAAAATTTAAAAATTTAAAAATTTCAAAAATTTAAAAATTAAAAAATTTCAAAAATTTTAAAATTAAAAAATTTCAAAATTAAAAAAATTAAAACATTTCAAAATTAATTTTTTTTTTAAATTTCAAAATTAAAAAATTTCAAAAATTTCAAAACTAAAAAATTTCAAAAATTTCAAAATTAAAAAATTTCAAAAATTTCAAAATTTTAAAATTTCAAAAATTTAATTTTGAAAGTCGTGTAGTACCCACACCAGATATTTTGTTTTTTATTACTATGTGAGTGTTAGAACTTGATACGTTAGACAATTGTCCTCAAGTTTTTTTTTACAATGTCGTTAACATACAAACGACAAATGTTACCAACTACCCGGCACGTTCCTTACGCGAGGATTTTTAGAGTAATAGTAAAAACATATTAAAAAATACGTATTATTATTATTTTATTTCATTCATGATAATCATCATTAATGTGTATTTTATGCGTATTATAAGTGACCAAAAAAACCCGACTTTCTAATTTATTATTAATGAAAGAATTTTTGTTTTTTTTTTTCAAATTTAAGCACATTTTTTTGAATAAATTTCGAATTACATAGTTATAATAACACGTATTTCATAGTGTTTTTCTTTGAATTCCTAGTTACGTCGCAAATATTTTCCATTTTTTTTTAAATTAATTTCCTCTTCGTTCCGTAAGCCATGCGCATTGTATGCTATTTATGCCACTGCACAGAATGTTGTTAAACGTTATAAAAATTGTGCAGACAGTAATTAAATCTACCTTATCTTTATTTATTCATTATGTAATCTTTCCAAAGCTATTACGGTAATGTGATGTGTATGTGTGCGTTTTGGACTTTCTTTGCAGGTAATAAATATTAATTTTGACTTCCGCTTGTGTACATTGAACCCAGATATGTACTATTTTTTAGCAAATAATAAAAATATGATTCGTTATTATATATCGTACTGTGAAATGATAAAAGTTCGTAACTTCCAAAAACAGTTTTTGAGATAAATGTTAAAACGCATTTATCTCAAAAACTGTTTTTGGAAGTAACGACATTTACTATTTCACCGTACGATATGTAATAACTAATCACATTTTTATTGTTTGCTATGATTGCAATGGTTTATTTATTTATTAATTAATTTCCCAACAGGACAAGCACAAAAAAGGAACTTTCTCATTAATGATACAAATAAGAACTAATACTATTCAGTATAATGTTATCAATTTTATTTTAATAATAATTTGGTTTATTCTAAATGCAAAACATCTAGCATCTAGGTTCGAGTATCGGGTATCAAGTATCGGGTATCAAGTATCGGGTATCAAGTATCGGGTATCAAGTATCGGGTATCAAGTATCGAATATCATGAATCAAATATTTAGAATCGACTATTATAAGACAAAACCAATTGTCAAAAATATATACAGAATGTAAATTATGTAATGGATGTGATGTATATAATGTATGTATAGTATCTGAATTATGTAATATATCAGGTAACCGGTAGCAAATATCATATAACAGGTATTGAGTAATATTTATCGAGTATCAAGCATCAAGCATCAGGTATTAGTATCAAGTAACAGGTATCGAGAATCATGTATCGAATAGTACGTATTGGTATCAAATAATAGCTAACGAGAAATAGGCATATCAGATATTGGTATCATGTAACATGTATCGAGGAACAGATATCGAGTTTCTGGTATTTTGATACATAGAGTAACAGGTATTGTGTAACGGATATCGAGTAGCAGGTAATAGGTATAAGGGATCAGATATCAGGTGTTAAGTATCGAGATTCAAATATGAGTTAATAAGTATATAATAAAGCAACACGTAAAACTATATAGTATGTAAGGATGTAAATGATTTAAAGTATACACAGTATACAAAGTATATGTATGTATCGAGGAACAGATATGGAGTTTCTGGTATTTTTATACATAGAGTAACAGGTATTGTGTAACGGATATCGAGTAGCAGGAATCAGGTAATAGGTATATGGGATCAGATATCAGGTGTCGAGTGTCGATTATCGAGATTCGAATATGAGTTAAAGAATATATAATAAAGTAAAAATTTATAGTATGTAAGGATGTAAATGATTTAAAGTATACAAAGTATACAGTGTATGCAAAGTATTCAAAGTATTCAAAGTATTCAAAGTATTCAAAGTATTCAAAGTATTCAAAGTATTCAAAGTATTCAAAGTATTCAAAGTATACAAATTATACAAAGTATACAAAGTATACAAAGTATACAAAGTATGCAAAGTATGTAAAGTATGTAAAGTATACAAAGTATACAAAGTATACAAAGTATACATAGTATACATAGTATACAAAGTATACAAAGTATACAAAGTATACAAAGTATACAAAGTATACAAAGTATACAAAGTATACAAAGTATACAAAGTATACAAAGTATGCAAAGTATACAAAGTATGCAAAGTATACTTTGTATACAAAGTATACAAAGTATACAAAGTATACAAAGTATACAAAGTATACAAAGTATACAAAGTATACAAAGTATACAAAGTATACAAAGTATACAAAGTATACAAAGTATACAAAGTATACAAAGTATACAAAGTATACAAAGTATACAAAGTATACAAAGTATACAAAGTATACAAAGTATACAAAGTATACAAAGTATACAAAGTATACAAAGCATACAAAGTATACAAAGTATACAAAGTATACAAAGTATACAAAGTATACAAAGTATACAAAGTATACAAAGTATACAAAATATTCAAAGTATACAAGGTAACAGGTACCAAGTCTTATACCATGAAATAAACACCAAGTATTAGGTAATAGAATCTCAAGTGTCGCGTATGAGGGTATTGGTATCAAGTAACAGGTATCAAGAATCAAGTATACAGTATTAACTATTGGTATCAAATAATAGCTATCGAGGAAGACGCGTATCAGGTATTGTTATCATTTAATAAGTATATAAAGTATATAAAGTATATAAAGTATATAAAGTATATAAAGTATATAAAGTATATAAAGTATATAAAGTATATAAAGTATATAAAGTATATAAAGTATATAAAGTATATAAAGTATATAAAGTATATAAACTATATAAACTATATAAACTATATAAACTATATAAACTATATAAACTATATAAACTATATAAACTATATAAACTATATAAACTATATAAAGTATATAAAGTATATAAAGTATATAAAGTATATAAAGTATATAAAGTATATAAAGTATATAAAGTATATAAAGTATATAAAGTATATAAAGTATATAAAGTATATAAAGTATATAAAGTATATAAAGTATATAAAGTATATAAAGTATATAAAGTATATAAAGTATATAAAGTATATAAAGTATATAAAGTATATAAAGTATATAAAGTATATAAAGTATATAAAGTATATAAAGTATATAAAGTATATAAAGTATATAAAGTATATAAAGTATATAAAGTATATAAAGTATATAAAGTATATAAAGTATATAAAGTATATAAAGTATATAAAGTATATAAAGTATATAAAGTATATAAAGTATATAAAGTATATAAAGTATATAAAGTATATAAAGTATATAAAGTATATAAAGTATATAAAGTATATAAAGTATATAAAGTATACATACGTACTGTAAAATGATAAATATCGTAACTTCCAAAAACAGTTTTTGAGAAAAACACGTTTAAAATGTTCCAGTCGTTTTACCATTGAGTATAATGTTATCTATTTTTTTTTTAAATAATAATTTAGTTTATTCTAAATGCAAAACATCTAGGATCTAGGTTCGAGTATCGGGTATTAAGTATCGAATATCATGAATCAAATATTTAGAATCAAAAACGCAATA